>JAUZTB010000076.1:132016682-132030585 GCA_034780895.1 Rhynchobatus australiae
TATTCCTTGCAACATTTTAAATATTTCTGAAGTCCCCTCTTATTCTTCAGTACTCCAGTGAGTACAGTCCAAGAGTCAACAAATGCTCATCTTATATATAATCCCTTTCATTTGGGGAATCGTCCTCATAAATCTCCTCTGAACCCTCTCCAATATCAGCACATCTTTCCTATGGGGTCCGAAACTGCGCACAGTATTCCAAATGAGGCCTCACCAGTGCCCCGTAGAACCTCATCAACACTTCCTTACTTTTATACACTATACCTCTCGAAATGAATGCCAACCTAGCATTCGCTTTCCTTACCACTGATCTGACCTGGTGGCTAACCTTTAGGGTATGCTGCACAAGTACCCCCAAGTACCTTTGTACTTCTGTACTTTGAATTTTCTCCCCTTCTAGATAATCTTCCTGTTTATTTCTGTTTCCAAAGTGTACAACTGCACATTTCTCAACATTGGGCAAGGAAAATGGCAGATGAGATTCAATCCCCTAAACTATCTAGGTCTCTCTGCAATCTTCCTGTCTCCTCAATACTCTCTACTCCTTCACTTATCTTGGTTTCATCCACAAACTTAGCCACAAAACCATTTACTCCATAACTTTACAACTGAAGTTTAAAGAGAGAGGGAGAGAAAACCCTAATTTCATAAAAGTAGTTTCATTCTTTAACTAGATATGTTGTTGATCTGCATGCTCTTCTTATTTGAAAATAAAGATGATATCGTGAAAGTGAAGCCCTGAAAATTTAGTCATAGCATTCATATACACCATATTTCATGGGAATCTTAACTAGAATATTTGAAATGTCACTGACTAGACCTGCGCATGTCAGTTTTTGACTCATTGTGTTCCTTGTTGATGTCGCCCCCAATTCATTCGTTGAGTTTCCACATTCCCACTAATGGGATTCAACCTCCACAAACAGCCCTTGCCTATTGCTGAGCTACAATTTTCCCCAATTGATTCTACCTTGAAGCACTAATTTGGAACGACTGAAACTGCTGTCTATGACTTATTCCATCCTTGGTTTTCTTTTGCCTGTTCCACACGCACAATTTTTTCAGCTGACCTTGACATTGTGTGATCTGGTTTCTTGCTTGTGAAAACCCCAGAATTAGCCTATATTCCCAATCTAAGGTTTTGTTGCTTGGGAAGTCAAGATGTGGTAATCGTTTACAACCCTGTTTCCTCTTGTTCTTTCAACTCTGGCTTAATATGCTTTTGCGCCTGAAGCATCCCTCCACCAACCCCATTCCCTCTGCACATGAAATCTTTCCTCCCTTTCAAATAAATTTATATTTTATTTTCTTTCAGGTGAAGAGGTAGCACTATACTGTGCAAAGTATCTGCCAGATGTTATTAAGGAGCAACAGGCTTACAGGAATGGAAAATTGCAGAAGGTATGATTTTCACATGGTGTCTTTGAAATCAGAGTGACAAAGTAGTTATGACAACAGTCTGATCCAAATGTAAGATGAATTGTTTTGAGTATTTGATTTCTGCATGATTGGTTAGGATTCCAATTGTTTTTGTTCTATTTTAAGAAATCATAAGATTTTCACACCAAGAATCATGTCAAAATGAGGGGGGCAGAAGGCAAATTTGGCGGAAGTATTTGTGTTATTGGGAGCGACTCTCTTCTAGGCAATTCCTCAGGGTTGAAAATTTGCTTCCAGCAGTTCTAAGATGACTAATGAGGCTAATGTGGGGCTCGCAGAGTCCCCCACGAGTGGGGCAGGAGGTGCTGGACAGGGCAGATGGGTCGGTATTTTGGGAGGTGGTATGTGACTTCTAACATTTACGCTGGGCTCCTGACAAATGGAGTAAAGGTTGCACATTCAGCCCGCATGCTCTTCCATTTTGAAGGTAGCGGGTGATTCCCAGAACATTGGGGATATGGCATTTTCTTTTCCAAGAAGAACATACTTGAATCATTGCTTCTGTCCACCTGGTAACCTATTGCTTTATCAGAGTTCAGAGTAGACTTTATTCTGGGGAGAATGTGTCAAGCCTGTCCTTTGGGGCCAAGTATAGTTACGAGGTCAGAGCTGAGGATTTTGGTCAAGGAGAGTCCGTGATGTTGGTTCACTTATCCTAGATTTGGAAGGTTTTGCATTTGTGGTCTCTCTCCAGTGCTTTTAGATGCCTGCTAGCTTGTTTGTCTGGGAAGCATACTGAAGGGCAGGGATCATTGTTGGATGGTAGATCACAAACTTTGCCGGGTTTAGTTTAGGTCTTGATCATAAGACACTACTTTGCTCAGCTGGCCAAAGATTGTGCATAATAAAATGGTGAATCTCATCATTAATATTTGCCTTTATTGGGAGGTGACTTCTGAGCTAAAGGATGTGTTCCATTATCTCACAGTGGACCTTTATCGTTGGGGTTGGGTCTGGGCAGGGAGGCAGCCTTTTCATTGGGGGCAGATTGGTAGACAACTTTTGCAGATGTTGAATGTATGCCCATCCTCTCACGTATTTCATTTCATGAGTTGGCAATTACTTGGTGCTCAGCATCCAAATGAGTGCAGATACATTGATATCTGTATACCACAGCTTGCTGACTGAGGTTGAAGTAACCTTGGTTCTGGAGTGGAGGTGGTGTAACTTGGATTGTTTCCCATTTGTCCTGCAGATTACCCCCATTCCAGTGGGAACATGCATAGATACTCTTATGAAATGTCAGATGATAGTACACTTTAAGATAACCCATATCGATAACTATTTGAAGTCATATGAGCTCCATTTACTTTGGTAGGAAGGATGGCCAAAGAAGATATTTTTTACATCGTGGGAAACTATTAAATATTAGTGTACAGGGATTTTGTGTGAGCTGGTGTACAAAATGCAGATACAACAAACAATAGGGAAGAGAAGTGGAATGTCAGCTTTATTGCAAGGATGTACAAGAAAAAGCACATCCTACTGCAGTTGTACAATAATTTAGTGTGACCAATCAAAAATCAGAAAACAGTGAATCCTTGAAACATGAAGTAAACAGAAAATGCTGAAAGTGTTAAATTGGGTAAGTGGCAGCTAGAATACTGTGCACAGTTCTGGTGGTCACACTGCAGAGAAGCATAATTATACAGGAGAGGGTGCAGAGGGATGTTGCTTGGATTGGAGTGTTTCAGTTAGGAGAAGAGATTGGATTTGGATTTTTCCTCCTTCGAGCTGAGGGGGACTTCATTATGAAATTGTACAAAATACAATATAAAAAAATTGAGGGGTACATATAGAACAGGCAGGGAATGGAGGGATAGAAACCATGTGCAAACAAGGCATCATGGTTGGCACAGACACTGGGGGCAGAAGGGTCTATTCCTGTGCTCTACTGTTCTATGTTAATGGATAGTGAGAAATTTTTCTCCATAGCAAGTGCCTCTAAAATGAGAGGCCATAGGTGTAGGGTAAGAAGTTTAGAGGGGACCTAAGGAAGAACATTTTTCACCCAGAGGGTGGCTGGAATTTGCAATGTAGTGGAAGCAGATACTCACACAGCATTGAGGTATTTAAATGAGCAATTGAATTGCTGAGGCATAGAAATGCTGGTAAATGGGAATACTATAAATAGGCACTTGTTGGTCAGCATGGATGTGGTCAGCTGGGTTCTGTGCTGTATGACTGTAAATTAACCTTGACATTTCAGGGGCATTTTCTGTTTTTACTTTTAACTGGTTCTAACACAAACCGCTGTGTGCAGTTTTGGTCTCTGTACCTAGGGAAGTAGATACTTGCCTTGGGAATAGTGCATTGATTCCTGGAGCAAGCAGTATGTCGTCCTGTAGGGCTGGTCGAAAGTCACTGGTATTTAGTATAATAGAAGGTAATCTCATTCTATGTACAAGCTTCTGAAAGCTTTAGGCAAGACCAATGTGTGGATGTGAGGGCGAGGAGCAGGCTGACACCTGATTTTTATGTTTTATTTATTGAATTGGAGCAGGACATTAAGCCCAAGTCTGTGCCACCTCATTATAAAGCAATCCAATCAGATCCAACCAATCTACTCCACTTCCATTCTAGTCCTCAAGTACTTCTCTAATTCCCCATTCAAAACTCTTGACAGTTTTTGCTGCCTTTAAGGGTGCTGGAAGCAAGTTCCAGATTATAAATAAATGTTCCAGAAATATGTTCCTCTCATCCCATGGTATCTTTTGGCCATCACTGTAATAATCAGTGTCCTCCACTCCTTTGAAGTATCTGCTAATTTTAACTGCTTCATTCTGTTAGCCCTTTGTAAATCTATCATGATCTTGCGCACCTCCGTTAAATCTCCTTAACGGAGATTGATCCAAGATAATAACCCTAACTTTTTCACTACTTGCATTTGAAATCTCTCATCCTTTGAGCCATTCTGATAAATCTGGTCTGTCTTAATTTACTGTTGGACTAGGTGCAACTTTACTGATGCAAGTGTTTTATAGCATCCAGTTTTCAACTAATGTTGTGGACAGAGGAGGTCTTTGGGGATTATTCCAAGTTAAATATTTGGCAAAAATTCAGAAGTTTGAAAAATCATTTACTGATTTATTTCTACTGGTTCTCATTGGTTAATTAAAAACCTTTCTTCCCTCAGAAATAGCTTCCCTCCTATCACTTGTGATGCAGTCATTTTATTATCTTGTGTTGCTAGTTTTTCCACTTCAGCTATTGTTGAATGTTGAGGAAAGTAGCTAGGTTGTCTTATGTTTTTCCTACCTTGTAAATTTTTGACTCAAATTGACAGGATTTAGTCTGTAGGTCCAATATAAGGAAGATGGGGTCTGTAAAATCCAATTAATAGATTCCTAAATTTGCACTAAGACACTTTGCTTTGAATTACCAGATCAGTTTTGGTAATTGTACTACATGGAAATAAAAGGGCTCATTCCGGGTCACACTAATTCATCTCAGCAATCACCCATACGGCACTGAAAGGGGCCAGGAAGTAATTTTATTAATCTGCTCCCATGGGTGGGATTGGTATTGGCCAGACAATCTGAAACAATTTATTTAGCAAGTGTGGAAGAAAAACATTTTAGAACTTGAAGTCAATGTACAGATCATTCTTCTGTATTCTTTACTATTCTTACCACCAGGTGATGCTAAAGAGCTATGTAAACTCACTAATGGTTTCAGCGGTAGCATTCAAGTTGCCAGTATTTCTACTGATGTGTGTTACTTACATTTTGTTCCCCATGTTCTGATTGAAGCAAATTTGACTTTGTGAGTTAATAGAAAGCTGAACACTACAGAAGCTGGAAATTTAAAATAAAAACTGTTTTGATGAAAGTTTATTAATCTGCATCATTAATTATTTCATTCCTGACATGCTAAGCATTTTCAGCACTTTGTTTCTATTTCTGTTCTGTATGTTGACTCAGTTGTTTTTTTTATCAAAAGAACCTTTTTCTAGCTGATTCCTGCAGTTGTGTGACAGTAAGGTCATGGAGTAGAAATATAACAAAACAACAGCTGAAGCAACTCAGCAGGTCAGGCAGCATCTGTGGAAGCAAAGGAATGCTCAACGTTTCAGGTTGGGACCCTGCACAAGGACTGAGACAGAGGCTGGTGGATGATACATGGAAGCATGAGGTGAAAAAATTGGACAGATGGAGCCAGGTCAGTGGAGAAGGAAGGTAGAGACGCAGCTGGAAAGTGATGTGGAACCAGATAAGGGAGGTAAAACCAAATGTGGGAGGAGAATAGAAAGGGTAGGTCAAAGCAGAAGAAACCCAGGTGGATAGGTGTGTGGGTGATGGGGGAGGGTAACAAATCTATAATGTTGGGGTGGGGGGGGGGAGAATGGAATTGTTGAACAAAGGGAGAATCTAGGTGGAGGACCTAAGAGTGGTAAAGGATCACTGGGTACCTAAAATTGGAAAATGCGCAGCATTGGGGTTGTAGGCTACGAAGGTGGAACATGAAGTGTTGTTCTTCCAGTTTGTATTTGGCCTCACTGCACAGGCATTTTGAATTTTCCAATTTCAGATGCTACTTTACTTGACCCACTGACTTCCTCCAGCAGTTATTTTTGCTCCAGGCTCCAGTATCTGCAATCTCTTGCCTCTCCAAAGAAAAGAGAGGTCTCACTACAATTGTATAGTGACTTGATGATACCACACCATCACATCAGTCATATGAAAAGACATTGAATAGGCTAGGCCTCTATTCTTGACTTTAGAAGAATGAGAGGTGACACTGAGGTGTGCAAAATATTTAGTAGGCATAATGGGTAGATGCTGGGAGGATTTTCTGCTCCCTGAGGAGTCTAGAACCAGGGATTGCTTTTCAAATAAGCTACAGGCCATTTATGACCAAAATAGGGAGAAATTTCTTGACTCAAAAGGTGATGAATCTTTGGAATTCTCTTCCTATGAAAGCTATGGAAATTCAGTCATTGTTCACTGAGAACAGAGATCAATTGGTTTCTGGATAATAAGGAAATTGAGGGATATAGTAATCGAGCAGGAAAATGGTATTGTGGTAGAGATCAGCCCTGATCTTATCAAATGGCAGAGCAAGCTTGAGGGGCCAGGTGGCTTAATCCTGCTTTTAATAATGTTCTCATGATAAGTAACATTGGTCCCAATGTTTTACTGGCACTGATTGTGGACCATGCTATTTGTGGTGTGTTGCTTGTTAGGCAGACCCTCAGGATTGAGGAAGACTTCCTTTGCTCTCTGTTTGTGGGTTCTCAGATGGGGCAGCAGGTGCCTGATAAGGAGGGCTGGGTGGGTAGTTTTTGAGGTGGTACTCTCTGCTGTTTCTGCAAAGCTTCTCTGTGCTCTTGATGCATGGTCTTGAAGTTCTTAATCCCAATCCCGAATGTTTCTTCTCTACTTCGAGTGGTTGTGGGTCTGGGATTTCCAAGTCTGTGGAGGTGTTGCATTTTCTCTAGTAGGTTTTGAGCATATGCTTAAATCTTTCCCTCTGTGCACCTCATAATCCGTTCCCATGACAGAACTTGATATAGAATGTCTGTTTATATAGTGGTGTATAGAAACACAGCAATTAGGAGCAGGTTATTGGGAGAGGTTGAACAGGCTGGGGCTTTATTCCTTGGTGTGTTGGAGACTGAGGTGTGATCTTACAGAGTGTAAAATCATGAGAGGCATAGATTGGGTGAATGCATGCTGTCTTTATCCCAAGGGGGAATCAAGAACATAGGTTTAAGGTGCAGGTGGGAAGATTTAATAGGAACTCGAGAGGCAACTTTTTTATTACAGAGTGGTATGTATGGAATGAGCTGCCAGAGAAAATGGTTGAGGCAGGTATAATGACAAGTTTTTAAAAAAAACTATTGGGCAGGTACATGAATTGGAAATGGACCAAACACTGGTAAATAGGACTAGCTTGGATGGGGCATCTTGGTCACCATGGTCCAGTTGGGCCAAAGGGCCTGATTCTGTGTTGTACAACTGAGTAGGCTATACAGCCCTTGGAGCTGCATCTGCTATTATGATCAAACAAATTCAGTACCCCATTCCAGCTTTCTCACCACATCCCTTGATCTCTTTAGCCATTTATCTAACTCCTTTCTGAATATATTTAATGATTTGGTCACAACCATGCTCTGAAGTAAAGGATTCTACAGGGCCACCACTCTTTGGGTGAAAAGATTTTTCCTCTCAGTCCTAAATGGCCTACCCCATATCCCTCTGGCTTTGACCCATGGTTCTAGACTTCCAGTTATCAGGAACATCTTACCTCCATCTAATCTCTCCAGTCCTGTCAAGTTTCAATGAAGTCTCCTCTTATTCTTCTAGCGACTGTAAGCCCATTTGTCTCAATCTATCTTCAGACATCAATTGTGCCATCTCATGAATCAACCTGGTGAACCTTCGCTAAACTCCCTCCAAAGCAAGAGCATCCTTCCTTGGGTAAGGAGTCTAAAACTGCACATGGTACTCGGTCTGATCTCACTGAGGCCCTGTACAACTGCAGTCAGACATCCTACCTTCTGTACTCAAATCCTTTCATAATGAGGTTCAATGTACTATTTGCTTTCTTAACTGCCTGCTTCATCTGCATACTTACTTTCATTGGTGCACAAGGTCTTACTGCACCTCTTTCCTAACCTCAGATAATCTACCTTTTTATTTTTGCCACTAATGTGAATAACCTCACATTTATCCACATTATAGTTAGTACATTTCCCTATTTAACCTCGCTGCATGCTTCTCACAGATTGCACTCCTACCCAGCTGTGTCATCCACAGAGATATTACATTTAATTCTTCCATTTAAATCATCGATATTAATTAATATGCTGTGATAACTAGTGGGGTATCACTGGGTTCAGCTGAGGTCCAAATGCTGAACCCAGTGATACCCCACTAGTCACTACCTCCTTGGAAAATGACCTGTTTGTTCATGCTCTTCATCTCCTGTCTGCCACTAGCTCTTTTTCAGCAAGTTACCTCCAATCTCATGTGCTTTAATTTTACACATTAATATCCTGTGTGGGACCTTGTCAAAAGCCAAAGGTCGAAACACACCACTGGTTCTCCCCATCCACTCTACTAATTACATCTTTAAAAAAGATTCCGGTAAATTTGTCAAACTTGATCTCTTTCCTAAATCTATGTTGACTTTGACCAAGACTTTCAAACCATTTAGGTTTTTTTTTAGTATTATGGAATATTTTCTAATATACTGAACTATTGATGTTTAATACTATAGTTATATGGTCGGTGAATGACAGCTAATTAAATTACTTTTGAAGCAGACAATCATTTATTTGTGACAGTTTTAAAAAAAATTTTAAAAAACTCAGTAGACCACCAGTTAACCTGTTTTGCCATTATTGATTTAAGGGAATAGATGTTGGCCAGGACTGGGAGAACTGCCATCTTCAGAACAAGCAATAAGGTTACCTGGGAGTTGCACTCTAAAGTCAGTCTAGTTAATCCACTTATCTTGGAGTGAACCTTAAATCCACAACCTTCCTAATCAGAGGTTCAACTTAGGTGTTTGTTGTTTCTCACTATTCTCTGCCTTTTCCTTGCCTTTCTTCAATCCCCTTCCTAGGTTTGGAACTGTGGTTTTAGTAGAGATTAAAACACAAAATAGGAGGAGGAATGGGACACCAAGTTTCTCTGCAGCCTGCCCCACACCATTCAATATGATCATGGCTGATATGTGCTGGTCTCAACTTCTCTTCTGTGCCATTTCCCTATAACCCTCAATTCCTCAATCTTCCAAATATTTATCAATTTCCACTTCAAATACATCTAATGATCTGGCCTCTTCCAACCTCGGGGGCAAAGAAATTGTGATATTCACTATCCCCTAGAAGAAATTTCTGCACAACTCAGTTTTAAATGATGTCTAGGGGTTGCTCCTTTTGGATTTTGGAATTTTCTGTAATGTTTTACAGTGAGATCATACAACCCGCAGTTCTTAGTCTAGTTTTACTGACTCCTTCCAAAATCCAACCCCAGAAAATCTTTTCTCATATAGTTAAGGTGTACCTTCTAAATATTTTCCTATGTCTAGTCAATACTATGCAACTTTAATTAACATTAAAATTTTTTCATTAACATTTTTACCTACCTTTTCATTCAAGGCGTTGGAGGATGCCTTTCTAAGCATAGACAGCAAGCTGACAGAAGAAGTGGTAATCAAAGAACTTGCCCAACTCGCAGGTCGACCTCGGGAGGATGATGGCGAGAAGGTTGCTGATGAAGATGATGGTAAGTTGGAACTAAGCTGATTTCTGAATGGATAGAACCTATTCATGGGGTTGATGTTCACTTGAAGAAAAGTCATATGTAAGGGTTGGGAGTATGTCATAAGTATAAGTGGTAGTAACTTGGTTTTTTTGCCTTCTATGAGTGCGTGGAGAGTGTTCCTAAAAACTTGGATTTCGTTTTTAGTTGTGTGCCAGATGATTTGATGTGATAAACCAGTTTACTACAGAACTATTTTTAACATTTCATGTTTTTTTTCCCCATTTCCCATCTTGTTCTTCCCACATCACCCCTCGCCCAAACTTAAAATAAAAGAAAAATCTACTTTTAAAAGAGTGATAAAATATCTTTTATTAGTACAGCAAAAGACACAGTGAAATGTATCTTTTGCGAAGAGTGTTCCGGGGGGCAGCTTGCAAGTGTCGCCATGCTTCCAGTGCCAACATAGCATGCCCACAACTTCCTAACCTGTACATCTTTGGAATGTGCCCACAACTTCCTAACCCATACATCTTTGGAATGTGGGAGGAAACTGAAACACCCGGAGAAAACCCACACGTTTAAAGAACAACTAATAAAACAACTATAAATAGGTTTAAGAGACAGTGATGTATCTCAGCTAGAGGGGGAGACTGAAAAAGCCAATTGAATATGAGAAAGACCATCTTGAGATATTTAAATAGCTATAATTTGTATCGGTTTTTCCCTTCTTGCCCCTAAATGAATTTGGTGCAATGGAGTAAATGTGCAATTTAAAACAATCTCTCTCACAGGAAAATAGTACAGAAGCAACTCTCCCAGCTTAATTCTCTTTTGGCAATACACTTTTTGAAAAGATTACCGCCCAGAACTAGATATAATTTGCAATTTCTTATTGCAATGTTTGATATTGGTTTATTATTGTCTCGTATATTGAGATACAGTGAAAAGTTTTTGTTTTGCATGCTATTCAGACAGATTATGCCGTAATTACATTAAGGTAGCAGTAAGAAAACCAAATGCATTATGATGTTACAGTTAGAGAAAGTGCAGTGCAAGTAGACAGATAAAGTGCAAGAGCCACGATGAGGTAGATTGGGTGATCAAGAGTTCATCCACTGACATCTTGTTTCATTAATTACTGTACTGTACTTTTTGCCAGTTTTATACTTTATCCCCTGTGTATCAATTGATTTCAGTGTTGTGCTCTTTATTAGCATTCTTTTCTGATACTTGCCTATGGTCAAAGCTGTGTTGATTTAAAATCAGTAAATAGCTTGAAGATAAATATAGAAAGAGGCAATTGATACAAAGGGATAAAGTATAAAATTGGCTCAAGGAGCAGAATGGTAGATAGTAATGAAGCAAAGATATTAGTGGATGGGTATGCACTCCTAAAGAACAGTGTAAATTTGGACTGTCTGGCAAAATATGAAAATTTTGCTATACAGAAATACTTTAAGGTGAGTTTTTATGAAATTGTGTGTTATTGTTTGGGGTAATGATGGGTATATGTGCACCGGCATTGTAAATGCATTCTCCTCCTTTTCACCCCACCTTCTTTAATTTTCAGTTAATGTTGTTTATTTGTGAATAACTATTAAGTATTTTTATCCTTCAGTTGATCATGAAGAGACTGCACTTTTGCATGAAGAGGCTACAATGACAATTGAAGAATTGCTCACCCGATATGGACAAAACCAGAACAGTACCAAACATGCAAAAAGTAAAACTTCACCTGCTATCAAGAAACCACTGTCCAAAGTTGGAGATAAAAACAAAACTGAGAAGGAAATTAATGGCGAGCTGGAGATTAGTGAAGTCAGCATGGGTGAAACGGAGAGCAAAAATGGGAAATCAGAAGCAGCTACAGGAATCTCCTCGAGCTCTGATTGTGGGGGTGAGGAAGCTGAGTTGGGGAATGGGAGCAGCACCACTGGATCCAGTTCAGGTAAAGAATCTACCAAGGCTGACAAGAGCTCAGAAGAGGCTGTTGTGTCGTCATCCACAGCTGACGCTGGGCCATCCTGCTCCTCGTCTGATAAATCTCAGCGAGCGACCAAGTCAATGTTCTTTGAGGACAGTGAGGATGAATCAGAAGAAGCAGAAGAGGAGGAAGAAGACAGCGAAGAGGTAGCCATTACATCTTCATTTTATTTTGTGTTAACTTTGAAGAGCAAGAGAAAGAATTGGAGTTTAGAGGTAGAGATTGAAGTTGTATATTTTTGTGGGTCTGCTAGTGAAGTGCTCAGAAGTATCAAAAATTACTGTCTCTTGAACAAAAGTTAACGTTACCCAGTATCTGGCTTTGGGCCTCAAGATGAGTTGTACTGCTTTTATAATTGTAATTGTGTAGTGGAGCACCTTTCTTCCTTTTTGGCTCTTATAACTGTTCACACACCCAAAAGTATCTAATGAGGGAAATGTTCCTCTATGTAGCAGAACAAAGAGAGTAAGAAAAGGGAAAATGTAGGCTGTTTGGGAACCTCTGGCATGCTCTACCATTCAAGAAAACCATGCCAGATCCAATGTTAGCCTCAGGCTAGAGCACTGCCCATCTCAAACCACCTACATACTAATCCATCATTTATATTACAAACAGCCACTTCTGCACTCCGTCCAGTGCAACCATATATTTCCTATAGTGTGGCGACTAGAACCGCAGTGTTCTGTACTTAGTGTTTTATACAATTGCAACATAATATCCCAACTTTTATACTCTGCACCCTGACCGATGGAGGCAAGCATGCCATGTGCTGCCTTCACCATCCTATCAACCTATGTTGCCACTTTTGGTGAACTCTGGACTTGAACCTTTAGGTCCCTCTGCTTATTAACATTCCTTAGCACCCTATCATTTACTGTATATACCTCTCATTGCCTATTTTCCTCTTTTTATTTGAATTGGTTTATTATTGTCACATGTACTGAGATAGTGGAAAAACTTCATTTTACATTGCCACGCATACAGATCATTCCAAACATAAGTACACTGATGTAGTACAAGGGGAAAAGCAATAACAGAATGCAGAATATTTTAGTTACAGTTATCATTACAGAGTAAGTGCAGTGCAGGTAAACAAATGAGGTGCAAGAGCCACAATGAGGTAAATTGACATATCAAGAGTTCATCTTTATTTTACAAGGGGTGGTGTTCTCCTTCTGCCACTTTGTATGGATTCTGTGAACTGATTTGTGAGCACATGGTTCTCAACACCATCTAGAATGCTCCTTGTCAATTTTTGAACTCTTGTATCTGGGATTCTGAAGAGTCAGATGGGATGTTGCATAGTTTCATGGAGGCTTTGCAGTATTGCAGCAAGAAAGAAAAATCTTGCCGCAATGACTGAGCCCTGTTTCATTGAGAATAGTTCTATTGTAGATCTTTTCGCCAATATCATGGCCTGTATGCCATCATGGAGCAAGCTTAAGAATTTCTATGGGTAGGTGGTGCTCCACAATCCCTCCAGAATGATGAGAGTCAAAGGTTTGAGGTTGAGGAAGGCCAGTATATTGGCTACTGCTGTTCTCTGCAGTTGTCTTAGATTGTTGCGTGGTGAATATCACATCCACTGTGCATCTGGGTAGACAGAATTCACACTGATTCAAGGAGAAGCATTGGCCACTGGGAGGAGGTGATTGAGAAGGACTCCTTCCTTGTTTGAACAGCCAGAGCTTCCTGTATAGTTGCCACACTTGGACTTCTCCCTTCCTGAAAATGGTCATGGTTATAGCAGTTCTGAGGTACTCTGGAATATCCTCATTTTCCTGGATGTGAGCACTGGATCCTGAATCTTGGTGGTGGTGATGAACTTCAGTCACAAATCCACATCCACAAGTCCAAGGGCAAGTTTATTGTCACATACACAAAACTTTGTGGCAGCATTACATGCACATACCATCAGATACACAACATTCACAAGAAAAACATAAATTATACAGGAAAGAACATAATTAGACAAAAAAGTCCATTATAGTGCAAAATGGTCAAAGTGTTGCTATACTAATATAGTGATTAGGGTTGTGCAGGTTGGTTCAGGAACCGAATGGTTGAAGGGAAGTAGCTGTTCCTAAACCTGATGGTGTGGTACTTCAGGGATTTGTCTGCTCCTGAAATTTTGTTGGTTTTGAGTTTAGATGTGGCCCTTCCAACTTCTCATTGGTCAGGGGTGGCAGCGAGCCTGGCCTGAAAAGTCTTTTGTTGGGTGGGATTTGTGTACGGTTAGAAGCCAACCTCCATCCTTCGACAC
>JAUZTB010000076.1:132036805-132048090 GCA_034780895.1 Rhynchobatus australiae
CCCTCCCCCACTATGCCTCTTCTTTTCTTCTGTTTCCCAGTCTCTCTTTTTTCTCCTTGCCAATTTTTTTCTCTCCCTCTCCTCCCCTCCCTCCTTGGCACCCGTCTCCATACCTTTGACCTATCCCCCGGTGGATCTGCTGTCCCTTCTTCCACCTATCACTGCTCTGTTTTCTCCCCCCCTCTATATAATGAGCGTCCCCTTTTCCTATCTTTAGTCCTGAAGAAGGCTCCAGACCCAAAACGTTGACCGCCTGCTTTTCTCCACGGATGCTGCCTGGCCTGCTGAGTTCCTCCAGCATCTTCTTGTTTTTTCATCTCGATTCCAGCATCTGCAGTCCTTTATTTCTCTAATGATTCCGTTCTTCCCAGTTCTTTTGTTGTTTCTTTGTTTGTTCCCATTACCAAACTTATCAGTTTTGCCATTCATTAATTCCACCTTCCAGCCTGTCATAGACCTTCCTTCTCATTCAACCTTGCCCCCGCCTCTCATCCATCTTCCCCTATCTTGGAACTTGCTTGAAAACAAATGCATTGCTCATGATTTCAATTTCTGATGAAAAGCCGCTTGTCATCAGATTAATTCTATTTCTTTCGCCTCCATGGATGCTGCTGACTTGCCAAGCATTTCTAGCATGTTCACAAAGCTGTAGCATAAGCTAGCAGTTGAATTTAAATTTTAAAAAAATCTTTTACCATATTAAAGTTCCCAGGGTTTAGGGGTGTGCCACACTAATGCTCAAGTGTTCATTGGATTATTATGCAAAATACATGATATATTTTTCATAGATTGGTTTAAGAACTCATGAATATGTTCCTGACTGATAGTGAAAGGAAATTTAACACAGTAAAATATTCTATTCAGAGACTGATTTCATAGTTGGATGATTGCAACAATCTGTTTTCTTTCCCCTGGTCAGAACTCTGTGCCCACACTGTTCTGTTCCAGAGCACTCAACTGCAAATTGCGCTCTGTATTAAGATATAAGCTATAAACTGCAGCACAAGGCTATGCTGAAAACCAAAATTTCAATGTTTTACTGAAGCCACCTTGATACAGAGATGCTTAAAATCTTTGACGGACACTCTAGTCTCTTTATTATCTAATGCTGATATTTGAAAAAGGGCAGTCCAAGGGGGGAATGTAGTCAATTTTGATTGGGGCTGCAAGAGATGCCATCTTAAAGACAAACAACTAGTAGATTTTGCAAGCTACCCATGAGAACCACAGTAAACATGATGTTCATTGTATGCTGCAGGAAGTTGCATTGATGAAAGCAGTCCCGTAACTCTCAATTTCCAGAGCAGACTTAAATTGCTCAAATATTTACTTATAAAATAAAATAATCTACACATCCACTCACATAGGTGGACTGTTCACACTTTCATGAAATACAGCCAGAATGAAACATTAAGTGGTTTTATTTTTCAGACCCATAGAATCAATATCATACTCAATATGTAAAACAATTCAGCATAATCCTGAAATATAACAAACCTATTACAATGCCCCACATCAATACAACACCATTTGACTCAAACTATTATCTACAATCTGGGTGAATCTTAGCAGAAACAAGTCAAGTAGATTTCTGTATGAAACCAAGACTGTCAGCATGGCTGTCAATTGAGTGAAAATGAGGGACTAATACAGTACACACCTCTTGTACTAATATTTTTAAATGCATGTTAACTGTATATTTTTGCTTTGACCTTGCACAACCTTGGGGCTAGCATGATCCAGCACTGGGGGCAGGCCATTATTTGTTTGGACAACCCAGGACTCTAGTTTCAGTGTTACAGCTTTTTTGCCTGTATATACCACAAGACTGACATGACATTAAAGCTTTGACCCACTCCAGTTCCTTCAGCAGATTGTTTGTTGCTTCAGATTGCAGCATCAGCAGTCTCCTGTGGCTCCATTAAAACCTTGATGCTCTCATTTCCATCAGACTGTTTCTCTGACAGATTTCCTGGGTCTCCCACTAGGTTACCATAAACATGAGCAACTACTTGGTGCTTTTACTTAAGCAGCTGCCATGAAACAACTGTGACCTGGGGCACAGATTTAGGGTGAGAGGGGAAAGATTTAAAAGGGATCTGAGGGGCAAATTTTTCACACAGAGGGTGGTGAGTATATGGAATGAGTTGCCAGAGGAAGTGGTTGAGACAGGTACAATAGTATCATTTAAGAAGCACTTGGAATAGGTACGTGGAGGGGCGGGGCTTAGAGGGATATGGGCCGAATGCAGGAAATTGGGACTAGATGGGTGGGCACTGTTGTCAGCATGGACTGGTTGGGCTGAAGGACCTGTATCTGTGCTGTATGGCTCTATGACCTCTCACCCTTATGCAGCTGCCTTTGTCAGGCATTAACTTCTTTGTGGTTTAATGAGTCTGAAATGGAATGTCCAAGTTCCCATTTGTCTTGTGTCACAGAACTTAAACTGTACATACTAACATACGAATTAGGAATAGGAGTAGATTCCTTGGCTCTCAAGACTGCTCTAAAATGAATAAAACTTCATCACATTCCCATCTATTTGCAGCAATCTTTCATCTCCTTACAATGCAGAATCTAGCTCTGCCTTAAATATTCCTTTCCCTTTGAGAAGGAGCATTTGAAAGACTCTCCACCCTTGCCTCATCTGTGTTGTTCTCAAATTCAACCAATAGAGGAAATATCAATTCTACAGCTACACTTAGAAGTGAGTTTAAGGAAATTTAATTCAGTGTTAGAGAGCAAGGTGAAGTTTGGCTATGTGTATATTACTGTCTGCCAAGCCCAATGTGAGCTCTGTTGCCCTTGCGGATGCTACCATTAGATCATTTGAGTGCAACTAGATTCCCAGAGTAAATTGTTTTATTCAATTCTGACAAAGTCGAAGTGCGTTATTTTTGGTCACTCGATGCTGAATGTCAATAAAAGCATTTCATATTCATCTACTCCAGTGGACTTCCTAAACATCAAATTCAGAGCAAATTAGTGTTTTCTCATAATGGTCCTGCACCAGTGGGTGGCACTGTTGAAACTTATTCTGGTTTATCTTGCAGCTTTCGTATCCCTTTTCAGGGCATCCAAAAGATCTCTACAGCAGTCGTTACTTATGAAGTGTAGTCATGGTTGCAGTTGGGAAGTGTGACAGCTAATTTCTGCACAACAAGATGCCACAAGCAACGTTGTAATAGAAAACAGATGATATGCCTTAATGGTGTTGATTGAGGGATAAATATTGGCTATAACATTGGGAGAGTGTGAGGAGAGGAACTCTCCTATTTCAAAATGTGCCAAGGAAACAATACGTACACTTGAGGAAGCATGGCTCATATCTGGCTCATCCATATAGGATGTTCCTCTGATGCCCTCAATCTGTTATTGCACATTGTCCTCCAATTGAGTTCAGGGAACAATCCAATAATGTGAACATTTTCCTCATCATCTGCCTCTTCTCTTATTTTCAACATTTTCTTCTTCTACTGCTCACACAATGGGGTCATTTTTAGTTTCTCCACCAGGACCTTGGCTGAGATTAGCAGACTTGCAAACTTCAGTTCTCAGTGTGCCATCTTCCTGCTCTATATGATCACTTTTATCAGTAAAATAAAGGAAATAATTGGAGGTAGATCTGCAAAAGAATTCGATAAAATATGAAAAATAACATCTGGTTTAATTCCAAAATGAACTCTAGCTTTTTAGGTTTTTTGGCATCTCAGGACAAATGACTTCAAGTCAAAGTTTCAGTGGGATCAAAATTGGCAGAGTATTTCTGCTGCTAGGTATTAGAGGACAAATGTGAGATGAAGTATATTCATGATCAGACTATTGTTTTCTATGTCACAAGTAGAAATACTTTGGGATCCCTTTGTGATTATATTCCTCAGAAATTTAATGTTGAAGAAAACAGGTCCATGCAGTAAGTATTGTTCAATCTAGAACATTGCCATAATCTTTATTTCAAGATTAACTGTACAGTGACACAGCTGAAAACATGAATCTGTCATTAAAATGGTTTTTGTCTTCCAGCCTGGCTCTGACAGCGGGACAACGGCTGTCGTGGCACTGATCCGTGAGAAGCAGCTGATAGTAGCCAATGCTGGCGATTCCCGATGTGTTGTTTCAGAGTGTGGCAAGGCTATTGACATGTCCTATGACCACAAACCAGAAGATGAAGTGGAACTGGCCAGGATTAAGAATGCTGGTGGAAAAGTTACTTTGGATGGGAGAGTGAATGGAGGGTTAAACCTCTCTCGGGCAATAGGTAATCATTTTTGTTTCATTTTTGTTTTGGTCCTCTTCATTTGATGTTCTCCCCAATTATACATCGAAGCATGAAACCTACTGACCTTCTCTTGAATGTCTTCATGATCTCTTTTAGATTGCAAGCTTGCAGCTTTCTCCTATGTGTTTCTTGTCTCATGAATTGCCTCCATATCTACAAAGTAGTCTCTCCACAACAAGTTGCTAATCTCCATTAGTGGCTTGCTGAGAATTGGCAATTACAAATTTTGTTCATCATAAAACCTGACTTGAACTTGGGAGAACTGAGGGTGAGTTTGGGGGAGGTAAATGTGTGCTGGCAGTAGATGAAAGAACCAAGAGCACTGGCCAGATTTGTTGATGAGGGGGTTTTAGCAAGCTGTGAAAACACAGACCGCAAAGGGATAGAGACAGAACAAGAAGTTGGCAGATAGATTATAATATTGGAAAAATCTGAGGTTATCTATTCTAGAAGGAAGAGTAAAGCAGGTTATTATTTAAATTGTGTGAGACTACAAAATGTTGCATCAGAAAATGATTAAGGAGTCCTACTATGTGAAACACAATGGGTTAGCGTGCCAGTAAGGCACATAATTAGCAAGGCTAATGGATTGTTGGCCTGTATTGCCGGCGGGGTGGGGTGGGGGGGGCGGTGTGGAGATGTGAAGTATAATAAAAAGTTTTGATGTAGCTTCTCGGGACTGATGCAACTGCACCTGGAATGCAGGGATTATTCACTAGGTTGAATTGTGGGATGAGTACTGAAGAAGATTGAGTGGGTTTGGTCTATACTCATTATGATTTAGAAGAATCGGTGACACATGGGTGCAGCTAGAGGAGGTGCTGTCTCAGCTCTGCTATTCGTGTTCAATCCTGGAGTCCAATGTTGTATTTGTGGAGTTTGCACGTTCTGCCTGTGATTGCATGGATATCTTCCAGGTGCTCCAGATTACTTCCACATTCATGCAAGTTAGTAGATTAATTGGCCACTAATGTAGGTGAGTGGTAGAATTGGGGAGCATTGATGGGAATGTGAGGTAAATAAAATGGGATTAGTGTAAATATTGCTTGATAGTCGATCTGGATTTGGTGGGCCAAAGGGCCTGTTTATATGCTGTATGACTCCATGTGCTCTTACTAAAATATTCTGATTCTCAGCCTGACTGATAGGATGGATGTTGGCAGGGTTTTTTTCTTATTGGGAAGAAGGAATCCCTTCTCTAAGAGGGTCATAAATCTTTGGGATTCTCTATCCCAGAGAGTTATGGTAGCAGAGTTATCAATTATACTCAAGGTAACGATGTAGAGATCTTTGATCACAGGAGGGTGAGAGAGCAGAAAGATGGTATTAAGGGGATAGAATCAGTCAAGATCCTGTTGAATGGCAGAGCAGGTTTCAAATGTTAATGGGTTTAATCCTGCTCCTATTTATGATCTGTATTGTAGTTCTTGTAGTGTGTGTGTGTGTGTGTAATCCAAGGCTGCATATTCATAGTTGTATAGAGCATTACTTGAATTGTATGGGTAAAGGAAGATACATTGTCAAAGAATTCTTTATAAATTGAAAGATGTTTCTATTCCTTACCAGTGTTAAACAGTACAACAAAATTCAATCTAATGAAAAGAACTTGTCCAATGTGTGCATAGTTTTGTACCAGATTTCCCTTAAATTCTTAAACTTCAAGTTGAAACTTGCTTTTGTTTGAGTGCTAAATATTATCACATGCCCTTTTATAATGTATGTTGTTTGTGACATGCTGTGGTACCAAATATATCAGACTAAATTTTAGGATAGGCGACGTAGTGGGTGCAAGACTGAATTGGTTCACCAAAAAAAAAAGTGGCATTAGACCAAATGATGTGTTTAGGCACAGCAACTTATGGGATGTGGGTTCAAGTCTGTCTGGACTTTTGAGCAGAAAAGTCCTCCCCCCTCATGGAAAATTAATTTGGGTGGGTATAACCCTGAAGTAATCATCCCACACAAAATTTGCTCCCAATTTATCATAACTTCATTCAAGAGCTGACTAGTTTTTTAAATTAAATTTCTAAGCATTGGCCAGTAACAGGGTAATCAATTCCAGAAAAACTCTTCAAACTAAGAGTTGTCTTTAATATCTTGTTCCATGGAGACTTGTTTGCAGTACAATACCTGATCCTTGTGTAATGGGTTAAATGCAAACTTCCATCTGCTTAATAGCTTTACCTGTTAGTGGATTCTTAAGCAATCATTCTTGGTATCATTTACATGATGATGCCAGCATTTGGGAGGGAGGTGAGAGGTTAAGGGTTAATTCCAGTTATATATCTGTTGCCCTTTCAAGCTTGTGTTTTGTATTTTCTGTCTAACATGTCGTTGCTTTCTGATTAGCATGCAGATTACTTCTCCAGAGCAGTACAGAGATCATGTTAAAGGTGAAGAAGTTGTTAAGCAGCTTAAATTTAGAATAGAACTTTGAAAAATGACCCACTCCAAAATGAATAGTAATCAAGGCAGCTTTTTTAAAAGAAAATGTTTAATGTCCAGTGTGCAGTCATCACATAGGAGTGGTGCCTTCTGACGGTTACTTGCAACTGTTGTTACAGGTGATCACTTCTACAAGAGGAATAAAAATCTTCCCCCAGAGGAGCAGATGATCTCAGCACTACCTGATCTCAAGGTGTTGACATTAAACGATGACCATGAATTCATGGTGATTGCATGTGATGGAATATGGCAAGTATTGATTTGTTGCTTTTATTACTTTAATGAAATCTCAGACCCTTCCTTTCTCCCTCTAATCTACCTTAATATTATTGAAATTGCAGGAATTCCCTGCTTAAAATGGGGGGATGTAGTTTAGCAGTCCCAATTTCTTAAAAGCAGCAGCCTGCAATGTCATTAGATGTTATTCTGGGATCTGTATTTGCTAAATGTGAACGTTGGGTTTTTATTCAAAAGGGTTAGTAACCATTGGGCTGGGTCTTGCAATGTTTACAATTTTGATTTTAGTCAGTTATTATATTATTCAATTGGCTTCTGACCATCTACCTCCATTACTTAGTCTGCCTGCTATATCACCATCTACTGCCAAAATATATCTCTGCTGCTGTCTACACCTCTAATACAGTTTTTAAAAAAAAAAGTAATTTCTGTGAATTACATCCTTCAGGATTGTTCTTCAGACTCTTTATGCCTCTGTCAGCCCACAGTCACCATATCCTATGCACCATCTCCATTCCTCGCGTATTGAAATTTTTCTCTCCAGCTGTAGGTTTTATCTTTCATCGCCCATCCTGAGCACTCTTCTGGATTCTTATTCAATTTGAGCTCCCTCAACCTTTTGATGGTGGATATGTTTTCATTCAACTTGACTAAGTTGCCAGCAACAATAAGGATATTGCAGAAATAAAATCAACACTGGAGTTCTCAAAAGCCCCTATTTTTTTAAGATTGCATCTCACAGACAACCTGTTGATTCCAAAACAATAGGAGAAACAAAATGTCTGCGGCATGCAGAATGCACTGAAATCCACTATAATCAGCACCTGTAAAGAGACTGACTCGGCTTCCCTATCAGGAAGGAAGAATCAGGACCAGTTTGAGAATGACTAAGAAATTCAGGAGCTCATTACCTTTTGAGGTCTGGTATGAGAAAGGGAACATATAGGGCAAATTTATAAACCAGAATGTTTTTTGTTGAGTATATGGAACCAAAATCTGTTTGTTTTACCTTACAAGCAAGCTGTCTTTTATTGCAATTGCTTTACTGAGCAAAGAATGTAATAATTGGGCTAAGTTTAAAGTCCTGAAGGAACAAGTTACATCTAACAGCTTAAACTAACAACTATTATTAAATCAAGTCAGTTAGAAATATGTACATAGAGCTACTTGGGATTCTGATCATGTTCTGGAAGTGCACCTTATTACTTAACTCCTAGACTCTGAGATTTCCAAAGACCCATGGCTCTACCTGCTAAGAGCCGAAAAAACAGGCACCCAGTTCAGGACTCGCCAGTCTAAAGGAATCAGCCTCTCAGCACCTTCTTTCACAACCAAATTTCTTAATTTTATCCTGGAAAATTATAAATTTGCAGTCTTCAGGCCGCAGATGACCTTCCCAATGCTGAAGAATCCACATATGTCATGGTTATCAGCAGGTTACTAAACCTGTGTTCATTCCACCCACCATCTGTCACAGATTTTCTGTTGGCCTTCAATTTCCCGCTGAGCTTTTCATTTGAGGCATGGCGGGGCTTTCAGTCCTTATGTGTAGGGTTAATTAGCTCCTGGCCGTTCTCTTCAAGTAGTGCTGATTCTTTCTAATGGGAAATCCAGGAATTGAGCTACTCAAGTGCAAATTAAGTTGTCTGTGAGGCACTGCCTAAGAAAATATATCCATGCCCAGTCTTTGAGAACTCCAATGTTGATTTTTTTTTCTTGTGGCAACATTCCTGCCGTTGCTCTCATTTTGGGGCTAAGATGATGGAGATAACACATTAAATGGTGGTTAATTCAACAGACATTTGTACCCATCACGGCACAGTTGATGTGGACACCTTTGTGGTCTTTCACATCCTACCTGCCCGCCCCATAGTGTGCTCTCTTCCCCATATGTGCAAAGTCTGGGTCCTGCCTCAGCAGTCATCTCAGAAACCACAGCAGTGGAATAAAAGCAAAAAATTATCCTGGAAAAATTTGAATCTAGAACAGGGGGGCAGTGCCTCTGGATAAGTGGTCTGTCATTTAAGACTTCCCTCAGATCTGTCTCAAAGAACTGTGGGTGCACAGCCATTGAGTACACTCAAGTGGGATCAATAGATTTTTTGATCTGGCAGGAAGGTGGATGAGATACCAGGTCAGTCCATAAACTGCAGAGCAGGCAGGAAGGGCTGAATGGTCCATTCTTGCTTCTGTTTCTAATTTTTTTTGGCTTATTGAACCTTGAAGGGAAGGTAAAGTATTGCCATTATTTTCCAGTTTATTTCTAAAGTAACATTTAGTAATAAAAGGTGGCAATATGAGATCGGGCATTATCTGTGGCGTATGAAAGAGTTAATGTTTCTAGTTCATGTCCTTTCATCGGGATAATAGATTTACACTTTGGGTATTGTTATCAAATTTACCAGCAGACACTATTTTTGATACTGCTCGTCTGAAAGTTGTGCATTGTACATCATTCTGAAGAGAATCTCCACAATTTCTTAAACCTAAATAAATTTTTATCTTCCCTTTTCTTATTGAGGTTTTGTACCTTGTTGAAGCGGGTGTAGATCTGTTTGGTGACCTATAATCTATACAATTGGGAAAGACCCAAAGAAAACTTTTGTTTTCTGCTACATTAGTTTTAAGAAACCTGATGACTTGGAACAGTTGATCTTGACTTGGATTTTCCCAAAAGAAAGCTAATTCCCTGACCTGATCTTGACAACATTAAATTTTAAATGTTAATCTTCTAAATTTTAATCTTTTTAGCTCCAAGACTTGGGAGGGATTCTGGCAGTTGGATAGATGTGCTAAAAGGGCTGAATGGTCATTTTCTGCTTCTATCCCTAGTCTGGAAACAGACTTGCAACTCCAGCAATTTGCTTTGCCTTTCAGGAATGTAATGAGCAGCCAGGAGGTAGTGGATTTCATCAGTGAACGCATCAACAAGCGGGATGAGAATGGAGACTTGAGGATGCTATCTTCCATATCCGAAGAGGTAGGGGCTGATGCCAGGGTTTGCGGAGGGATTTATGGGACTGTGGTAATTTATGATAGAGGAATTAAGTGGAGTAAAATTAAGTGCCATGTTCCAATTTACCTGAAACCCAGGATTGCTCAACAACATTTCTCATTTGCAACAAGAAACCTGAATTAACACTTGGCTTGGAAATGTTGATCCATTGAGAATGTTGAGCTGGAAAAATGCTAATTCAGTTTACAAGAAATGGCTTTTTCCTTCAGAGCAGTAGTTAAATAGACAGACCCACTCAGCAAAAGTAAGCTGGTAACTCCTTTTGAAAAGGAGCTGAATGCATATGGAATTAGAGATTATAGGGATTGGTCTGGATCAAAATGATCAAATACTCCATGAAATGTGGTGCCTTTACCACAGTGCTTGCAGTGTATTTCTGCAGGGCAGCAGACAGAAAAGCAATGATGAATTTTCTGGAAACCACTGGAGTACCTTTTATGTATTCAACTTTCTTGTTGGTTTCATGGGTACATTAGTATAACTGAATTTAGGAAACTGGTAACCAGAGATTTGATCCAGAGAGACAAGTTCAACTGGGAATTAAAATTCAAGTAATTAAATAAATCTGTAAGAAAAACTAGTATTGGGACCATAAAATTACCAGATACTAGTTAAAAAAAAATCCATCTGCTTAATTGATATCCTTTACAGAATAAAATCTGTTGTTACCTTGTGTGCAAGTCTAGTCCCACAAAATTAGTTGTCTATTAACTGCCCTTTGCAATGACTCATCAAGCCATATAGTCTAATGATAAATTAGGGATAGAGAGCATCCATGTCCATAAATTAATTTTCTGCAGCAGTTTAATACATTTGTCCCTTGCAATCAAAAATAGTATTCTGATTTTGAAAAGCTCAGTATGTGCAACAAATAAGAGATGTAGTATGATTTGCACCCTGGATACAAGGGGATGTAAAAGTAAACAAAATATTTAGCTATTCACAGACTTGTTTTATTTTCATTTATTGAAATCTTGAAAAGACACCAATTGTGTTGTCTGATATTGGAGTAATTGAGAAAATGGCCAAATTGTTCTCAATGGTTCTACTCAAACATCGTTCTGCTTACCTGTACTTTGTCACTTGGCCATGAACATAACCAACTGTGGCCTTAATGATATAAATTGTCCATCCTGTATTACTTGCATGTTATATTGACTAGCTTGAAAGGCTTTAAGGATCGTGTGCACTCAAGTGATATTATGGATATCAATTGATATGCAGGCTACTGTACAACCTGGCACATTTACCAGTGCAGTAGTACATTTTTGTACAATTGATGATTGTTTGATCTTTGTATTTCACCTT
>JAUZTB010000076.1:134062455-134072633 GCA_034780895.1 Rhynchobatus australiae
AGTGCCTCTTTCCCAGGGCACCAATGCTCAATACAAGAGGGCATGGCTTGAAAGTAATGGGTGGGAAGTTCAAGAGAGATATCAAAGGAAGATTTTTTACCCAGAGAGTGGTTGGGGCATGGAATGCGCTGCCTGGGGCGCCAGTGGAGGCAGGTACATTAGTCAAATTCAAAAGATTGCTAGATAAACATATGGAGGAATTTAAAATAGAGGGTTATGTGGGAGGAAGGGGTTAGATAGTCTTAGGCGAAGTTTAAAGGTCGGCACAAAATTGTGGGCTGAAGGGCCTGTATTGTGCTGTACTGTTCTATGTTCTAACTCAGTACACTGTGGAAAGAAATATTACTAACTCAGCTTTTCTCTGGCAATTAGACAGCATTTGATAGTGTGCCGTGGCAATTGGGATCAAAGTTGGATTTGCCCTGTGCACAAAGGATTGTGACTGTTGAAAGCTAATCATCTCAGCTTCAGACATTGGCATTGTCGTCTGCCCAGCCATCTTCAGTTGTAGCATCAGTGACTTTCCTTCCATCATTGCCAGAAGTGGGGATGCTTGCTGATAGAAAAATATTTAATTGTATATGCAACTCCTCTCAAAAGGAAGCAAACTGTGCCCGTGTACAATGACAACATTCTGGTATGTGCTAATAATGGGAAGAAATATTTGTGCCACACAGGTATGCGGCAATGTCTGTCTCCCAACAAGAGAGAGTCTCATTGCCTACTTTTAACATTCGGTGGCATTACTATCCCCAATCATCAGTATTTTGCGAGGGGGATGTGGAGTCCAGGGTGGGATCACCATTGACCAGAAACTAAGCTGGATCAGTTACCTACCAGACTGGGTTAGAGACTGCATTCCAGTAGATGGTCATTTCAACAGTTACCCAACACCGTATGCATTTACTCCCACTACCAGTACAGTGAGTACCATCTACAAAATGTACTGCAGCAAATTGTCTCAGCATCTTTGGCTCAACTTACCTTGGCTTCTAATGCCTAGAAGGTAGGGCATCAGGTGTATGGGAGCACAATGATCGGCAGGCTCCCTCCAAGGCATACATCAGTCTGTCTTGAAAACATTGCATGAGTGGGTCTGAATCCTAAAACTGTCTACTCAGCACTGTAGGAGTACCATCAGTAGTAGACTGCAGCAAGTAAAGAACGTGGCTCACCACCACCTCGTGAATGGCAAAGGAATATAAGCTGCCTTTGCCAGTGGTGCCCTTGTACAATAAATGGAAAGGTGGCTTCATTTGAATCATGCATAAAGTGGTGACTGAGAAAGATGGCCTCATTTGAATCATGTACAAGGTGGTGACTGAGAAACAGCGCCACATCTTTTTCCAGTGATCTGATTCTTCAAATATTTTTCCTTAATTGGTTGATACTTAAATAATTCACCTCGCTTGTGGATAATACTGGGTGATCCTACAGTGTTGTGGCAAAATACTTCGGGGGAACATGAGCAGGGTCGTTTAAGCCAGGCTATTTGCCAGGTCATACAAATCTACAGCATTTTTATGAGTAATGTATAAGGGAATATATGTGGTCTTTGGAATGCCTTCAGTCAGCAATCAAAGGCTCAACCACAGCCGCACTCTGCCGGCATTGTTTTCCTCTAACAATCTTTTCCTTTTTCTTGATATAAAGGACCAACAAAAATAAAAACAATCTTTCACATTGAATCAAATGTTTTTAGGGAACATTTAGTTAACCACTAAACATCTCGTTCATTTATAATCTGTAGATGAATAAAGCATCTAAACTGACTTGCCCAGTCGTTTTTCCATTTGGCAGTAATGATGTTGGAGCCCTTTTTCACCCTCAAAACTTGGAATGTGCTTTCAGTTTTTGGTTGCAACATGGGCAGATACCATGGAACTTAACCTGAGCAGCTCAACTTGGTCACAGAGTCAGAGTCATACAACATGGAAACATGCCTTTTGACCTAACTCATCAATGCCAACAATGTTGTTCAGTGAGCTAGTCCCATCTGCCTGCGTTTGGCCCATAGCCTTCTAAACCTCTCCCATCCATGTGCTTATCTAGATGGCTTTTAAATGTTGCTAATGTGCCTGCTTCAAGCACTACTTCTGGCAGCTCATTCCAAATACGCACCACCTTTTGCATGAAGAAGCTGCCCCTGGTGTTCCTTTTAAATATCTTGCCTCTGATTTTAAACCCTCTTGTTCTTAGCACCCTCTTCCTGGGGAAAAATGACCACGTGCTTTCACCGTCTCTGTGCCCCTCATGATTGAGTGACATAACTCACTCATTTAACTCAACTTACCTTTCCCATGCCTTCCCTTCTCCCACTCCAAACCCTCAAATTAAGTGAAATGGTTAACAGAACTCATCAAAGTTTTGTTTATGTTCAAGTGTGGAGATATAAGCAAAATTGAGAATTTGAAAGATGTGGATTATATTGTCTTGATTCTAAATTGGCACAGATACTAGATGTGTATTCCTGGTTAAAACTGCCCTGTATAATTTGAGATGAATAAGTTGCATTGAAGGTAGACTTTTTTGATAATGTTTCTGAACAAGAGTGCATTAGTACCCTTCAGGTACAATACAGCTCAGAATACGAAAAGAGTGCATGTCTGAAATCTTGTTCTTTCATTGGCAGAATGCTTTGGAAGCTTTTACTTGGAATTGGTTTATTATTGTCACTTGTATCTGGATACAGTGTAAAACTTATCTTGTATAGCATTCATGCAGATCAATTCATTACAACAGTGCATTGAGGTAGTACAAGGTAAAAAAAATACAGAATGCAGAGTAAAGGGTCACAGCTACAGAGAAAGTGCAGGTAGATAATAAGGTGCAAGGTCATAACAAGGTAGATTGTGAGGTCAAGAGTCCTTCTTATTGTACTAGGGAAGTGTTCAATAGTCACTACAGCGGGATAGAAGCTGTCCCTTGAGCTTGGTGGTACATGCTGTCAGGCTTTTATATCTTCTGCCCGATGGGAGGAGGGAGAAGAGAGAATGTCCAGGCTGGGTGGAGTCTTTGATTATGCTGGCTGTTTTACCAAGGCAGCAAGAAGTATAGACAGAGTCTATGGAGGGGAGGCTGGTTCCGTGATGTGCTGAGCTGTGTCCACAACTCTCTGCAGTTTCTTGCGGTCCCGGGCAGAGCAGTTACCATACCAATCCGTGATCTATCCAGATGGGATGCTTTCTATGGTGCATCAATAAAAGTTGGTGAGTGTCAAGGGGAGCATGCAAATTTCTTTAGCCTTCTGAGGAAGTAGAGGCACTGGTGAACTTTCTTGGCCGTGCGTCTACGTGGTTAGACCAGGACAAGCTATTGGTGATGTTCACTCCTAAGAACTTGAAGCTCTCAGCCCTCTTGACCTCTACACCATTGATGTAGACAGGTGCATGTACATGGCCCCCTTCCCTGAAGTCAATGACCAGCTCTTTTGTTTTGCTGACATTGAGGTAAAGGTTATTGTTATGACACCACGTCACTAAGCTATCTCCTTTCTGCACTCTGACTCATCGCTATTTGAGATACGGCCTACAAAGGTGGTGTCATCTGCAAACTTGTAGATGGAGTTAGAGCAGAATCTGGCCATGCAGTCATGAATACATAGGGAATAAAATATGGGACTGAGGACACAGCCTTGTGGGGCACCAGTGTTGAGAATAATCATGCCAGAGGTGTTGCTGCCTATCCTTACTGATTGCGGTCTGTTTGTTAGAAAGTCAAGGATCCAGTTGCAGAGGGAGGTGTTGAGTCCCAGGTCTCAGAGCTTGGTGATGAGTTTGTTTAGAATTATAGTTTTGAAGGTGGAGCTGTCGTCAACAAACAATAGTCTAATGAAGATGTCTTTACTGTCAGTTGTTCAAATATAATTTATAAGCAAGAATGACAAGATGAAGATGTGGTTTAGATTGTCTTATATCTAAGCTGACATTTGGATATTTGTAGAGCATGAGTTGTATTACTTGAAGGGAGGGAAAAAGAGAAATGTAGTAGTAAGGAATAGTGTGGTTAAGCAAACAGACACTATTCTCTGCAACAAAAAAGAGTTTTGAAGGCAGAGATGCTGCCTAATGCCAGGATTAAAGACATTTCTTCTGGGCTGGAGAACAATTGTTGGAGTTGGAAGGGGAGGATGTAGTTGTTGTACTCCACATAGGTGCTAGCAACATGGATATGACGAGAAAGGAGGTTTTGCTTTTGAGGGATTATAAATTGCTATAATCCCCAAGCGAAACCTCCTTCCTGATTTCGGGAGTGCTGAGCAGGCTCGTTCGCTCACCCACTTATCAGTGAGGCTGGCTGGCGGCTGCTCTTCCCGCGCCTGCTCATTCTCCTGTCACAGCTGTTTCTGCGGTCCCCTCCTATACACTGTTCATTTCCGACTCGGGTTATGAACAGTCCTCAGGAGCGGTACCCTGTCGTAGTCTGGGACGGCCTGTACTATTGGGGGTCTGGGGGTGGGGGGGGTTCAAGCGATGGGATGTTTAATAAATAAAAAAGAAATGAGAGAGCAATGTGAGTCTGCGCCACCCATTTCAAACCCATATTAACCTACCCATAAGTCTTTGTAATGTGGGAGGAAACCCACACAGACACAGGAGAACGTACAAACTCCTTACAGACAGCGACGGGAATCGAACTCCGATCGCTGGCGCTGTAATAGTGTCGCGCTAACCACTATACTACTGTGCCGCCCCATGAAGGGGTGAATAAAAATCAAAGCATGACGGTAAGGGACAGAAACAAGCAAAAGTGTGCTGCAGAAATTGAATCTGAAGTCAGTAAAAATTGAAGAAAGTCGAAGCTTAGGGCTCTTTTTCTGAATCCACGTAGCATTTGCAGCTAGTTAGATGGTGCCACAAATAGAAATAAATGAGTTTGCTCTAATATCTATTACAGAAACCTCGTTGCATGGTGATCGGAGTAGGCAATTCAATATTCCAGGCTATTTCATGTGCCAAAACAATAGGCAAAGAAGAGAAAGGAGGTAGGGTGGTGGTGTTAATCAAGGAGGGTATCAGTCCGGTGGTGAGTAGAGATATAGATGCAGTTGATTACGATGTGGAATTGGTTTGTGTGGACGTGAGAGGAAAAAGACATGGTTGTGAATAGTCTAAAGCCCCCAAAGTGTTGTCTTACAGTAGGGCAAATCATAAATGGAGAGATAGCAAAGACATGTTAGAAAGTAACTGCAGTTATCACGGGAAATTTTCATCTGCATTTTATGCAACTAATCAAACTAAAAAGGGTACAGTGGAAGAGAAATTTATGGAGTGCATCAAGGATTGTTTCTTAGGGTTATATGTTACAGAGAAGGCTATTTTAGGTGTGGTCATGTGCAATATGAGGTAGGATTAATGAGGTTTCCTAATCAAGGATCTTCTGATGAGTAGTAATCACAACAGGATAGAACTCTACATACAGTTTGAGGACAAATGCTATGGCCTCAAAACAGTATCCTCAAATAAGGGGAAATGCAAAGGTACAAAGGAAGAACTTTGTAGAGTGGATGGGGTAAACAGGCTAAAAGAAAGGTCAGTAGATGAGTATGTAGCAGATATTTAAGCAACTATTTAAGAATGCTCAGCACAAATTGATTCCAATTTAGAACGAGGGACTCTGAGTAAGATCAGAATCAGTTTATTGTCACTTACAGCATGCATGGGAGTGAAATACTGTACTCCACAGATCAAGGTGCTGTTCACATTAAAGATAATTAGAGACACAAAGACAGAAAGACATTAACAACATTGAACCCGCATTAAAAGAAACTCGAATAAATAAAAAAAACTGCTTAAAATGAACGTACTGATGCCACAGATGAGCAATTTATGGCTAACAAAGGAGAGCAGGCACGGTAGTGTAGTGGTTAGCGTAACGCTATTACAGCGCCAGTGACCTGGGTTCAATTCCAGCCACTGTCTATAAGGTGTCTGGGTGCTCCGGTTTCCTCCCACATTCCAAAAACCTATGGGTTAGGAAGTTGTGGGCGTACTATGTTGGCGACGGAAGCGTGGCGACACTTGCGGGCTGCCCCCAGAACACTCTACGCAAAAGATGCATTTCACTCTGTGTTTTGATGTATGTGACTAATAAAGGTATCTTAAGAAAAATATTACATCAAAAATTAAATCATATAAAGTGGCAAAAGTTAGTGGGGGACCAGATGACTGGGAATTTTTCAGGAACCAGCAGTGAGAGACTAGAAAGCTAATAAGGAGAGAGAAAGCTGATAATGAGAGCAAACTGGCAAGTAATATAAATGCAAACAGCAAGAGTTTTTATGGATCTATGAAAAGGAAGAGGGTACCTAAGGTAAGTGTGGGGCACTTGAACACAGGAATTAGTAACAAGAAACAAAGAAACGACAGATAATTTAAACTAATAATTTGTGTCAGTCTTCGCGGTGGTAGACACTGCAAACATTCTAAAAAAAAATACCATAGTCTTCTTTCAAATTGGAGCAAAACTTTTAACATTACCTATCATAAGGGACAAAATATTGGGATAAACTAATAGGAGTAAAAGTAGACAACTTACAAGGGCCCAAAGGGAAATGACTGCAGAAGTAGTAGAGTCATTGATTGACGTTTTCCAAGACTTATTGAGTTCCGGGAGAGTACCGGTGGACTAGAAAACCACAAATATGAAGCCCTTTCTCCAGAAAAGATAGGAAAAGAAAGAAGGGAACTATTGGCTATTAGCTTAACATCTCTTGTTTGGAAGATGCTGGAGATGTAATCAAGAAAGAAATAGCTCACTGTTTGGACAAGCTTTACATGGACTTTGATTGCATTGTTTTATGAAAGGAAATTCATTTTTGACAAATTTGCCAGGGTTGTTAACAAGCAGAATCGTTGGAGGGGAACTTGTAGATATAATGTTTGTAGATTTCCAGAAGACCATAAAAAAGGCTGGTACACAAGATAAGTTGGTTTGTTATTGTCACATGTACCGAGGTACAGTGAAAAACTTTGTTGTGTATACAGATCATTTCATCACATCAGTACATCAAGGTAGTACAATGGAAAACAATAACAGAATACAGCATAAAGTACTACAGTTACAAGAGTTACAGTTACAGTGCAGGCAGACAATAAGGTGCAAGGCCATAATGAGGTAGATTGTGAAGTCAAGATTCCATCTTATACAAGGGGGCCATTCAATAGTCTTATAACAGTGGGGCAGAAGCTGTCCTTGAGCCTGGTGGTACATGGTGCTAAGAGCTCATAGCATTGGGGGAAGAGTGTTACCATAGATCGAAGACGAGTTATCACATAGAAGATAGAGTCAGAATAAATAGGTCTTTTTCAGACAGGAAAATTATTACTAATGGAGTGCCCCAAGGATCAGTTCGTGGCCCTTATTTACTATATATTAGTGAATTAGACAAGGGGACAAGATGCACGGTTTCTAAGTTTGCTGCTGATACAAAGTAGGTGAAGGGCATCCTGTGATGAGGATATTTGGATTCTATGACAAAGTTGTTTTGAGTGAAATCTTAGCAATTGCAGTTTAATTTGGGAGAGGGAGAGGTCATACACTTTTGGGTAGAAGGAATTGCAAGCAGATTATTAACTAACTAGAGAGAAATTTCAAATGAGTACAGTTTAGAAGGATCTCTGTGTTCGTCTACATGAAACAAAGTTAGCATGCCAGTAAGAAGGACAATTGCATATTGACCTATCTTTGCTGGAGACTTAGAATTTAAAAATAGAAAAGCATGTTACAATTGTCCAGAATATTGGTGAAAGGACACCTAGTCTACTGTATATAGTTTTGGTTTCACAAGAAGGATCGTGGATGCTGGAAATCTAGAGCAACAAACAAAACGCTGTAGGAACTCAGGGAATCAAGCAGCATCTATGGAGGGAAGTGGACAGTCGACATTTCAGGCCGAGGCCCTTCATCAGGACTGACCTACTGAGTTCCTCTACCATTTTGGGTGTTTCTTTAGTTTTGGTTTCTCTTCAGATTTTGGTTTTTTGGGTTTGGTTTTTCGTTAGCAAAGAATGCATTGGCATTGGAAGTAAATAGATTCATTAGGCTAATTACTGATAAGGTTGCCTTATTTTGAATGGCAAAAATAATTTGTCTTTATTCTTTGGAATTTAGAAGAATGAATGATCTTATTGTAACAAGTGAGATTCTAAGGGTGCATGAAAAGGTAGCTATTAAGATGTTCCTGTTAGTTAGAGTGAGGAGGCATAGTTACAAGTTAAGGGAGTGGTCATTCAAAATGAGGTAATAACTTCCTGGAATTTTCTACACTGGAAGCTGATCACTGGAGGTATTTAAAAAGGAAATAGTTTTTTGAAAAATTAGGAAATTGAGGGCTATGTGGAACTGCCACTGAAGTGAAGTTGAGGCCTGGGGCAGAGCAGCCATGATCGTATTGAATGAACAGCAGGCTTGGGAGGTCAGGTAGCTACTCTTGTTATTTTTCTTGTATCCTTACGCAGAGATTCTTTTAAATTGATCTGATTTGGGTAAGTGTGAGTTGTTGCGTTTTGGGAAGACAAATCAGGGTAGGACATTCACAGTCAACGGTAGGGCCCTAGAGTGTGTTGTTGAACAGTGGGACTTAAGAGTATAAGTACGTGGTTCCCTGAAGGTGGCATCACAAGTAGACAGAGTAATGAAGAAGGCTATTGGCATGTTGGCCTTTCAGTCAGGGAACTGAGAAAAGAAGAACAGCTTATAATTTACTACTTAAACAAAAACTTGTGCTTTCAGGACTTCAGGATGTTCAAATATGCTTTAATTCCTTTGAACAGTGGCCATGGCCAATGGTCTGGCAATTTACGCCAACAAACAGTGATGCAATCACAGTTGGGTAATCTGCTGCCATCCTATTGGTTAAGAGATAAATATTAAGAGCTACCTGGCTTTTTAAAATAATACTAATCTTTTATGTCTTCCTGTTTCCATCGAGCAGATAGGACTTTGGAAAGCCCTGTGCTTCCTCAGTAGAGAACATTGCCAAGTCCAGGTGCTTTCACAGATATTCTACTCTTTATTCAATATTGTGTCAGTGATTGATTAGCATCGTTAAATAGATGAGTAATTAAATCCTGTCTAATGCTTGTGCACCAGAAAATTACTTGCATGTTTTACTACCTTCAAGATAACCTGAAGGTATATTACTCAACGTGCTGCCCCAAGGTACACGGACCACACCTTCATTCCAATCAATCTGGACCATGCTCTTACTTTTGGAGTGCAGCTTGAGCCTGAAGCTTTCTGACTTGAAGGTAAATTCGCTTTTTGCAGAGCCACAGCTAACACTTCAGACCACTGTAAGGATCCAAGAAATTGGGCAGACTTAAATGCAAGAACAAAAATGGAACAGCTGTGCTACAGATTTGACAGTTTAAAAAAAAATGTGGGCAGATGTTTAAGGTAGAGTTCAGAATACATCAACAACTTGCTCATATATTTGTTCATTACAGCTAGAACCCAAGAGATCAGGACCCTTTCCAAATAATAAATCCTGTGCAAAGGTACTTTGGAGAAAGGAAACATTTTTTTTATTAACTGCAGGCAATGTATAAATAGAGTATTTAAAAAATACTCATGAGGTGAAATTTGTACAGAAGTATTTTCAGGAGGAAGGAGTTACAAGAGAGAGACTGCAGATGCTGGAATTTGGAACAATAAACAACATGCTGGAGGAACTCAGCAGGTCAGCATCTGTGGAGGGAAATGAGCAGTTCTGATGAAGGGTTTCAGCCCGAAACATTTGACTGTTCACTTCCCTCCATATGAGTTAGGAGGCATGGGATACAGGGAAACTTGGCTGTGTGGATTCAGAACTGGCTTGGTTATACAAGACAGAGGGCGGTGGTCGATGGAGCATATTCTGCCTGGAGGTTGGTGACCAGTGGTGTTCTGCAGGGATCTGTTATGGGACCCCTGCTATTTGTGATTTTTATAAATGACTTGGATGAGGATGTGGAAAGGTGGGTTAGTAAGTTTGCTGATTGGTGTGGTGTTGTGGACAGTGTAGAAGGTTGCTGTAAATTACAACAGGATATTGATAGAATGCAGAGCTGGGCTGAGAAATGGCAGATGGAGTTCAACCCGGAAAAGTGTGAAGTGATACACTTCGGGAGATCAAATTTGAAGGCAGAATACAAGGTTAATGGCAGGACTCTTAGCAGTGTGGAGGAACAGAGGGA
>JAUZTB010000076.1:136223009-136234038 GCA_034780895.1 Rhynchobatus australiae
ATATGTTGGACAGGTTCAAGAGATTGTTGGATAGGCATATGGAGGAATGTGGGGTAGAGGGATATGTGGGAGGAAAGGGTTAGACAGTGTGAGGTGTGGTTTGATGGGCAGCACAACACGGTGGGCCGAAGGGCCTGTATTGTGCTGTATTGTTCTACGGTTCTACAGATTGAATCTCAGCAAGTGTCAGCTATACACAGGCCCTCATTCAAACAATCCATGCAGTGGTTTACTGAGGGTTAGTATCTTATGATGTGATGCCTTCACCCCAAACAGTTATTCATTGGTCAACAGCTGCACACAACCAGCGATGGGCAGGAGAAGGTTTAGTGAACTTGCCACTCATCTGATCTCCTGGGCAAGATGACGAATTAGATAAACCCCACCAGTGGGAGCTTGGGAGTGTGCGGAATCTGTAAGTAGAGTCTGAGTAGGTAGAGTGAACATACCGGCGATCCAGGCTGGAGCCGAACTGGGAGGCCTGGGAATATCCTCACCAAAACCCAATGAGTCAAGAGTTTTTTTTCATTGTGCGGCATTCTGGGAGTTAAAATTTCTCCACTATCTCTTGACTCCACAAAACTACTGAACCAGTGGTTTTGTTCATGGGTCTCTAATCTGGCATATTTATGAATTAGATCTGCATACGTATTATTTGCTACTTTGCTGTATTTTCTTATTTGTTTGGTCCTTTGCAAAGTGTGCCAATCTATTTAGCACATGGCCTCTGCTCTCCAAGCAGGTCCAGCAGGAGTTATGGATAAATGCTTCTTTTGTTGGGGTAGGACAATGACTCACTTTTTCATATACCATCTGTTCAATCCCTTCAATCGTGGTGTGTGGTCTGTCTCATCAATCACTGCATAATGTAACCATATATTTAAAGTATTTAGAAAAGGTTAAGTCCATCTTCAGGGATCTTCGGGGCAGATTGTTGCCAATATAACATTGTGCTGTTGAACAGAAGATGCAAAAGTTTGCATCGATTTGTGGTTTTTCACTGACCTCTTCAATCCAGATTATTGATTTACAATTCGCATTTGGGAGAGTACCAACCTGTTACTTTCTTAATGGCGATTAATAATGTACAAGTAGAAACAGACGAGAGAGTCAGAAACAGATTGTGGTCTAATCCTTTCACAGTCACATGTGGGAGGAAAGAGCAACACAGTTAATTTGATTTACTGTTTGCAGTCCCACATTTAAGTATTTGGTTTTACTGAAGGAACTCGAGCTGTAACTTCCATTTCCACAGTCTCCGAGAATTGGAAGAGTAATCTTTGTAGCCTCACAAAAATGAATTATTTCCAGCATATCTCTTATACCTGCCCAAAAAAATGAACGCTGTATTTTGACTGTAGGACTCCTAAAATGTGCCTGTATTTTTAGGGAGGGGTCTTCTTTTGATATAGGAAGTAGGATATATTTCTGAAAGCTAGAAGATTCATATTTATGCACCAGGAAGGAAGAGTTGTGCGCTGAAACCATTTGTGGAGAAGGCAACTGGTTTTGCATTCATTCCGAAGGAAAGCCAGCACACACCAATTACCTCATGTTCTGCAGATCAGTGCTGATAAAGGCAGGAGCTGCAGAGCTGATTTCATTGTGTGGCCACTCTTGCTCAGCACCGTGTGGTTTCACCCACAGCTGGTCAAAGCTTCCGCCTGAGGACTGTGGGTTTGTTCTTTGACCCTCAGTACTGTGTGGGAGGATTTCTGTGCTAAAATTAAACATCTAATTTAAGGCTTTTACAATTAATTCATTTGGGAAATACTCTGCGGTGAAGTCATCACATCAACCCTGCCCATCTGTACAAAATGTAGCCAGGCAAAACATCCATTACAAGGCAAGCTTGTGAATGAATTAAGCAGGAAAGGTCTTTTAGACCCCATGGAAAGTTAGATTTGGCTCAGTAACAGCTCTCTGAACTCTTGATCTCTCAATCTACCTCATCATGGCCCTTGCACTTTATTTGTCTACCTGCACTGCACTTTCTCTGTAACTGTAACACTATATTCTGCATTCTGTTTTCTCTTAACAACTTCAATGTACATATGGCATGATCTGCCTGGATAGGATGAAAACAAAGTTTTTCACTGTATCTCGGTACATATGACAATAAAACCAATACCAACTGCCTCAGAACTAGAAGTGGAGATATCACATGTCAACTTCAGTGCATGGGTGATACCAACATGCATCAGGAGAGGCTCACTGCTGAGATTCCTCTTACCAAGATTGTACATCTTCTGCATTTCCTTTCCCTGCGGCCTTGGTTCAAATTTCTTCAACAGTTGATGCAGTCATGTCAGTACATTTGGGGTCTGGCAAAACCCTGGCACAATATGGTCATGCCTAAGAAAGAAGCAGAAGTTAAGGATGAATGAAACAATCCTCTATTGTAAAGCGAGTGACACAGCTGGTGGAGCCACTGCCTCACAGTTCAATCCTGACTGGCTACAGTGAATGATCTCTTAGTGTAATAGGTAGCAAAAGAATCAAAATATAGGATGGACACATGAGAACTAATAAGTTGTTGGGGTTTTGAAAATAAAGTGAGGGGAAATGGAATTGATGGGATCGCTCTACTGGGGGCTAGCATAGACCAGATGGAATGAATGGTCTCCTTCTGTGACATAGTAAATAAGTAATAAACCCTCCACCAATATCAGACCCTGCCAGTTCCCATCCTCTCCCAGGTCTATGATCAACTGCGGGCCTCTCTTCAACCGTGAACCCCCAGACCGAGTCCTGGACACCGTTTTACCACACTCGCTGTTCAGCAGGTGAAGATGTAGCTCAGGCAATGTGGACCAGGGTCCTGGCTCCCAGGTGCTGGTGCAGCTTGGTGCAGGTGGAGTCATGACAGGGTTAGTGACAGCTGCACGAGGTGACAGTGTATCTCACACTGCACCACAACTGCCAGGCCACCATCTGTGGATGTGTGGAGAAAGTTAAGGGCAGAGCCCTCCTGCTAAACTGGACCCTGAATGTAAGGTATGTAAAGTGCAGTCTGAGGGATAATTGATGAATGTGAAATCTGAGCAGGATGAGATTAAAATCATATATTACTCATAGCACATAGAACAGTACAGCACAGGAACAGGCTCTTCGGCCCACAATGTCTGGCTGAACATGATGCCAAATTAAACTAAATCTCTTCTTCCTGTACCTGACCTATAACCTTCCTTTCCCTGCATATTCATGTGTCTATCTAAAAGCCTCTTAAACACCTCTATTGTATCTGCCTCTACCTCTCTCTGTGTGAAAAACATGCCCCGCACATCTCCCCTTAAACTTTCCCCCTCTCATTTTAAATGTGTGTCCTCGAGGATTTTATACTTCTACCCTGGGAGAAAGATTTTGACTGTCTACTCTGTCTATGCCTCTCATAGTTTTATAAACTTCTATCAGGTCTACCCTCAGAGAAAACAACCCAAGTTTTTCCAAGCTCTCCTTGTAGCTCATACCCTCTAATCAAGGCAGCGTCCTGGTAAATGTCTTGTTCACCCTTTCCAAAGCTTCCACATCTTTCCTGCAATGGGGTGACCACACTGTACACAATACTCCAAAGTGCAGCTTAACCAAAGTTTTATACAGCTGCCTTCCTTACTCTTATACTTCCTTACTCTGACTTCCTTACTTATACTCAGTGCCCCGACCAGTAAAGGCAAGCATGCCATGCACCTTCTTTACCACCCTATCTACATGGCCATATTCAGGGAGCTATGGACTTGGACCCCAAGAACCCTCTGTATAGTACTGCTGTAAGGGTCCTGCCATTAACTGTATACTTTCCCCTAAGAATAAACCTACCAAAGTTCAACATCTCACACTTGTCCAGATTAAAATCCATTCACCATTTCTCTGCCCATGTCTGTAACTAATCTATATCCTGCTGCATCTTTTGACAACCTTCTTCACTGTCCACATCTCCACCAATCTTTGTGTCGTCTGCAAAGCTATTAACCTACCGATCTACATTTTCATCCAATAATTCATATACATCACAAACAACAGAGGTCCCAGCACTGATCCCTGTGGAACACCACAGGTCACAGAGCTCCAGCCAGAGTAACACCCTTCCATCACTACCCTCTGTCTTCTATGGGCAGGCCAATTCTGAATCCAAATTACCAAGTCACCGTGGATCGCATGCATCTTAATCTTCTGGATCAGCCTACTGTAATGTCATTGGACATGCCTTTGCAGTATACATCCACTCACCAGTATATCCTATTTGATTATTACAGGGGTCCAAATGTAAGGGGTGCCAGTGATGAAAAATACACCTGACCTGAATGTTTACTCACTCCCTGTGTGAAAGGCACCTTTCTCGCCATGGAAGAATCACAGCCAAGCTGCCTTTGTGCGTGTCCCTTCCTAGTTATTGGGGTACTTAAAGTCTGTCATCCCATTCCCTCCTCTCCTTAACTTCAGAGCACTGGGATCGAGCAAACACCACTACAGTTGTTCCAGTGTAACTGGAGAATAAACAGGGGATCTTTTTGGCCTGTGTGATTCCGTATTACATGTGTGTCAGGGTTTGTATAGTTGTACCATGGACCAGCCAATGTTACCCAATAATCTCAGGAGCGGACCAACCGATAGCCGGTCGCTTGGTGGTGCAGCAGGTAATACTGCTTGCTGCTGTCTCCTATCTCCAGTGACCTGTGTCTGATCCTGACCGTGGGTACTGGTACTGTCTGTGTGGACTGTGCACATTCTCTCTGTGACTGTGTAGGTTTCTGCCTGGTGTTCTGGTTTCCTCCCACATTCCAAAGACGTGCTGCTAGGTTATTTAACCTTTAGTGTAGGTAAGTGGTAAAAAAGATTCAAAAGGGAGTTAATGGGCATCTGAGGGAGAATAGGTTACGGAAAAATAAGTGGGGAATGAGACTGAAGCGATTACTCTGCTGGGAGATGCCATAGACCCAATGGGCTGATTGGCCTCAGGTGTTATGGTGAGTAAGTGGCACTTTTAGCACGCGGTGTCCGCAGGCACCCTGGTTGAGATCCGTGCTCGGTGGGTCCCTCAGGGGATCGCGTGTGTTATGGACGGTGCGAATGCGATTCTTAGTTGAAGTGTCGCGTGCTGCATGAGCAGGTTTCCATGTGTGTTTCGTTTCGTTTAGTTTGCTTATCTCTTGTAGTTCCGTTGTTTGCGTAGTTCCTTTCTTTCTGTATTAGATGTAGTGTTGGACACTGGTTGTCTATTTTGTAGTGGTTTATATTAAAAAAAAGTAGCACTCTTGATTCTCTCGGGAGGCGGTGCGGCACAGCACAACCTGAGCCACCTGGCGGACACACCGGCGGTGTTGTTCCATGACGCACTGAGGCATTTCTTGTACAGGCTGCTCCTGCACACCTTTCACTGCCTCATCCTCGTCTGCTGGCCGAACACGCCGTGGCGGTCCGTCTTGCCGTCGGGTGGCAAGGAGCATCCCTGGTGGAGGTCTCTCTACGCGGGAGTCCTCCTCCTTATATTGGGGACCTGGGGTGGAGGGTGCTGCACTGGGCGGTGCCATGCAAACGTTTCCTGAGCCGGTTCATCGACACCCCGGCCGCCTGCCATTTCTGCGGCCGGGAGGAGACAGTGTACCACGCGTACGCAGAGTGCGAGAGGTTGCAGCCCCTCTTTGCGCATCTGAAGGGGCTGCTGCTCAAGTTCTGGCTGCGCTTCAGCCCAACGCTGCTGATCTACAGTCACCCAGTGCGGTGTGGGGCAGGTCACGTGGGGGATCTCCTGGTGGATCTTCTCCTGGGCCTGTCCAAGCCGGCTGTCCGCAGGTCCAGGCAGCGGGTGGCCAAGGGTTCCAGCTGGTCCGCCTGCCTGCCCATCTTCCGAGCTTATGTCTGCGTGTGGGTGTCCTTGGAGAAGGAGCATGTGATATCGGTGGGCACCCTGGTTGAGTTCTGCAGTCGATGGGCCCCTCAGGGGATCGTAGATGGTGAAAATGCAATTTTTATCTGAAGTGTTGCGTATGCATTTAGCGGTTGTTAGCATTATTGCTGTAGTTATGTAGTTTGCATTATTTTCCTTCTACTTTCTGCATTAGTTGTAGTATTTTGACACTGGATGTCCTTTTGTTGTGCTTTTAGTCAATAAACATGTCACAATGTTGATTAAGAGCAAGCTCACAGAGAACCCAAATGCAGCACACCGATACAAGAATGGAGTCATGATACTTCCTCAGTACAAACACAGGCAGCAACTGGAAGGAATCTTGCCTCAGATCTAAAGAGGAATCCCAACACGAACTGGATTTTCAAAAAGGAATAGAGAACACAGGACTGCTCTAAAGTAGACCACTCTAAGCAGCCAAGAGCCAAAGTACCCAAAGGCAACTAGTGCTAGAGAAACCCAGGTACTTATGCTAGGCCCCTGATGGGGCTCAGGTGTGTGTCGTTATGTAATCAGTCCAGCACGGAATCCATGTGCTGGACAACAAGGCATTAAAGGAGACAAATTGAGGGCCAGAACTCAGAACCACGACAGATCAGGTTTCAGATCTTTTGGTGGGAGAGCAATTTGGACATAGCGACCATAACTCCTTGACCTTTCCATAGCCTTTGAGAAGGATAGGAGCAGACTATATGGGAAAGTATTTAATTGGGGAAAGAGGAATTATGATGCTATTAGGCAGGAACATGGGAGTGTAAATTTGGAACAAATATTCTTGGGGAAGTGAACAATGGAAATGTAGAGGTTGTTTCGGGACTATGTCTTTGGGTACTTGGATAGATTTGTCTCACTGAGGGAGGGTAAGGATGGTAAAGTGAAGGAACCATGTAGAATATCTTGTCAAGAGGAAGAAAGAAGCTTACCTAAGGTTTAGAAAGCATGGATCAGACAGGGTCCTGGAGAGTTACAAGGTAGCCAGAAAGGAGCTTAAGAATAGACTTAGGAGAGCTAAAGAGGGCATGAGAAGGCCTTGGTGAGTAGGATTAGGGAAATCTCCAAGGATTTCTAAATGTATGTGAAGAATAGGAGGATGATAAAGTGAGGGTCAGATTGATCAGGGATAAAAGACGAAACGTGTGCCTTGAGTCGGAAGATGTACAGGATGTCCTTAATGAATACTTTGCTTCAGTATTCACCAGTGAGAGATACCCTGACGTTTGTGAGGATGGCATATGACAGGCTGATATGCTGGAACATGTTGACATGAGGAAAGAGGATGTGCTGGAACTGTTGAAAAACATTAGGATAGATAAGTCACTGGGTCCGGATGGGATATATCCAAAATTATTGCAGGAAGCAAGGAAAGAAATTGTTGCACTTTTGACGATATTTTTCCATCTTCACTTGCCATAAGAGTAGTGCCAGATGATTGGAAGGTGGCAAATATTGTTCCTGTGTTCAAGAAAGGAAGTAGGGACAACCCTGGGAAATATAGGTTAGTGAATCTTACTTCAGTGGTGGGCAAATTACTGGAGAAGATTCTTAGAGACAGTATTTATGAGCATTTGGAGAAGCATAGGCTGATTAGGGACAGTCAGTATGGCTTTGTGAGGGGCAGGTCGTGCCTCACGAGCCTGAATGAATTCTTTGAGGATATGACAAAACACATTGATGAAGGTAGAGCAGTGGATGTGGTGTACGTGGATTTCAGTGAAGCATTTGATAATGTTCCTCATGGAAGTATCATTCAGAAAGCTACAAATCATGGGATCCAGGGAAACTAGGCTGTGTAGATTCAGAATTGGCTCACCTATAGAAGACAGGGTGGTAGTAGATGGAACGTATTCTGCCAGGAGGTCGGGCACCAGTGGTGTTCCGCAGGGATCTGTCTGGGACCCATGCTCTTTGTGATTTTTATAAGTTACTTGGATGAGGACATGAAAAGGTGGGTTAGTAAGTTTGCAGATGACAAAGTTTGGTGGTGTTGTAGATAGTGTAGAAGGTTGCTGCAGACTATGACAGGACATTGATAGGATGCAGAGCTGGGCTGAGAAGTGGCAGCTGGAGTTCAACCTACAAAAGTGTGAAGTGATACACTTTGGAAGATTGAATTTGAAGGCAGAATACAAAGTTAATGGCAGGAGTAGTGTGTGAAGGAACAGAGGGATCTCGGGGTCCACGTCCATAGATCCCTCAAGGTTGCCATGCAGCTTGATAGGGTTGTTAAGAAGGCGTATGGTATGTTGGCCTTCATTAGTTGGGGTATTGAGTTCAAGAGCTGCCAAGTAATGTTGCAGTTCTATAAAATTCTGGTTAGACCACACTTGGAGTATTGTGTTCAGTTCTGGTCGCTTCATTATAGAAAGTATGTGGAAGCTTTAGAGAGGGTGCAGAGGAGATTTACCAGGTTACTGCCTGCATTGGAGAGTATGTCTTATGAAGATAGATTGAGTGATCCAGGGCTCTTCTCTTTGCAGTGAAGGAGGATTTGAGGTGGCTTGATAGAGGTGCCCAAGATAAGAGGCATAGATTGAGTGGACAGTCAGAGACTTTTTCCAGGCTGCAAATGCTAACACAAGGGGGCATAATTTTAAGGTGATTGGAGGAATGTATAGGGAGGATGTCAGAGCCAATTTTTTTTACACAAAGTGGTGGGTGCATGGAACACACTGCCGGCAGAGGTGATGGGGGCAGATACGTTAGGGATATTTAAGAAACTCTTAGCCACATGATTGAGAGAAAAATGGAGGGCTGTGTGGGAGCAAAGGGTTAGATAGATCCTAGAGTCGGATAAAATGTCTGCACAACATTATGGACCGAAGGGTCTGTACTGTGCTGTAATGTTCTATGTTCTATAGATTTAGTGTACGGTGTAAGAGATTTAGAGGGGATCTGAAGGGAACCTTTTCCAACCAGACTGAGTACCTGGAATACTGACTGGGAGAGTAGTGGAAGCAGAATTGCTGACAGCATTTAAGAAATGTCTGGATGAGCACTTCAATCGCCTCGACACATAAGGCTACAGGCCAAATGTTGGAAGATGGGATTAATACGGATGGGTGCCCACTGGTTAGCAAGGATGTGTAGGCCAAATGGCCTGCTTCCATGCTGGATGACTCATTGAACAATCTTTTTTTTTAATTAACTGATATATACCACAGTCACTGGCTTTTCATCCTTCTCCTCCAGGAACTCCTGCAACAGCTCCCTGACTAATATTTATCCCTTAATTAACATCATTAAAATCCAGTTTATCTGATTATTATCACATTACTGTTCATGGAAGCTTGCTGTGTGTAAACTGGATGCAGCATTTCTGATTTACAGCTTCAAAAGGTTTTCATTGGCTGTGAAGTACATTGAATTATCTTGAGGCCATGCAAGTTCCTTTGTAACTGCAAGATTTACTTTTTATGTGCCAGTATTAAATCCCATTTGCTTCTGACTACACACTCCCCACCTCCTAACCAACATTCCCTTAGTTATTTACGATTTGTAGAAAGATTTCTTTAAATGTGGTGTCCATTTTTCCAGAAAGAAGTTTTCCAACATTCTATTCTTTCCAGATACAGGGTAGATTTAGGTTCTTAATTTTGCATCTGGATAAATACCGTAACAAGAAAATTACACTTTCAAACATTTTCCATGGATTCTTGTTCTGGGATAACTCCTGCAGTGTAGCTTTGGCCGAGGAGTCAAGCTACATTGACAGTCTCCATTCTCCAATGAGCCATCATTTTTTTTTTGGGTTGAGGGCTCAAGATTTTTGTGGTGGGCCAAAAGCTTGATAAACATTAATACTAAGTGTCAGTATATTCCAAGTGAATTCCATGCAGATATTGCAATTTTGCTCATGACTCACAGCCTGTTTCCCGACATTACAACAGTTACTACAATTAGAAAAAAATACTTCATTGACTGCCAAGTGATTTAGGAAATCTTGAAGTTATGAAAGTGCTATAGAAATATAAGTTCTTTGTGCGGTGTTAACTGGAAAATTGTTTGATTTAGAATATGATATTTTAAATTGCTATCTTCCCTTTCAGGTGAGCAGCAGGGCAGCATTCCTGGTGTAGAAATATCAAATACTAGAGTGCATAGGTTTAAGGTAAGAGGGGGAAAGTTCAAAGGATATGTGAGAGGCAAGTTTTTTTTACACAGAGTGAAATACACTGCCAAGTTGTGGACGTGGGAGGTGTTTAGGGGGGAGGTTGGTGGGGGCAAGTGGGTAGAGGAAGTCATTTGCCCCATTTAAGAGGCATTTGGACAGGCATATGGACATGCAAGGAATAGTGGGATATGAATGAAGTGCAGGCAGATGGGATCCATTTAATTTGACATAATAATCAGCACAGACATCGTGGGCAAAAGGGCCTGTTCCTGTGTTGTGCTGTTGTATGTTCTGTGTTCTCTCCTTGTAGCAAATATGCTCCAATCCAGGCAATGTCCTCGTCAATCTCATTTTCACCCTCTCCAAACCCTCCATATCCTTACTATAGTATGGTGACCACAAAGGCACAAAATACTCCAAGGTGACCAAACCGAAGTTTTATGCAGTTGCAACATAACTTCTCAACTTTTCTACTTAGTGCCCCAAATGATGAAGGGCAACATGCCGTACACCTTTACCACATTATCCACTTGGGACTTGCACCCCAAATTCCCTCTGCTCCTAATGGTCTTGTCATTTACTGTCTCCTTTCTTCTTGCATTTGACTGGCCAAAATGCATTACCTCACACTTGCCTGAATTAAATTCTATCTGCTGTTTCTCCACCCAAATTTTCAACTCATGGTAGACTTCTCCAGAAGGTCAGGAGCCATGGGATCTATGGAAGCTTGGCTGTGTGGATTAGGAATTGGCTTGACAGTAGAAAGCAGAGGGTTGTGTTGGAGGGAGTGCCCTCGGATTGGAGGGCTGTGACTAGTGGAGTTCCGCAGGGATCAGTTCTGGGACCTCTACTTTTTGTTATATTTATAGATGACTTAGATGAGGGGCTGAAAGGCTGGGTTAGTAAGTTTGCGGATGACACTAAGGTCGGCGGTGCTGTGGATAGTGTGGAGGGCTGTCGGAGCTTACAGAGGGATATTGATAGGATGCAGAGTTGGGCGGACAAGTGGCAGA
>JAUZTB010000076.1:137774833-137785041 GCA_034780895.1 Rhynchobatus australiae
CAGACAGAGGCTCAGACAGATAGGGGTTAACACAAGGGGACGGTAAGACAGGAGCCAGGACACAGACGTCCAAGTATGTACTCCTGCAGCAATGAGGTCGGATGTTGATGACAATTGCTTGTGAATGCTGCTGATATGATGCGACGTGCCTGTGATGCTGCTGCAAGTCAGTTGGTCATTGCACCTGTGCAGATATGTATTTGTGTATTTGAATGTAAACCCAACTTCGACTTTGAGAATGACTTAACGCACCAAACACAGAAAGTTTTTGGGTGAGAACGGAAAAACCGAATGTGCTTAAATGGTCATTGGAATGTGATGCAGAGGAAGAAGGGCCCATAAACACTCAGAGAGAGACAGACAGACAGACAGACAGACAGACAGAGACAGACAGACAGACAGAGACAGACAGACAGACAGAGGGGCACATTCTGACAAAGACTGTTCATGCAGATGCAGCAAAACACACTGACAGAGCAGAGGCACACACTGAAAGACACAGGGGCACACACTGACAGAGACAGGAACACACACTGACAGAGACAGGGGCAGACAGTGACATAGATACAGGTGCACACACTGACAGAGGCAGGAGCGCACACTGACAGGCAGAGGCAGACACTGACATAGATACAGGTGCACACACTGACAGAGACAAGTACACACACTGACAGAGACAGGGGCAGACAGTGACATAGATACAGGTGCACACACTGACAAGAGGCAGGAGACTACACTGACAGAGGCAGGAGGCCACACTGAAAGAGGCAGGAGCACGCATTGACAGGGGTGGGAATACATACTGACAGGGACCGGTTCACTCAATGACAGGGGCTGGGACACTCACTGACAGGGGCAGGAGCACACACGGACAGGGACACTCACTGGCAGGGGGAGCCGCACATTCTGACAGAGGCGGGGACACTGGATGATGAGGACAAGGACACGCACTGATAGAGGCAGGAACATTCACTGTCATTGGCAGGAACTCTCACTGGCGCAGCCAGTAACACTGCCAGACAGATGAAATCATACACAGGCATGTGCAAGGAAGGGAGAGAGAGAAAATCAGCAGGCACAGGCACACACAATTTGAGGGACAAGTAAAATCAAGAGGCTGACGCTCTCAATATCAGAGGTGAAACACATAAAGGGAGGGCCACGCCCACTTTGAGAAGCACTCGGTAATATCCCGTGAGATGCAGATGCAGACACAGGCAGAGTCTGAGGCAGGGAGAAATCCAAACATAGGTAGGCACATCACGAGACAGAGTGAGGGACACCCAGAGACAGAGGCACGGATGCTCACTGACAGAGGAAATGTTTAACACCAGAGTAAGTGATTTTAAGGTGAGAGACGTCAGATGCAGAGGAGATATGAGTGGCAGGTGTTTTCACACAGACGGTGCTGGGTGCCTGGGTTGCGCTGTCAGGTGTGGCGGTGGAGGGAAATACGATTGGGGCACATGGATTTACCGAGAATGGAGGGTAACGGACATTGTGTAGACAGAAAGGATTAGTTTAGTTAAGCATGTAAAGCCGTGTTTAATTCATCCGGCACAACATCGTGGGCGAAAGGGACTATTCCTGTGCTGCACCTTGTTTCCCAACTCAAATCTCTGGATATGTGAATTCCAACCTCAAACAAAGAAAGTATTTCTGCCGAGAAGAACAGCTTTCGGATAATTCAAAGTCAGGGTCAAGGTCCAATTTATTGTCAGAAGCACAAGTGCACGAACGCACAGGTGCAATGAAAAACGTACTTGCAGCGGCATCACAGGCACATGGCGCTCTTCAAGCAGCATTCTCGTAAACCAAATTAAACATGAATTTTACACAATTTTTGCAAAGATAAAAAGCTCATTTAGAACGAAACAAATTAACACAGTTGAGACGATATTCCTGCTTGTTCACAATTCCCGGCTGATTCTACCTGTTCCCCCACCCGTCTCTTCCATTGTGTTTGGAGTGCGTGAGACGGAGTTGGTTCAGGCGGGTTAGCGGCACGGATTTCTCAGCTCCGCTACACGCTGAGCGCATCTCACAATGAGAGTGAGGGGATATTTCAGCAGCTCCTTCAGCTGCTCTCTGAACTTAGTCTGGGTCACCGCGTAAAGAGCCGTGTTCGTGCAGCAGCTCAGGAGCTGCAGCATGAAGCTCAGTTCCCTTATGGTCAAAGGTGAACATACAACCGCTGAGATGTTACACAATCGGAGCCACACGGAATTCACCGTAAACAGCACCCACAACAGGATGAAATTCCCCGATACAACCAACAGTAAAATGAGGGAATTCCTGCGGCTCTCCATCTCCGGGTCTCTGGAACTCTCCCTTCTGTTGTGACCCCGCAGTCGACTGCGGGCTCTGCTCGCCACTAAAACGTGTCTAATGGTGAAAACATTGAGCAGGAGAATGAAGACAAATGGGATCACAGGCGTAAGGAGGTAATGGAGGAACTCGACTGCACCCCAAACCGCTGAGAACAGAAGATCACCTCTTCCATAGCAAAACCAAGGGGAATTAGCAAACAGATAGACTCCCGAGAGCACGAAATACCAGAAAATGTTCTTTAAACAGCTCAGCACGGTCACCATCCCCAGAACCACAGCCGCCGTTCTCTCGGTGCAATATTTCACTTTCAGCTTCTGACAACGAATCACCACAAACCGATCAAAGGTGAAAGCGACGGTGAACCAGACAGAACAGTCGGTGGCTGCGTAAAGCAGGAGGGCGTGAATATTACACACGGGGATATACTCCAGGAATCCAAACGCTTCCCAATAAAGAATTGGAATCTGCCTCAGTATCAGGTCCAGGACAACGACCAGTAGATCCGCCGTTGCCATGGCCACCAGGTAGAGAGTGACGCCTTTGGAGAGACCGCACTTTCCCCGCGACAGGACCACAATCGTCAGCACGTTCACTGTGAGGAGGGAAAGAAACACAAACATGACAGCGGGTCAGGAGCAACGTTATCAGATTCACAGAGAGGGAAATAGAATGTAGAAACTTGTTCTTGGATTCAGAGTTGGAGGTGGTTGCATCCGACTCCGGGTTTGGCTCTCAGGCGACTGGGGTTATAGATCAGTAGAATCACCAGCAGCTGGAAAATAACTGCATGACCCCTTTGAACAGACAGGTGAGAAGCGGTGGTTCCGTGGTCCGGTAAAGATGCCTGAGTGAAAAATTATTGCGCGGTTCTGTTAATAAAGATCATCGTCCTCACTTTCTGAGCTTCGGTTGATGGAGGTGATAAATTGACCTGGTCAGTGTCCAGAATTAGCCGAGGCTCCTGATCCTGATCATTGCTCAGTGCTCTGTGTGAGCGTCGCTGATCATTTTGTGTTGACCTGGGGTCCGTGTGGGTTGGAGAGCCGGTCTCTCTTCCTGCTCTTTTTAGCGACTTTATTTCCGTTGTAGGTGAATCAGCTCAGGGTTCTCCTTCTATTTCTGAGGAAAAGATCCGCCTTCAGACAATTCAAGTTCAGGATCAAGGTCGAGTTTATTGTGAGCCAGCGTCAGGGTGTCGGGGGCGCCACCTGCTGCTGGTTTGGAACATTACGCAGCTACGCGTGAGATGTGGTGAAATTTGCCCAGGTCCCCGGTGAAGCAGTCTGATTCAGACGCACGTCGTTCCCGGCAGGGTGATGATGAGATGGGAAACTACCAGAGGCATCAGATTTAAAATAGACCATGGTTAGTGCAACAAAACAGTTCACTCTTTGCCGCATAGATGTGCGATAGCTGGGATCACCAGACCCGACGGCAGTGAGGAGAGCGTGAATTACAGGAATGGCGGGGCAGAGAGCAATGGTTTATCGAACAAATAAATGTAGTTGGGGACGTGTGAGCAATATGAGAAGAGCGCATCGAGAAACGAGGGGAGACAAACGCCATTTAAAGCATTGCTTCCCGCACACGGACTGGGTCTATGTTTGGCATCTCCCTCAAACGGAGCTCAGTTCGTTAGGACGTTCCGCTTTTCTAACTTGAACACGTCATGAACAGTCCACCCACCAGACCTTACCGGACCCCGTGACCACTGCTTCTCACCTGCTTGTTGTTCAGTCGTTGGACAGGAACGCACCTGGAACAGCAACAAGAGCGAGGATGGGATAATAGACGGGCTGAATAGTCAGGAGTAAAAAATTGATCCGCTGGTCGACTGTTCTCCAAGGAGAATCAGATAAAATCTTGTCAGCATGTGGGAATACACCCCGCCCCATCGCTGTAACACCCCACTCTTTTGTTTCCTGGTCCCGACCTATTTCTGCAACACCTCACTTCACTGTACTCAGATTACAATCGGCACCAGAACTTCACACTCTGCTGTTTACAGATTCCAGCCGTTGATGTAGCATCCCAGTTTATTGTTCGCAGCTCCCGAATTATCTTCTTTCGCTGTGTAGCTGCTACAGTCTGTCAGTGACGGAGGGGATGCCCCTACTGACACTGTGAGTCTTCATCGAAAGGAACAGTTTTTAAAAGCACTGGGAAAAACCCTGGTGACACAATCGGGCTCCGTAGAGATTGACGTTAATTGCACTCACTGAACAAACATCTGCGGTTAACCCCTTTGTATCCGGACGGCTGGAGCAACACGTAAAATGACCGAGATGTCCAGAATTTATTCTAAACCACCGGGGACATGCACTCTTGTCTCCCTCCCATCGAGCAGAAGATACCAATGCCTGAAAGCACGGACAGCTTCCATCCCGCTGTTAGACGATATGCCGGTTTCCACGTCCGATTGAAGGGACTCTCCACCTCACAATCCACCTCGTTATGACCATCCACCACTTTGTCTGCCTGCAGCGCCGTTTCCCTGTAACTTTAACACTTTATTGTGCATTAATTTATTGTTTTGTGCTGTATTACCTCAAAGTTCCCGTTGCAATGAATTGATCTGAATGAACTGTGTGGAAGACCTTGGTACATGTGACAATAATAATCCAAATTAGTACTGTTCCGTGAGATGGACAAATAGGATCTGGGATATTTCTGAAGTGCCAATGGTGTACGGATGTGTGACCCGGAAGTCTGTGGTCTTCGAACAGTTCCCTCAAAGGGAAAGATCCAGATAATTACTTATTGTGGATGAGACGGTGGATATCGAAACCCGGGGACTTTGATTTAATCTTACGTTAGTGCGAGGGCGAGGGCTGGAATGGATAATTCAGAATCTGGTGACAGACAGTTTTGGAATTATATGGGGTCAAATTGTTTCATTTATGACATAGCTTTGGTAACAAATCTATGTAAAAATCCGAACAATTATATCCCATTTAAAAGCCCTTCCACTCACCTGAAATCGATGACAGTCCGACATGGGAAGAAAGATATTCGAGATCATTCCTGTTTGTGCCGTTCATAACCTGGCCGATTACTTTCAGATCATGTGGCAGGGAAAACAGGCTCAGCCTATCCAATCTCTGGTCATATCCACCAATCCAGGCAAAATCCCAGAGATTCTCTTCTGCTCTCTTCCCAGCAGAATCGCATCCCTCCTGCACTGTGGTGACCAGAATTACACAGACTGTTCTGAATGCGGGTTGCGCCTTCACGTTCCATCTTATATTCCATGTCCAGACCGAGGAATGCTGGTAAGCCGCATGCCTTCCTCACCACCCTATCAACCTCTGAAGCCACTTTCAGGGAGGTCTGCACTCGCACCTCAATGTCCTTCTGTTCCTCAACACTGTTAAGGATATTGGTATTGGTATGGGTTTATTATTTTCACTAGTACCGAGGGGCAGTGAAAAGCTTGCCTTACAAACCGATCGTACAGGTCAATTCATTTCACAGTGAAGTTAGATTCAGTTAGTACAAAGTACAGTGATGTAGTACAGATAAAACAGTAACAGACACAAAGTAAAGTGTCACAGCTACAGAGAAAGTGCAGTGCAACAAGGTGCAAGGTCACAATAAGGTAGATCGTGAAGTAATAGTCCAACTCATTGTATCAGGGAACCGTTCAATTGTCTTATAACAGTGGGGTAGAAGCTGTCCTTAATTCTGGTGATGAGTGCCCACATGCACCTCTATCTTCTACCCAATGTTAGAGAAGAGAAGAGAGAATGTCTCTGGTGGGCTGGCTGCTACACCAAGACAACGAGAGCTAAAGACAAGAGTCCAAGGAGGGGAGGCTGCTGTGCGTGATGCGGTGGGCTGTGTCCACAACTCTCTGCAGCTTCCTGTGGTCCTGGACAGAGCAGTTGCCCTACCAAGCCATGATACATCCAGATCGGATGCTTTCTATGGCACATCGGTAAAAGTTAGTGAGGGTCAAAGGGGACAAGCCAAATTTCTTTAGCCTCCTGAGGAAGTAGAGGCGCTGGTGAGGTTTCTTGGCCGTGGCATCTTTGTGATTTCACCAGGACAGGCTGTTGGTGATTTTCACACCCTGGAACTTGAGGCTCTCAACCGTCTCGACCTCAGCGCCATTGATGTAGACAGGTGCATGTACACCGCCCACTTTTCTGAAGTCCATGACCAGTTGACATTGGGGGAAAGGTTGTTGTCCTGACACTAAGCTCTCCATCTTCTTCCTGTACTCCGACCCATCGCTGTTTGATATTTAGTGGTATCATCTGCAAACTTGAGTTAGAGCAGAATCTGGCCACACGCTCATGAGTGTATAGGTAGTAGAGGACTGACTACGCTGCCTTGTGGGGCACATGTGTTGAGAATAATCGTGCCGGAGGCACTGCTGCCTATCGTCACTGATTATGGTCTGTTTGTTAGAAACTCCAGTTACAGAGGGAGGTGTGAAGTCCCAGATATCGGAGTTTGCTGACAAGCTTACTTGGGATTATTGTATTGAAGGCAGAGCTGTAGTCAATAAACAATAGTCTAACGTAGGTGTCTTTACTGTCCAGGTGCTCCAGAGCTGAATTCCATCTGATTCCATTGATAAGGTCAGGGCGATGGATATGGAATTTAGCAAGGCTGTTGGCAAGGTCCTGCATAATTGGCAAATTCATAAGATTAGAACACACGTGTTACAGAGTGAGCTGGTCAATTAGATTCGTAATTGGCTTGGTGATAGGAGTCAGAGGGTGGTAGTGGAGTGCTGCTTTTCAGATGGGAAGTATGTGACCAGTGTGTGCCACAGGGATCGGTGCTGGTTCCTCTGCTGTTTGTCATCTACATTAATGATTTGGCTGAGAATGTAGGTAACGTGGTAAGTTTGAAGATGACACCAAATTTCGTGGTATAGTGGACAGTGGTTATCTAAGGATACAACAGCAGATAGATCAACTGGGAAATTGGCAATCAGCGGCAGATGGAATTCAGACGTGCAAAATGATTCATTTTGGGAAGTTAAAGCAGTGCAGGAATTGCACAGTAAACAGCAGTGCCCTGGGAGGTATTGGTGAACAGAGAGACTCTGGGGTACAACACAGCACAAGTACAGAGTTGCCTTAAAGTAGCAACACAAGATGGTGAAGAATATATAAGACATGCTTGCCTCCATTGGCCATGGCATTGAGTACAAGAGTTGGGACATCATGTTGCAGTTGTATAAAACACTGGTTAAACCACGGACTATTGTGTGTAGTTCTGGTCGCTATACTACAAGTAAGGTCTGAGTAAGCTGGAGAGGACGCAGATTTCGATTCACGAGAATATTGCCTGGATTGGAGAGGTTGAAGCATTAAGGGGAGATTTGATAGTCTGGGTCTGTCTGCTCTGAAGGAAAGGAGACTGATCGGTGACATGATAGAGGCATGCTTCGTGTCGACAGCCAGGGTCTTTCACATGGTAGGCGTGTCTAAAACTTGAGAGCACCAAGTTTAACAGACGAAGTGGAGGGATTGGGAGGTGCTTCGGAGTAGCTGGAAAGTAACTGAAGTGCTTCTAGAAGATGGTGGACTCTGCAGCCACTGTGAACTGGTGATGGAGAGAATGAATGGTTAGTTTGATGCATAAGATGCTGATGGAGGGGGCTTCTTCATCATGGGTGGCATTAAGCTTCTTAAGTTTTGCCGGAGCTTGACCTGTGTGTTGTAAATGGGGTATCAGGAGGTGACTCACTCACCACAGGAAACCCAGCCTGTGACCATTATGGTTAACTGGAAGGTCCATTTGTGTTTCTGGTCAATGTTGTCCCTCACCCTCATATGTTGATGATGGGGGGATTTCCGAGGACGATGAAGAAGAATTTTTCATTTGGAGTTAGTTATTATCTTTCCCTTGTGTGATGCAGATGTTGGGGAGAATGTGAGATGACTTCACTGAAGCTTACAAAATTCATCCGGGTTTGACAAGGGAGATGCAGGTTGTTGAGTTAACCACCTGTGTAGTTCAAATCCAGGGGTCACAACCTCAGAATTAGGAGTTGCTCATTCAGGGTACAGAGAAGAAGACAGTTCTTCTCCTAGTGAATAGTGGGTCTTTGCAATTCCCTGTCCAAGAGGGCTCAGTGTATTCAGGGTGGAGATCCATGGCTGTCGCACCTCACACAATGGAAAGGATTGTGGATGTCAGAGTCCGAACCTCCCAGTCCCAGGACTGCAGGAGGTCCTCAGGGCCCAACCATCTTCAGATGTTTCATTAATGACCTTCCATGATGAGGTCAGAACCAGGGACACACACTGACATTCGTACATAGTACAATTCCATTCTCAGCTCATCATCAAATGAGGGCAACTCAAGACACTGCAGATGCTGGAATCTGTAGCAACAAACAACCTGCTGGAGAGTCGGGCAGCATTTGTGGGGGGAAAGGAATCCTCGGCGTTTTAAGTTGGGACTGAGAGTGGAGAGGCGAGGTGGCCAGCTGAGAGAGGGGGAGTAGTGAGAAAGGAGTCCGAGGTGGTTGGTGGACTGAGGAGGGGTGTAAGATGACAGGCAGATTGTGGCAGGTCGGGGAAGTGAGCAGGGGTGGAGTTGAGAGATATGGATAGGTGAATGAGAGATGGAGGCAGAGAAAGCGAGAGAGAGGAACTATGGACAGGCAGATAGAGCAAAGTGGGGGAGGGGAGTGTGAAGGTTCAAGTGAAGTTGTGGGCGTGCTGTGTTGGCGCCAGAAGAATGGCGACACTTGTGGGCTGCCCCCAGAACACTATGCAAAAAGATGTATTTCACTGTGTGTTTCAATGTACCAGTGACTAATAAAGATCTTATCTTATCTCCTCTTTGTACTGGCATTCTCGCCTCTCCACTCTCAGTGTAATCCAGGGTTTCAAGCCAAAATATCGACACTTCCTTTCATCCTACAGATGCTGCATGACCCACTGAGTTCCTCTAGCAGAGACACAGGAGTTCTGCAGAAGCTGGAATCTGGAGCAACACACACACAGTGCTGGAGGAACAGCATCTCCACCATGGGTCGGTACCTTCTGGCCTTCTCTCTCCGTCTCTCCACAGAACCAGGACACATTTTCCCAAATGTTCCATGTCCACACTTCCTCCTCCTCCTCTGCCGGATCCATTCCTTCAACCAGTGGCCCTTCCTCTTCCTGCCCACGAGGGATTGGAAACACATCCGACGCCAGGTAGCTGTAGGTCCAACAGTCCCGGATCATTCTTCTCCTTCCCCACCTCTGTTCTCACCAACGCCCTCACCTTGTTTCTCACCCCAGTTCCCATACTCCACTTCCTCCTTCCTCCTCCCGTCTTTCACCTGAGATCCCCCTCCCATCATGTCTCCCCCTCCATTCATCTCATCTCCCCTGACCCCCTCCCATGAACGTCCCCTCCCTCTTCTGACTCTAATCCTTGCCCCAGCTCCAACCCAGACAGTCTTCATCATCCCCCGACCTCCCCTTCTCTGATACTGAGCGGTCAGACCTCAGCAGAGACCCTATGCCCACACCTCAATGAGTTGCAGGCCGCCATGATGTGGAGCTCTTCTTCCATCAACTCCGTCTCCGTGACTATTTCTTTGGCAAGGATCCTTATCCCCCACTGATGACCCCTTCTCACGTCTCCAACACTGCCCATCCTCCAAGACACACTCTCTTTATCTTTTCATTTCCAACTGCCACCTTGACAACAGCCCAGAATTCTCCACTCCCACGGCCCACTCCACCCTCACCCCCTCCAAACACACAGCCCTCCATTCACTTAGCACCAATGGCAACCTCGTCATCAAACCCGCAGACAAGGGCAGTGCCGTTGGAGTCTGGTGGACTACTTTTTGGAGATCAAACAACAGCTCCAGGATACCTCCTCTTACCAATTCCTGGAGCATCTCCTCACCA
>JAUZTB010000077.1:10338-22217 GCA_034780895.1 Rhynchobatus australiae
CTCTCCTCATGTACCTTACTCTCTGATCCAGGCAGCATCTTGGTAAATCTCCTCTGCACCCTTTCCAACGCTTCCACATCCTTCATATAGCTTTCCAACAGCTTTCTTTGATATGCAAGGATATTTAGTGCCACCTCTTGTACAATGAGTTCCATCTTCTTTTTATTATATGTCTTCTATGGACAAACACTATTAAATTTAATCGGAGAAGTTGCCGTGGACCCCGTGTGCCTTCCGCCTTTGGTTCAGACTACAAATATGGCCTTGAATGCTTCACTGAAATCGTCACCCCATTTCCTGTCCTCATCGATAGTTCTCTTCACCCACTCAATCACACAAATGTACCTCTGTAATACATGAGTTCCCCCGCAGCAATCCAGGTTATCTGCCTCGCATAAGTCTACAACTTCCCAGATGTGTGTCGACCCGATCTCGGAGAACCTTCCCCGATACTTTCCCTGCCGCAGATGGAAGGCTTGCTGACCTGCAATTTCCTGGATTCCCTGTTGCCTTATTTCAACAAAGGGAAATCACCGAACATTCCGCTATATTATGGGACGTCCTGAGTGCAGACAAAGATATCTGCCAAGGACTCAGAAACTTAATTTGCTTTTCTGAACAACCATTATACCCTGGGGATTCAGCCACTGCAATATTCGATGATACAGTGTGTTTGTCTTTGGGGAATACAGCATGTACACTTCAGGCGTATCTCTGCTATGAAATTGCTCAGATTCTGATCACTGGCGGCACATCTGTCTGCAGCTACGACCGTCCTCAGCAACAGAGAATAAATGTCGAACGCTTTTGACCGGACTGTTCATCGACGCTGACCATTGCAGAAGGCAGTGATGAGACGCGCCTCTGGAAATATCGCAGGTCATATTTCTGTCCGGAGGATTCTCCCCAGGAACATTCACGTTCAAATGAACGTTCTCCGTTCTCGCAACCGGTAACGTCACCGTTGACAGACACGTCACAGACTCGTTCCATTAAACTTACTGTTATAGTGGTCAAGACAGAGACATCTGTCGCTGAGACCAGCACATCTCGCCGTTGACACTTGGAAACGCAGTCCAGAGACGCGTGAATTCGCGACGACAAAACAAATGACCAGAGGTGGCGGCCGAAATTGTTGGCGGCGAACAGAAAGGTGAAGTCAGCAGTTCTCTTTACCATAATCAATGTTTTATTGTGCTGAAGCGAACCCGGGCATATTTTTAACCCCCTTTTTTGTGAAAACAATAAATATTTCTATTCACACTGTCGTATAGTTGTTTTCGGATCACTTGCCGTGAACGAAAACACAACATTGCAATTTCATGTCAATCTGTGTGGCGGCATCCATCATGAAGGACCGTCTCCATCTGGAACACGCCCTCTTCACTTTATTACCATTAGGCGGGAGGTACAGGAGCCCGAAGACCCACACTCAAGGATTCAGGAACAACTTATTTCCCTCTGCCATCAGATTTCTGAGGGATCCATGATCCCTGAATATAAAGTCGCTGTTCCTCTTCCGCACCATTTACTCAGTTTTGCAACTGCAAGTATTTTTTATGTGTTTCGCTGCACAGCTGCTGAAAAAAATAATATATGTTCCGACACGTGTCACTGATTCTGATTCTGAAAACACGGCTTTCAAACGCACTTGTGTGTCGGCTGATGATTTAGCTCCGTGACCAACGGGACTCTCAGCAGTTAACGTCTCAGGTGTAAAGGGAGATGAAAAGCTGCTCGATGTAATGCCATGAATTCCAACATTATTTTCTTTCTTTAACACATTTCAATAATATTCCCAGAAGATATTCCATCCCTTTCATAATCTCCTGTCTGAACTTAGACTGAGTCACTGCATAAATACAAGTGTTTGTGCAGCAGCTCAAAAGAACGAGCATGTAGCTGGATTCATCTGCGATAAACATCGGGTCGCTGAAACTGGCTGCATAATAGCGCTTAGTAATTTGCACCCAGAGAAAAAGTACAAAATACGTCATCCAAAGCAATAGGAAATTGCTGGACATCGCAAAGAGTAAGATGATGGACTTCCTTCTGTTTTCCATCTCGGCATCATTGCGATTCGCATCATTCTTGCTGCCTCTCATATTCCTTCGGACTCTACTAGCCGCTAAAATGTGTCCCACGGTCGAAGCATTGAGCACAGATATGAAGAACATTGGGAAGAGAGGGGTAAAACAGCGGTGAATCCAGCTGAAAGCTATCCACGCGGGTTCAATGTAGGCAGCTAACTTTACAGAGCAGCCCCATTGCACATTGCTTTTGATAGCAAAGGGTTCAAATGCAAAGTACCACGGGATGTTTTTACAAATGAACAGTGGACATACAGTAGCTATCACCCTGGCTGCAGTTTTCTCGGTGCAATATCTGGTCCGCAACTTTTGACAACAAATCATCACATATCGATCAAATTGAAAGACAGTGTCAACCACACGGAAATATCTGTGGCTGCATGATTCAGGGCCTTATGGACTGAGAACACTTGAGTAATGTAAAGGAATATTGTTATGACATATATATCATTAATACGGAACAGGATCACGTCAATGACAACGACCAGCAGATCTGCCGCCGCCATCGCCATGGAAACACACCTGGAGAGGCCGCACTTTCCCCGGGACAGGATCACAATCGCCAGCACGTTCGCTGTGGGAGGGGAAGGATCAGAAAAAAAAGATTCACCAGTGAGCAAACGTTTCCTGAGGCAGGGACGCAGTGCCCAATCCACGCCTGCACTCTCAGATCAGAACTGAGCATTGACACAAGCAGGGACAGGAAAAGATTTTTCCACTGGGGCGTCGCAGGCTGAGAGGTGATACTTCAGAGGGATATATAGTCATGGGGGCTTGGATAAAGTGAATGGTCCCAGGGTAGTGGAGACTTAAACTGGAGTACAAAAGTCCAAACTGACAGGAAAAATTTTCAAGGAGACTCCAGGGCCAAATTTCTAACACAGAGAGTGGTGGGTACTTGAAATGAATTGCGAGAGAAAGTGGTAGAGGCGGGTACAACCACAATGTTTGAATTATATCCAGAAATTGAAATGGACAGGTAAGGCTTCGAAAGATACAGGGCAGATGCAGGCAAGTGGGTGGAGATCACGTCGGCATGGACGAGTTAGATTGAAGAGCCCCTTTTCTTGGCCCATAAGTGTTTGAATCCATTACTTTAGACACAGTGCAGCTTCTTACTGAAACAATTATTTAACGTCTGGTTTTACTTTAAAATGTTACTTTGGAAAATGAAGCATCGCAAAATTAATATATGAAGAGCTTCCTCTTGGGATTTCCGTGCCCAGTTCATAGCAACGGTGCTTAACCGCAGATAATTGTAGCTCAATAATACAGCTGGTTTTATCTACCTCTGCAGTGTCACCGGTCAACAGAAGTTCAAGTGTTATACTGTCAAAGCAATGCTTGTCAGTAATGAGCGGCATTTCCAGTGTAATTGTCAACTCATTTTGAAGATCGGATTAAGGCGAAGCAGGTAGACTCGCAGCGACCTCATATCCATCTGCTCTTCCCCTTCTGGTGATTTTACGGATCTTCAGAATAATCTGCCGAGGAACTAAGCGTTGCGCCTATCCGCCATACTTTACCAGTAATTCAACTAGCAGGATTTCATTGTGCTGCAGTGATGCAGCTCATTCAAGTAAAAGTTAAATTAGTTTAAATAACGAGTGGCCAATGTCAATGTCTGATGGTGTGAGGGTGAAGATACTCAGACGTCACCCAGTGGACTCTAGCGCACTAAATGCGGCTCTGTGCATGATCGCAACATCCCAGTCTACCAATCCTCCCTGCTCAAGTGATACTATTATAGGACTGGGAATGTGAAAATTGGAACCCCTGCTCATGACGGTGTGTTGAGACCTTCTGGAAAGTTATATTGCTAACTTTCACCTCTCCAATGGAAGCAACCTTGGAATTAATAATAACGTAAATGTTAATAAGCGCGGGGAGTTTAATGACATAAAACTGGAGCGCAGAGTTCGAAGGTGAGAAGGAAAATATCAAAGGAGATAACGAGGGTGTCAGCAAAGCTGATGTTCCATCCACAAATCGTGTCTGCTGATATGTTCATTCGTTTTCCGACCAGGGAGTTTGGTGAAAGATGTGCATTGGACGTGGTCTAGGGCATTTAAATACAACTGTTTGATTGAAGCGCACACGCATTATTGTTTCGCCAAAGTGGGAGCAAGGTATTGAATGACACAGTGACGCTAGTGATACCAGGCTGCAGCAAGGAGACGACATTGTGTGTCGCGTAACCAATGAGATTTTCTGGTGGAGTGGAGGGGGGAACGTCCGTTGAAAGCAGCTGTACCCACAATATATTTTGCATACATGTTACTATTTCGGAGGTGTGTGCAAATATTAAAAATAGTATTCTGCGGATGGCAGAGAATTACATTTGTGGTCAACCCCTTGGAAACAACAGTTACACACCAGCTGATAGCATATGAATGGGAAGAGAATTGGTGGATAAAATGTCAACGGAAGTGAACTGAGGAGAGAAGACACAGAAAATATGAGAGAGCGTGTGGATGGGTGGATGTGCCGAGGCAGCTGGGTTCAAACGTTGGGGTTACACATCGATTACTGTATCTGGATAAATCGAGAGAGGCGGAGCAAAGCATGGGTGATCAGTGGATTGAGAAATGGCTGTGTCGTGTAGAGGAGGCTGCAGTGTTTGCAAAACGAGTATTTAGCCACAAATGGACAATTGCATCAAATGCGTTCACAACAAATTAAATCCCATCAGCTGTGGGGGAATAACTTGATAATACATATTTACCGGCTGTCTTCGTGAATGCGGCACTTCAGCTGAAGGTTCGTCTGGAATAAAATGGGCCGTCGGACATTTTAACAAATTGATGAAGACTATTTTGACAAGGAGACACTTTGTCATTTTGAGATTGGGGCAGATGTGGAGAGTGAAATTGTTTTGATTATCGGATCGCTCAGGCAGGATATATCATTTGATGAATGCACAGTAGCGGTGACTGACTAAAAGCCGCACCTCACAGAAACATTGAATTTGGTCAAAGACGGCACCCACCAATGACATTCTAGTCCCGCACTTATTCAGTGTCGTTGTCCCCCGACATAGAGTCTCCCTCAGGAAAGCGCCCTCTGCTCCAATCACAATTCATTGACTCAATGAAAATTCGGAGCGCTTCACGTTTGAAAATCCAGGAGAAAGAGAAAGAACAGGATGCAGCAGATGCAGCTGTTGCCAACATTGAAAGGACTGAGAAGAAGGCAGTGGATCTGAGAGCGACAGAAGGGTGTTCACGAAGGAGGAGGGGATTCGTCTGTTCACGGTGATGGCCGCAATGTGTAAGTGTAGTGCTTCGCGGATTCTATTGGTTTGAGAGACTCGTGTACGAAAAGGACTTGAGGAGTCATTGGGAAAGGCAGGCGAATGATGCTATCGTTCTGCCATCGTTGTAACTTTCTCGTTCAACCATCGGGGAGGAGGGACAGGATCCTGAAGACCAAACTCAACAGTTCAGATGCAGCATGTTCCCTCCCACCCTCAGATTTCTGAAGGGTCCATGAAATCTTGAACCCCACCTCGCTTATCTTTTTCACACTATTTATTTTATTCTGTAATGCATGATAATTTTATATATTTGCACTGTAATTCTGTTGCAAAACATCAAATTACACACCGTATTACACAGGGACAAAAATCCTGATTCTGATTCTAAATGTGATTAGAAAATGCTGACGTCTGGGAAAACCATTTGTTTGAAGTGATCCACCTGGAGCGGTGGTTCAACAGGGCACGGGAGGTGCGGCATCAGGCTGCAAACAAATGATTGTACAATTAATGTCTTTGTCTGAAGTCAAGCGAGAAACCTCGGAAGTTACTGGATGCCGAGAATAGAAAAGGCTGGAAAGAGCCACGTCAGAAAGAGATTTAAGAGACACTGAAAATGTCAGAGCCGTTTCACAGGGAAACTTCCTTCCATCGCACGCTCGTTGCAGTGGATTCCGGGCAGCAGCGGTGTCGCTGCAGGAAGGGATGTTCCAGAAGGCAGCTGCCTCCCACCGCCTGGAAGGCGGAATGCGAAAAGAGATGTTCATCCTTCTGAAAAGCGATGCTGATCCTGAAGTGATCAGGCAGGGAATAGGCGTTTCTGCACGATGAGAAAACGCACCATCGGCGAGGTTTGGGAGGGCCAGATTCAAGATCAATACCCTGCGCATCACTTTCGAACAGTAACCAATGGCTCTGCCGCCGCCCTCCTGGCTGCTCAGAATCTCTGCTGTGTGTGTGCAGGTATCGAGCGGCTGGTGCCGTGTCTGCACTCAGCAATAGAGGAGCAACCGTGCATTTTAGAGATTGAAACAAAATATTCTGAATGAGAGTGACCGGAAAGGCGGCGCTGATGAGTTGCTGCATTGAAAAAAATACAAAGCGACCTTTGTTGACTGCAGGGATTTGCAGCCAAACGTAAGAAATCAGTCCGAAGTTAAATCAACAAAATCATCCGAAACATTTTGCCATTAAAAGTAACATTATTCCTTCAGCAAACGATAGCTCAGGAATGAACAGCGACTGCTAATTCTCCCTTTCATTGGATTGAGGTCGGAGAAAACAAAAGGAAAGAAACGGATTGTTGCAGAGACAAGAGCAGAAAAACTGTTCAAACTCCAACTTGAATCTTTCGGAATTGGATGCGATCACTCACCTGCAATTCCAACGGCTGCTATTATGGGATAGAAAATCATTTCTGTTTGGAAAACTGGTTCCACCGCAGAAAATGGTCCGTGGCTGCGTGGATCCTCCATCCTGGCGGAGAAGTGATGGCGCAGGTCAGTGCTCGGTGCTGGATTCCAACTGACTGCGAGTTATAGACGCTGCCTTCAGACCTATGAGCGAGACCCTTCCCATGGGACCGGAAACATTGCAGAAGCTTTCATATCACTTCCACTCATCTGAGCAGCGCGAAAACAACTTTCACAATGATGTTCCTTCTTCACTATGTACATGTACTGACGGTGAACAACGTTGTTGATATGAGAAACCTTCAGTCAGAAATCATATATTGAACCCATCTCCATCCACTTCAGTCGGAAATGCTGGTCTTTAGTCCTCTGACTTTATCACCGCAGCAATTAAACAGACACAGCGTCCGTTCCTTAATTCTGTTGACAGTTCATTTCTGCCCATGTGCCGATTCAGTTCAGCGGGATTCCACCTCCTTCGCTCCGCTCGCAAAGCTGCAATCACATTCGCTTCTCTCCGGGATATCAGGCTCGGAAACGCTGATGGTGTTTTCGACGGTATCAGGGACCAAAGATAATAAACGGTTGTAATAAAGAAAGCCAGTAAAATTAATTCATTTTTCCTTTTAATTCAATCGCGTGGTTGAACGTTTGATAGGCTCTCCCGCACTTACGTTAGACTTTCTCTGACTGATTCTGGTGTCACTTGAGCCGAATGGGAACGCTTAACTCAAGCTCACAAGCAAGTGTAACTGGATGAGGTAAGAATGTGGATTCCTATTGAACCGCTGCGGGAGCGCTGACCCACAGGAAAAAAAAAACGTACTGAATGATCATGATTACCCCATTGAGCAAATAGTCAGGAATACAGAAATGTACAAGGTAGAACAGGATGACTCGGAGATGAGAGCCTGCTCCACTATTCAATATGGCATTAGTTTCCTCAATCGTCACACCATGACCCTGTTCCCTCCCGTTACACACTGATGCATTTTGTCCAGTAAGCTGTCTGCCCACTTCTGAAATAGGTTCAGCAACTTGGTCTCCACAGCCTCATGTGGCAGAGAATTCCAACAATTCATCGCCTCCCAGAGATGAATCGTCTCCTCATCTCAGTTATGAACGGTGTGTCCCTGATTCCCAAAGTTTGGTCTCTGACGAGACATCCGCAGTCATGCGATATGTCCTGCCTGCACATTACCTGCCGAGACCTTCAGAAAGTTTGCACATATCAAGGAGATCACTTCTCATTCGTTTCTCAGTGATTAAGATCATTGCTGGCTGTATATCTTCTAACTTGACTGTTCAACCAGGCAGACACAAGAGACTGATGGAATCTGGAGCAACAAGCGAGTTATTGGATAAAATGAGTGGATCAGGCAGCCACATGTGTTCTTTTCTGATGCAATTGAAATATTGCATGGCTTTGGCGAACGGCGAGGAGTCTTCATACTGATACTGTTTCTTCATACTCGACAGGTCGGGACATAATGATGGACCTGGATGGTTGGGTGTTCAGAACTTGTGTCTTTTTTTCATTACATTTCGGATAGTTTCCTGGTCCTGTTGTGTCTTTGATGATATCTGTTTCCTGCGGTGGAAAACACCCTTCTTGACATTGGACGTTACCCCTATTTTGTGGCGATCTGCTGCAATTGGCTACTCGGTAATGACAACGCCGTGGACGTTTAACCCGTGGAGGGTTGAGCGAACACATGGAGTAAAGAGCACGCATCCCAACGCCATTCATTCAAGTGGCAGGGTCACATGATCTTGTGACCGGCTCCATCTCCAGAGCAAACACGTTCTCTTCCGTTTCCCGTCAAATTCTTCGGTTACCTTGGATATCTCAATTAATTTGAAACTTAATGATTTGTAGTCAAAGATTGCAAATATGATTCTAATTCAACATTCAACCGTGGGATCATCCTGCTGCCTTGGTGATGCTCCGCATCTGGAGTCAAAGAATTATACAGTAATAAAAACGTCTCTTAGCCCGACTTGTCTACGACGACCAAGATGACTATCTCATGGAACATAGAACTTAGAACATAGTAAACCTACAGCACAATTCAGGCCCTCCGACGGACAAAGCCGTACCGAACATATCCCTACCTTAGAAATTACTGGGCTTACCCAAAGCCCTCTCTCTTTCACAGCTCCATGTACCTATCCAACAGTATCTCAAATGACCCTATCGTTTCCACCTCCACCACCGTTGCCGGCAGCCCATTCCACGCAGACACCACTCTCTAAGTAAAACACACCCCTGATATCTCCACTGTACCTACTCCCCAGCACCTTAAACCTGTGTCCGCTTGTGGACACCATTTCAGCCCTGGGGAAAAGCCTCTGACTATCTACCAAATGAATGCCTGTCATCATCTTATATACCTGTGTCAGGTCTCCCCTCATCCTCCGTCGCTACAAGGGTAAAGGTCGATTTCCCTCAACCTGCTCTCATAAGGCATGCTCCGCAATCCAGGCAGCATCCTTGTAAATCACCTCTGCACCCTTTCTATGGCGTCCACATCCTTCCTGTCGCGAGGCGACCAGAACTGAGCGCAGTACTCCAGGTGGCGTCTGACCAGGGTCCTAATTAGCTGCAACAATACCTCTCGGCTCCTAAATTCTGTTCCACGATTGATGAAGGACAATACACCACGTGACTTCTTAATCAGAGTCCCGGGCAGCTGCTTTGACTGTCTCAGTTAATCCCATTTTGTTGCATTTAACCCAAATCGCCGGAATATATATGAAACGCTGTAACTGTACCCCACTTTACTAACTACTCAGATAGCTTGTTCCTTATTTTCACCACGCGCTGTGTCAAAATCTCAACGCTCGGATATCCGTTTTCGGTTACCCTCTCAATTTCAACCAGTCACTTCCGGTTTTCAGCTCCCTTGCAGTCGGAAAATGATGGTTCAACCAACCCTACCCATGCCACTCAGAACTTTATAAACCTTCGTAAGGTCACCCTCCCGCCCCATCCTTCTAGTGCTTTCAATCGGTGCCTGCCAAAACTCTCTCAGTTACAAAAGCCATCCATTTCCGGAGGCATCAGTTGAATTTCTTGGACGCTTTTTCCAGCAATTGTACATCCTTTCAATAGTGACCTTAACTTCGCGCAATTCTCCAAGTTTGGTACTACCAATGTTTTGTAAAGCTGCAACACGATCTCTCCACACTTATAATCAGTATCCCTGCCAGTGAAGGCGATCAAGATGAACGTCTTCATCGGTAATGGGAGAATTGAACGCGTACATTCCTTCATATGATCTTAAGGCCACTGGATTTGGAAACCCGGACTTCTCATCTGGCAATTTAATGAAGCGAAATAAGGAAACACGTCACCGACTCCGCTTCATATTGAAGAGCAATACAGGGATACCATTCCGCCTCCAATAGCAGCGCCGGCCATCTGGACTCCATCTGCACTACTTAAAATTCAACGACTTGACACATGGAATTTGCAATTCGAGGAAGAACAGCCAGGGGTCGTTGTACATCTTGGTACCAACGACTTTTGTCAAAAAAAAAGAGATGAAATCCCGCAGTGTGTATGGACGGCGTGAGGCAGAAGTTTAGAAACTCAGGACCTGAAGGGCTGTAACCTCCATATTACTCCAGATGTCACGTGCTTTTGAGAGCGCCAAAAGGAGGATGTGGCAGAGGAATGTGTGGCCGTGGAGCTTATGCAAGATAGAAGGGTTCAGGTACTTCGACCACTGCGATGTTGTCAGGGATACGAGATGAACGGGTTGCACCTGAACTGGAGGAATACCGATATCCAGGCAAGGAGGGTAGCTGTTGCTGTTCGGGAGGGTTAAGTTCGTCTGGCAGGTGGTTGGACCCGGATCAGTCGTGTGGCAGATATTGAACATATTTCCATCCAAATCTGCAATAAATGGTCTGATTCCGTGAAGTTGTTTCATCCTGCCGATGGGCCAATGAATTCGACGAATTTTCACCGCATTTCAACACTTCCCTCGATTCAGAGAAATGCAAACATATTCGGTTCAATTAGGCATGCGGTAAATTAAGTAATTTATGGAAGATTCAGGGTATTTCAAAGGTGTTAATAAAACGGGGCCCGTGGTGCGAGTTGAACTTTCCTTATGATCGAATGATGATCACCAACTGTTTAATGGTTTCTCCACATTTTTGTCAGACGTTCTCATACACGATGTTGCGAGAGCCAAATACGACCGTTAAACTGAAGCTCCCTAGCAAGTTATAACTGGATTAGAGAAGAATGTGGATTGAACCTGACACTCTGCAGTGGTGATGAATCGAAACTACAACATGCAGAGTGATCGCAATCCCCATTGAGCAGATAGTGAGAAAGATGCAAATACAGAGAGCATATGATGATGATGTCAATCGGAACCTGGATCCGGATACGTGTTCGACCGTTTCCCTCATGATTTTTACTGCATTTTGTAATAGACCCCCTGCCCATGTCGGCATGTTCAGCCAAGTGGCCTCCACAGCCTCCTGCAGAATCCTCATCCACGGGACACGTCCTATCTGCATCCGGTCTGTCGAAACAATAAAGAATTCTTTACTATCCCATGTGGTCTCTCCTCATTACCTCAAATGAGCGAGTCAGTCCATTGCCTACAAAGCACCACCTCGCAGGACAGTTCTACTACCCGGGGAATCAATCTGCTGAATCTTTGTTTCACACTCTCGACACAGATCATTTCCCTTTTTTAGACATGGTGACCCCGAACTCCGCAGAAAATTCAGTGTGGTCTTTAAAAGGCCCTGCGAATTTGTTGTTCAGCGTCTTATTTCTGGACTCAAAATCTCTTCCAATGAATGTCAACCTATCCATTGTCTTATCAATGGCGGCCAGTGACGAGTGATCCCATTGTCCACCAGTGCTTACACGACGAGTACAATGTAAGTAAGATGTAACCTTTCTTTGTCTCCGATCAAATGGATAACGTCACATTTATCCGGGAGATACTACATCTGCCATGTATTTAACGACAAACGCATCTTTTCTGAACTTATTTGTCGCCTCTTCGAGTCCTCTTCAGAACTCACAATTTCACTTAGTTTCGGCTAACCTAGATCAGATAAATTCTGTAATATCTTTAAAATCATTGA
>JAUZTB010000077.1:85781-100034 GCA_034780895.1 Rhynchobatus australiae
GCCGTGACCACACTGTCTGTTCTCCAGAAGAAAAACCGCGGAAACCCATAAATATACACCTTTAGATGGACCACTTCTAAGTTAGGATGCAACTCAGTGACACCGTATGTGCTTCACAGTTACCATCTCCATCCAGGTGCAGATATTGGGGCAGCCGTAGAAAGGGCGAGAAGCTTCAAGTTTCTGGGCACAAAAACTCGGAGGATCGCTCCTGGACCCAAATATTAGTGCAATCACGTAGAAGTCATGCCGGCGACTCTACTATGTTTAGAATTTGACAAAATTTGGAATGTCACAAAAGATTCTTGCAAATGTCTGCAGATGTCCGATGGACGGCATTAGGACTGGTTGCATCACAGAATTTTATGGAGTCTCCAATATACACAATCGCAAGGGGCTGCAGAGGGTTGTAGATTCTGCCAGCTCCATCACGGGAACACCGCTCCCCAGTATCGAGGATATATTCAGGAGACGGTGCCTCAAGAACGTGGCATCTATCACCAAGGACCTCCACGGTCCAGAGCATGCTCTCTTTTCATTATCACCATCGGGGAGGAGGTAAAGGAGCCTGAAGACGCAGACTCAACGACTTAGAAATAGTTTCCGCCTGCAGATTTCTGAACAGTTCAACAGGACCGCGTTATTATTTTTGCACTATTTATTTACCTCATAATTTCTAGTATTTTTTTTAACGTCTTGCACTGTACTGCTGCCGCAAAACAGCAATCACAAATCTCACGACATAGAAGACAGTGAGAGTAAATCTGATTCTAATTCTTCTGGTTGAAAGTTTCAAACATGATTGCCCTTTTGTGGAGAATCAACGGACTCTGCCAGAGAAGGTGGATATTCACGGCACGCAACCATGTTAGCTCGGAGCAATATAATCCAAGAAATCCCACGCTGTCCCCATATACCTGAAGACGATTTTCTTGCCTGAGTCGATTTTATTAATCGTAGGAAGTTCGAAATGATTCACATACCTACAAAAAGTCAGGCAGAGATTTCCTGATGATAGCTGCCTCCCCCACATCCCTTTATTGATTAACAGGAAATTTCACACTTGCGCCTCTTGGTTATTCTTGCAGAACCCGCTGAGCGGAACCGCTCCCCCTGTTTATCCAAATTGCAAACATCTGTCAACCGTCAGTAAATTACTGTAGGAATTAATTCCCGGCGCTACTCAGTGTGCCAAAAGCCCTCGTTCTATGCTGTTTCTGTCGATGACCTTAAAAGTTGGTTAAATCTATCTAGTCGTGGACTAGGACAAATTCACAATATGATGATAGATTCTAGTTATATAAAGGTGATTTTTTTCAGGACAAAAACGGAACACGAAAAGTTGGATGGCAGTGCCACTTCAAGATATTTTGCAATTGGATTGAATTGAGGACACGGTACGATGAAGACACAGGTAACTGCAGATGTTGGAATCTGGAGCAACAAGCAACCTGCTTGAGTAACTCATCATGTCGAGCAGCATCTGTGGCGGGAAGGAGTTGTCGACATTTTGGGTCGAAGCCCTGCATCATGATACGAAGTATTCGGATTTGCATGCTCTCATGAACGGAAATGTGTGAGGACAAACGTTATAATCCCACGGTTGACAAGGCCTCAGTTTGGTGAGGGGACACGATAAAATAAATTTTGAGTTTGATACGTAAAACTTAATATAGCATGGAGAACTGAAGCGCATTGAAAGCGCACGCGTGCTATTGGAGCAGTAAACAGGCGAGCTAAGGGCGTGGGAAAAACCCGTCGCGTTAAGTCAAAGAAAATCCACATATCTTCTGAAATGGATCAGACACGCGGTACAACAAGATAGTGAAGGCAAAGTCAGACCTGTTAGAGAGGAAGAAAGATGGTGCAGGTATTGAGGTGGAGTGTGGCGAAAACGCTCACTGATTATTGTCTTGATAAAGCGGTGGTTGGGTGAACCATTGCGAAAGATGTGTGAAACGTTTCAGAGAATAAAGCAGGAAATATTAAAAGGTTCGCAGTTTTGTTATCGGGTAGGTCACGAAGTCTCTATTTCAGTCTGTTCAAAGAAGCAAGAATATAAATCGCAGGTGCCTTGATGATTCATTTTTTAAATTACTCCAAAATTACGATCTTTGCCAAATAGTCGTAGGACTGTTAACCACGTTCTGTCGATAAAAGCGTGATATATTGTTAAACCAATGAATTACCGATCACGTCGTTGGCTGGAAAATTTCTGGTATCTATTCCTAGATACAGTGTAGGCATTAAAGTGAGAATAAACCTTACAAGTTGACGACAGTCAGGTGGAATCAAATTTTGAACTGTAGGTGGTGATGAACAAACGGCGGCTTCTCTCAGGTGCTGGAAAGATCAGGTCAATGAGGATCTTCTGTGTGATTTAATCTGCCTAGATTTTAGAAAGCCTCTTGGAAATGGATGCCCACATCCTTTGTACAACAGTGATCATTATCCGAAGTCATCTTCAATGATAAGTAGTTAATGTAAAGTATTTATTCATGGTTTAGAGGGGAAAAGTGGAAAAAGATCGTTTGTGCATGAAAAAAAATGGGAGTGGTAAAAAATCGGGCGGAGCCTGGACAGGCGTATTTCGGCCCGCATTCTTAGCTCAAGTACGAGATAACTCGAAGGAGAACACAACCCGACAATTTCATTGCACCCAACGAAACTTCAATCAGCAATGCCGTATTGCAATGACTGTATTGATTTTCACGTCGCTAGCGTATCTTGATACCACACCTCCCAAGCTACATGTGCGCGAAAATCTGCAAAACGCAAGCAGTTCAGGGTTAGACGGGCTTCTGGTTTTGAAGCTCTTTAATATTTCGGCTGTCTGAGGAAGAACGTTAGCCAAAACCATGTGAACTATTTCCATGAATACAATGTATTCCGACACGCTTCGCCTGACAGCAGAACTTTGAGTTACATTTCTCCAGGAACCACAAATGAATATGCACTCATGTTCCAGAACTCGATAATCCAGTAATTCGGAATGTTATTCTAATAATGCAACAATCACATCGCCAGCACTTAGCTCTTTGCCCAGTTTCGTAACGCAGCTGTATCAATGATGCCCACTTCGGTGGAGATAACAGGTTGCCGATGGTCAAGCACGTGCCTTGATGATTTACCATTTTTACCGTGGAGAAGGACACGTAATCTCGTGAGTTCAGGAACAACAGTGACATGCTGAACCATACCGACATTTGAATTTAACAGGGAACTAAGGAACATGAATTTCACACTGAAGTCGGTGGTTGTAGCAGTGAGCTGGCGCAGGTGGTGGAGACGCGTATAATTGCATTGTTTAAAAGATATTTTTACTGGTTCATAGAGAGGAAAGGTTGAGATGGATATGGTCAAAACGCAGGCAAATGGTATCAGCGGCGATAGGCATCCCTGCCGATATGGAAGAGTTGGACGGAAAGGCTAGTTTAGCTCTGTATAACCCCGTGAATACACGACTCTAACACTAAGTGCAATATTCGCCAAACCCACTCATATTATCGGACTTTAATTTCAAAACCATGTCAAGTTGCAACTAGACTTGCACGTTATCTACACAGCAGCCCATTTAATGTAAATAAATATTTCACTCCATTCTGCAGTTCCTTCCTGAATTTCCTCTGTGTCAGTATATAGATACATGTGTTGGTACACATACTGAGCATCTGCAACATATATCCGAACTGTTCCAGAATATATGTTGGGGTATTCAAATATTTGTCTGTGTAAGAATAGTTTTGTGCTTGCCATCTCATCGAAGACACCACATAGGGTATCCAAAATAAAACAAAATTGGCGGATATAGCGAACAACAAAATCATTGACTTCCTCCGCATCTCCACCTCCTCATCCTTTTGTTTCTCGCTGTTGTTACGAAGTCCTTTGCGGACTTTATTTGCCGCTATGATATGCCTGACTGTTATCCCATTGAATAATAGAATAAAACAGATTGGTAAGAGCGGTGTTAAGATACTCTCAAATAGCTCGTATCCTTTCCACGCCGATGAAGTAAGGTTTTCATCCGTAAAGACGCAAAGCCATGGCACGTTGTCTATGATGACTTCAGGTTCCAATGCGAAGTACAACGGGGTACATCTCGCGCAGCTCACTACAACCACCGTCACTGTAACCACAGTCGCTGTTCTCTCGGTGCAGTATCGCTCCCGTAGCTTTTGACAACAGATTACGATAAACCGATCGAAAGTGAAACACACAGTTAGCCAAACAGAACAGTCCCTGGTTACAATCCTCAGTACGTTAGTCAGAGCGCAAATTGGAGTAATCAGTAAGAACTTAGCATAAATATAGATATAATTGGTCTGTTCCACTAATGCAACAACGAGAACCACCATTAGATCTGCTGCTGCCATTCCCACCAGATACCGGGTAGTGGATTTGGACAGTCCTCCTTTTGCCCGGGAGACGATGACAATCGCCGTGAAATTAACTGCAAAGAACAAAAGCAAAGGTTATTATCATTCCGCGTTTCACTTGAAAAATCCGCTAGAACTTGCCGCATAGTCCCGTTCCTCTGAGCCTACGATGCTATTGGCCGGCTTGGATCTTATAGAGGAAGTACAGTCCGTCCACACTACATCTGGAGGACAGCGGTGGACCGGAGTGATTATTGCGTCAGCATTCTTCAGCAGTTTTCGATGGAGGATTTGAAATCCACAATGTTCTTACTGGTTAGTGGTTTATCCACTCAGTCTTCAAACTGGTGTTCATCAATGGAGCTGAAAATGCTGAAGGGAACATTGACAGTGGTGATAAAATGGACACAGGGAAGAAGTTTGATTAAACACGGTATATTAAAGAAGTGGAACCAGAGATGTCAAATCAAAACTGGTAAAAGAACGCCCACGGGGAAACCAAGAGTTTTTTTCACGTTATTGTTGACATTTAATAGACACTTAGATGATGTGTTCTCAATTGGTTCTCAGTTGCGGATTTATGTGAGGAAAGACCGGCGTGTCGAACACAAAGTAGAAAGTCGATTGAAAGCTGTCAAGTTGTTGTTGTAAAATTCCAAGTGAACCATAGAACCATAGAACAACACAGCACAATCCAGGCCCTTCGGCTCACCATGTTGTATCTTCTTTCCGAATTCAGACTCCGACACAGAACGAAACATGCCTGAAATCTTTAGGGAAGTCCAACAGGTAAAATGTTGGAACCATGTCAATATCAGCACCAACGTAATTAACACAAGAATCGGATGTTAAACAGATCAAAATACGCTAAAAATAGAAATCAATCAGCTGCTTGAAGCCTCTTCATTCTGAAAACTCTCGCCAGGTGAGGGAACATCTACCCTGGGTATCAAGACGACTATTCTACAGCGCAGCGAATCCAACAAAACACGGGACACGCAGATATGGCAGGCAAGTCCATTATCTTACCTGGGATACCAATAGCTGCAAGTGCAGGATAGAAAATGCTCGCTATGTAGTAAATTGTTGCATATCCCATTTTTATGAGAAGCAGGGGTCCGTTGTGCCGAACGTCCCAGCTGCCCGTGTTCTGGTGATTTGTTCAACAAACTCTTATATTAGAGATGTTAATTCCACCGAGACAATTAGTGTGACCATCTCCTCAGTCTCATCAGCTACAATCCACGGAACAAACACTTAGAGAAAATTAATTTTTACTCATTGTATCTTTGTGTAATGAATTTGCTTCCTCAAGGGATATATATGGTAACCTTTTTCGAAGGAAAATATTGCAAGTTCAATTTCTATGACGTGATGTTTAGGCTGTTAAATTGAACAGCAGATCGGTATTATTTATAACGTGGACATTCAACTTGAAATATGCATCATTCGTAACACTATGCGGAGGACTTTGGGCCTCTTAAATTAAGAAAGGGAGTTCTGTTTGGCAGGTGAAGTGAAGTAGACGTCGACATTGAAGGGGAAGCTTCATTCCTCCCTTTGGCTTTCGGGAAGTTTTCATACTGGAAATCACAGGAACATGTCGGGACACGATGTAATAAAAACGATACTGTGTTCACTTATCCCTGAATAAATTCACAAATCCACACCTGCACTGGTGTCACCTGTGATGAACACACAGAATCATTATTCAGAAAACTGGACATGTGGAAGACGTACAGTTAATCTAACAGAAACGAGCCGTTCGGTTACTAGCACCCGGACCTCTACAACAGAGAGACCGGACCACCTCACCTCGTTCGATTGCCGCTTTTTGCAATCTTTCTTTTTATTGTCAATTGTTAATTACGATTCTTTATGTTATTCCTCCAAGGTCCTGATAGGATCTCAATTGTTGTCAGGTCATATCCTGCCTGAACGTAGCTCAAAACAAGGATCCATATGGAGTTTCCTCCGTCGATCTCTTTCAGCACCAAATAGCCGTGGTACTGTTCCCTTATTTACTCGAAGGTATTTTGTCTTTAAGTTGTCAACTATATGATCATCCAACCGCATTGCCAATCAACAAAACCAAGCGGCATGAAATTACAACCTTATATCGTCGCGCTCTACTTATTTGAGAAGGCCGGGGCCAGAATTAAATCTTCATGAAACCCTGCCGGGCCAGTCCTTGTTGTTTCCAGGTTACAATCCCACGTTTTTTTCACTGGTCCCCGTGTCTCATAATCATGAAACATCCCGGGCCCCTTTCCCCTTTCAATGCCCTCTCGCTTTCCTGTTCCTTACCAATCCAATTGTATTGAAGAGGTGCGAATGTGTTCAAATTACTTCGCTCATGCGTCAGTACATTTCAATAGCATTTCCTTCTGCTAATACAGTACAACATCCCGCATCTATTGGGGAACCCGTGCTGATCTACAGCCCTCGGCATGTTGGAGAAAGTCCCACCATGGATACCACTCTTTCGGCACTCACACCGTTGAACACTTAGAATGTGAGCTGCTCTCCTCCAGACATGCATTTCCTCTTGACTCCATTTTCCTGTGAATTGATTTTATCCACAATGTGCCACTTGGTCTGATAGCGTTTCATCCTGATTCCTACTCCGCCATTCTTATTGTAACAGCTCCCTCGTTCGCCCTGACAGGACACTTGACACTCGCATTGGTTTTATTTGCTGATTTGTTTAGGATCTGCGTTTTGCTGCAAAGCAGCATTTATTACCAACCGCACATTGCTCCTGAGAATGTAATGTTTATCTTCTCTCTTGTGGCGGTGTATGAAAAGACTTAATCTGAAGAAATATGGAAGGCGGTGTGTGAATTTCACAGTGGTGCTGTTTCTCTGCTCCCACTGTCATTGTCCTTGGTGGGGGAGGTGCTGCTCGGACAAGGATTGCACAAGGTTACGCTGCATACACTGCACCCTTGTGGGGAGTGAAATGAAAATTTGATGGTGCTCCAATCAAGCGGTCTTCCTCTTCTGGATTGTATGAAGCTTCCTATGAGTTGTTGACGAGTTTTTACCCTCGTTAGAGGGTAAAATTATATTAACCACCAGTTCTTTTCTCGTTCGAAGATGGTACGAAAAGAGGTTTTAAGTGGTTAATCACAGAGCAGTTTTCACCACAATCTCTGCCTTATGTTGTAAACCAGTTTGGAACTCAATTTGCTAAACTGCCTTGAATCCCATGGGTTTCATCCTTTGAGACGGGTTTCCTGTACAGTTGCATTAAAACAGAGAGCGTTAGAATGAAGAGCACGACTGGAAAGTCAGTTTTCCGGGGTGCAGACACCATGCATGGTGTGGGGGGATTGAGTTTGATGGGTGCAATATCTGAGGGGGTATTTCGATGTTGCTTGCATAGATCTATTTTTGGAAAACGGGGAGGATATTCAAACATCGTCAAATGAGGCCAGATGAGGAGAACTCAGGAACACGGGCGGAGGGGCAATTACTTTGCCAACGGAAAAGGTAAGATGAACAACTGGCTTCCTAATGCCAGAATAGATGGAAGAACAAATATTTAACGAAATCACAGAGAAGTAGGAGAAATTGGTTATGGTTCTGGTGATTTGAACTTGTCCCGCATTAACTAACATTGTTTCAACGTGAAAGCTTCGAATGATGGTGGAATGTTTTGAGGGAATGTCAGAAGATTTTTCAAAATGACAGAATGGAGAAGAGATGGAGAAGAGGGCCGAGCAGAAAATCTCAGAAGATGCCAAAGATAATTCCGATGTTGCAGGAAGAGAAGTGTTATGTTTGTTTACCTTTGACTGCAGATAAACCAGCGCAGTTCTATAAAGCTGCAATGGCCGACAGAGTGGTCACCTGCGCGAGAATCTGCGTGAATAAAAAGGGAAAGATTTCATTCATCACTCTCATTTAAGATGCCATTGAACAATGTAAGTATCATATCTTGAACTGGAGAGTCGCGTTCTCGAAGGACAGAAGAACTGGATAATTATTTGCTGCGTATAAGGCTTCCGGCGTGCACAACACAATTAGAAATGCTTCCCTTGGCATTTCTCGTTATAAACTGGAAGATATATTGAAATATAAGTTTGTCTATTTTCCCTATGCAGCAATTTTGAAACATATCAAGCGAGAATTAGATGCACCACTTATTCTAATCCCGGCACGCTAATCCCCGGCACTTCCTACCAGCGTTGCCAAGAATTCTTTCTAAGGGAAGTACGACTGGAATTCACACATTCGTACTCTGTCCTGGATTCTCAGGCAGACTGGACAGACTTCCTGGCGCTAAATGGCAATGCCTGGGAGATTCCAGTGCAAAGCTCTACCAGCTCTAAGCTTCGCTTTTAAAACAAAATAGAACGTAGAACTTTAGTGAAGATTTAGAGTGTTTGCTGTGGTAATGTAACAGTATTGAAACTGTGAAACAGATGTGCCAATCCCCACAAAGCAAAGAATAACTTGGTTGTACATGAAATTCAAATGTGTCAATTGTTTTCGTGGTTACAGGGTAAGGTTCCGAGTTGTTCCATGCTGATGAGACAGAGCGACTGGAGGACGCAAATGCAGGAAGCAGCAAAGAATGGCCTGGAATTGGATCACAGTGATGTAATCAGTGCCTGGGACTTCGCACGCAAAATGTTTATCTGACAGAAATTCTGGAAGACAATTGGTAGGATTGTCACATGGTGCAATACGTACCGGCGATCCCAGTGTTTCCTGGAAATATAATATAGCCGTAGAATTTACCACACACAAGGACAGGTCAAGCATCACGTTTTTCTGTTTTGCTTTGGCGATGATCAATGCAGTTGAATTAAATGCAAGGCACCTTAAAGCAAATAAGAACAATATCTCCAACAGCGTAAGAACCCATGGATAGATCACCTTTTTAACCAACATCGTGTTTCAGACAGGATGGGAATTAACAAAATCTGTGGTAAACTCAGAGCCTCGTGAAATCTGCAAAAAATAACAGTGCTTAATATCTTAAAATAAAACAAATATAAGAGACAGCATCAAATGTCATTGCTGTGATGTGAGATGGTCGGGTATTTCCGTGTGTAAGGTCCGGGTGCATCAGCTCTCTGCTGGAACGTGTCGATATTCCACCTGTCCATGTGCTCCAGGTAGTTTCTGGAAACAGACTGCTTTAACTCTTCACGGATAGCCGCCGTATTGATGTGGATGTGACGATGTCCTTCGAGCAACATAAATTAAGTAATAGTTTGTCAAGTTATTTCTCATCCGCTGTGACTATTACTTGCCACAGTAAACCCAACTGAAGGCAAAATGGAGGTGTGAATCTTCCCGTTCCAGGAAAAGGTTCACTTAATTTAATTGTCAAACTAAATTGAGAAGCCTTTCTGCTGGGTCTGCTGTTACAAACGATACTTATTCCAAATGATGAATGATGCAGTCCACTATACAAAAATATTGAGCCAAAGAATTGTTTCATTTGAAGTAGCTCAAAGTTTGTGTGACAGCGAAGAAGTGTGCAACATTCTCCTTTGAAAATGATTAAAAAAAGAGTAATGTTTAAACGAATTGTTTCTGTAATTTCCTCGAGCAGCGAAATTCATTGCACGGTGAAATAATGCATGAAAATAGTTTACTTGTAGTGTTTGTTCGGTTGGATACGCCTAATGTGACTGAGGAGGCGGTCATAATAATTGGCTCAGTGAACTTTCCATCTCCTGCACAAGAGCTTTCAAACCAATCACCAGTACATATGGGTACTAGGAGCATATTGATCAGCTTATTATTGCTTCACACGGAAAATGGGATATTTAGCAATTTAATACAGAGAAAGGATTTTTTATCCTGTATTGGAAGCCATTGGTATCCCTGGTAAATCACAGGAGCTGCCTGTTATACATGAACTTCCTTCTTCTTGCTGTACCTGCTGTATACCTGTGGAATAGTCGCCCTCAATTGCATTACAATTGCAGCCTCGCCTGATCAGTTCGTTCAGACTGTTGAGGTATTTTTTCAGGTATTGTTGATCGTGTTTAATATCTGTTTTTTTTGTCAATTGCAGCAATTGAATTCGTGTTAATAATGACGTTGTTACAGCATTTACATTTGCTCGATTTCCAATGCATTACCGGTCTATATTGTTCTAGATCTGAGTCTACATCAATATAGAAACTTGGAATTTTACAGAGGAGAAAACCTTACCGTCGCCAGAGCTATTTCAGGGAGTGCTTCCGTTTATCTGCGACACGCAGGTCATTTTTTGTAACAACGAAGCAGCAAAGATGAACTCCTGTTCTCAGATACCTGTCTAAATATCTGTCTTAACTTCAACAATAACATGAAAATGTCTCGTTTCCACTCTTGCCCTTCCTTTGTTAGTTTTAATTTTAAATCTGGATCCTTTCCCAAAATATGCCACGACTGTTCCATAGGAACAGCCTCCATGAACCCATTTTATCAGAACTCTCCACACTCCCTTTGTCTTCTCGGTTTCCATGATGGTCCAAGTGTCTGTAACGGAAGCGATCAGACCCTAACAGGGAAGTGTGCCGTGGATTTCCGTATCCCCCTGTAAACTATTGAAAGGCTGTCGACTCAACCGCCACTCCGGCCAGGCCTTGTCCTCCAGCTGCAGTGCAACGGCCGAATTCGGACCTGTTGGATATCCGCTATCCAATTCAAAGCGATTAGGATCCAACATGAGATCATAAGAATGGGAACCAGTCAGCACGGTGCAGCGCACTGTTTTCGCATGGAAATCAGAAAATCCGGATCAGGTTTTGTGCACTTGAAATGAACTTTTTTTTCCTTGTTGTTAATTTAATAGCGATTGTTATACTGTCTCGGTAAAAGTACGGACTCTCCAAATGCAGTATGCGTTACCTGGTGGGAGAGGCAACATCAGATTTCATTGACATTATCTTTGCTGTTGGACTTGGGCAGATTAATAATATTTATATTTATGCCCCTGCTTTGGTCATTACTCCGATTTTCAATGTGGCACGTCCTGAGGCTCGCAACTCTGGACTTTTCTGTTTGGGTTACGGTGTCATTCCGAAATTCATTTACCCTTCTGTCCGCCGCAAGAAACACAGTGCCACGAGGTCTAGTCGAACTCATGGCACTGTGTTTTATTTAGCAGCACTGCTAGGAGAGTCCCTTCAGCACTCACTCAGAGTCGCTTCCCAAGGTATCTTCCCGAGCAGCGGGTCAGACAGAAATTCATACAGCTTTTCTCACACAATCGCCATACAGCAGGCGCCGTGAGTTTCGGGCCATCTGTACAAATGTTAAAAACAGCAATCTGATTCCTTGTCCAGCATAAACAGTTGCAATCAGGAAATACAAAGGTGGGTATCACCCCTCATTGTTCAATTTGAGCTTCCCCTGCAATGTTAATCTCATTGCCGTCTGTTCCCACCCTGGTGTTAATTTCACCCATTACTGCTGTCTGTTACAATGTTAATTTCACTGACTACTGTTAGCTCAGTGTGTTTCAATACCTGGACAAAGGCAATTAACATACTTTGAGTTCCAACCCAGCCAGTGTCCCTGCCAGTTTAGTTTTGGGAGAAGTGTGTCTGTCTTTTTTTGATAGTTATGAAGATGACTGCAATTGTTTAACCCTTTAATTCTAAATTCCCTCCATTTTATCATTAAATGATAAACCAGAGTGGGACTGAGAACGGGGCTGTGAGTCTGCTGATCAGGACATTGCAACAAGTATTCAGACAGGTCAATACCACACAGAACACTATCACCATAACGATTAGCCCCGCTGCTCCTTGTAACAGGACCACGACCCCCTAGCAGCCATCCCCACCATTCCGTCCCTCCTTGAAATCGCTGTCTGAAGCTTTCTACCTGCTTCTGAATATCCTGAATGGCATGGGAGTTGTTGTAGGACTCAAACTCTTACATTAGTGATGCACTTCCCCCTACTATGGCGCACACTCCCCCTTTCTGGGCCAGCTGGTAGTCCACAGCATACCGGGTCTGATGGGCATACAGTCGGAGCTCTGCCGCTTCCTGGTTTACTTACGTCAGGGCCTTCACAGTGCTGTTTCCCAGTGCGGCCAGTCCGCAGATAAGGTAGTTCCGGTTCTTCGCAGTTATGGTTCCTGTCGAACCCCTCAGAGAGAGAGTACTCAGGAATCCAAAGCCCAACGACGCTAAGGGGAACCCCAAGGACATGGGATACCTCCACTCATCACAGAACTCCTCACCAACTGACCACACCACAAGCCTCCATCGGACATGAGCCCTCTGCGGGCAGGGGACTGTGACTGGCCCAATCATTCCCATCGCAAAACAGGCTGGCAGAGTGGGGGTGGCAGTGGTGTATGTGCCGTTAACGAGGATCACATACTCTTCCTTGGCCCCGTTGCAAGTTACCCGACCCGGCTGCCGTGGACTGGGCACTGGGGAGTACCAAGAGATTCCTGCAAAATCTTTCCCACACTCCCGTAGGTAATTCTCCCTGGTGAGCCATTCTAAAGAGACATTAGACACTCTTACATGGGTCCCGTTCCCTTCCCCACAAACCCATCGCTCTCCCGCAAGTAACGCAACACACCTAGTGGCAGCGCACTCACACCTAAACCATCTGCCCTTAAACCTGCAGTCCCTCTCTGTGCAAGTAGTGGTGGCACATGCAGTACAATCGCTATCCCGCAACCCCATCCTTTGCCGGTGAAGCAGCGGGAGAAGGACGGGTGGTGGGTTCTACTACTAGGACCTGTTACTGTTCCTAGCAAGCATTTACCCTGTAGCACCCTCCTGTAAGTTCCTGTCTGCCCAACACACTTTGCTTTTGAGAATTCATACTTTAAGAGGGCCCTGGGGCTCCAGCTTGGGGTGGCTACAAAAAGACCGTCCACTGACTCTGCCAAGGGGTAACAGACAGTGCGATTCCCATGTAACTACGGATGTACTTTGTAAAACAAATTATCCTCTATTGCCCGCATGAAGTCAATAACAACTGTGAGAAGTCTGTTTTTGATAAGTATCATCTTCCCCCAGGTGGCCACCGTTTACAGTCACTTAGGTGAATCCAGCGTTCCTGGCCTTTCACTTTCACCGCTGTCGGGGTCTGGAGTAGTATGTGGAAGGGCCCTTTCCACCGAGGACCTAGTTTAGGGAGCTCCCAATCTCCTACCAGCACCGAGTCCCCAATTTCCAGGTCAGGCAGATCCGCGCTCTGTTCTCCAGTTGGCTTGAAGGCTCTCTCCACCTGTGAATGAAGGAACTTTAAAGAAGATGTAAGTTGCCTGAAATACTTCTGTACCTCGTCCCCCATGACATTAAGGTCCACCTGTGTGGGGGGCTGAGTGTCAACGTCCCATGGGGTTCTTCCTGGATGCCCATAGACCATTTCAGCAGCTGATATCCCAGTGGCCGAGTGGGGGGTGATTCTCATGTGGTATAATGCCAAAGGGAGAACCTTTAGCCAGTTCAGCCCCGTCTCTGATGTTAGTTTGTTCTTAAGGGTGCCGTTAGCTCTCTCTACTATCCCTGCTGCATGAGGGTGGTGGGTGCAGTGGAACCGCTGCTCGATATGCAGTGCCTCACACAATTCTTTGTTTATTTTTCCTATGAAGTGGGGGTCATTGTAGGAACTTATTTTTTGTGGCACTCCGAACCTGGGTATGATTTCCGTGAGCAATAGCTTTACTACTGTTGAGGCCTTATTGTTAGTGGTCGGGAAGGCTCCAATCCACCTGCTAAATATGTCGACAATAACGAGACAGCACTTGTAACAATTTACACGTGGTAATTCAATAAAGTCAAGTTGTATACATTCGAAAGGACCTTCTGGCAAGGGAGTTTTGCCTGGGGTACACCTCACCCCTTTCCCAGTGTTGGTTTGTTGACATATCAAGCATGACCGTATTTT
>JAUZTB010000077.1:123836-146284 GCA_034780895.1 Rhynchobatus australiae
GGCTAGAGGGAGCAGAACACCCGTTCATCGTTTGGACAGACCATCAGAACCTGGAATATATACGGACTGCAAAACGCATGAATTCCCGTCAGGCATTATTCTTTGCCAGGTTCTGGTTTACACTAACATATCGTCCTGGGTCCAAGAACGGGAAGCTCGATGCTCTCTCTCTGGGAAATACCCTACAGAAGAGGACCATCCTGACCCCGAGATTATCCTTCTCCAGTCCTGTGTGGTGGTGGCCCTCACCTGGGAGATTGAGGCTGCAGTGAAGAGAGCCCAACAGACCCAACCTGATCCAGGCAATGGGTCACCCAACCGCCTTTTTGTACCAGAGTCTGTGCGGTCTCAGGTCCTGCAGTGGGGACATTCTTCTCGTTTCGTCTGCCATCCAGGGGTTGATAAGACGCTTTTCCTCCTGAGGAAACACTCCTGGTGGCCCTCCATGGACGCGGATACTCGTTCCTTTGTATCTGCCTGTACTGTCTGCGCCCGTGGAAAAACATCCCACCAACCACCTGCTGGACTGCTTCGCCCCTTACCTATACCTGATTCACTCACTGTGCTGAAGAAAATAGTTTTAAAACAGAACTCGTAGAAGTGTACGCTGTTCAACTAAGCGCAGGTCTTGCACCCCTTTGTGTTGCTCCTGGCAACGGCAGATGGACGTGGATTAAAAAAAAACCTCGACCACGACTAAAATTTGATGTAAAATCTGTTTTACCAATACAAGGAACATAATATTTCTCGATAGCCGAACACGATGCTCTCTCGTCCCTGTTGTACTTTACGAAGAGCCCGCGCCGACATTTAATACCGTAGGTTCTCTGTTATGGTCCTGAAAATCATTCACGTTTCTACTCCAAATTTCTCCTCATAAATGGCACTCACCTTTTAAAACACAGACGAAACGCATTCCTTTTGCATGACCAGTATTTCCTGTCACATGACATCCCTTTTGCACGTGGTTTAATCAGTGGACAAAACAGAATATTGATTGCTCAATTCAAACCCACTTGTAAACATGTTGCTCTCTTCAGCAAAATACGACAATCCCATCCTCACCAGCTGGTTTGTTTTCATCAGAACTGCAGGGAGTGCAGCATGATCACACGTGGACATTCTATTTGAATTTATTTCCGTTTACATCCAGTCCGCTTGATTGACAGTTGACTCCGTTGAAAACGTTCACTTGGCCTCGGAGCGTCAACATAACTGCAAATTGCAAAAGAGAAAACAGTGATGAGGTCAAAGAAAGTTCAACACCATACCAGAGTTCACTGACGATCAGCGAAAAGCATGGAAGTCGCCCCCCCCCCATAATTACCAAAGAAACATGCAGACGTATGACCGGCATTCCAGAATATTAAGGGCGACATGTTATTTAAGGATTTTAAGGGCGTCAGTCTTATTAAGGACGACCCGTGGTTCAATGGGCAATCCTCAACTGAAGACCTCACATCACTCACAGGCCGGTATACTGGAACCCTTGATGCTTCACTGTTCCGGAACACAGGGGCTTATCTACCCGGCACAGAAATGTTGCTGTGAGCAATATAGAAGCCGTTAAATCGACAATTATTTTAGCCCCGTCAACATCAAATGCTGCAAATATGAAATGATAAAAAATTGCAAAAACAATTTTGGATTAGACGGCAATTTATTTTTATTTTTGGTAAACCAGTAATGCTTCTTCAGTATGAAGAAGGCATTGGTCAGTCGTTTGTTTATTGAGATACGATGTTCCCGTTTAAATTCTCACTTCTGTGTTCTTTTTTTTATGAACCCCAGTGGAATGTAATCGCATGATATTTGGTCATTAATCCTGCAGTGAAAAATAACAATTAAATCGCTATTACCTCATCTGCTAAATCAGTTCCCCGTATTCAAACTAATCAATATGCTCTCGGATCTGGAAACAACAGTCTGCTCAACAACAAATGAAACGGACTTCCGACAAGTTGTTTCAAGGATCAACGATTCGGGTTTTTTATTTCATTTACAGAGCTTTCCATTTAATGTAAACACATATTTCACTCCATTCTCCACCTCCTCCCTAAACTTCCTCTGTGTCAGTCCATAGATACACGTGTTCTTGCAGGTACAGAGAAACTGCAAAATATACCCAAACTGTTGTAAGATATATCTCGGCGTGCTGAAGTATCTGTCTGGGTAGGAGTAGTTTTCCGGCTGCCAATTCAGAGTGAATACAAAATAGGGTATCCACAATAAAATGAAATTGGCTGAGAGAACGAACAGCAAAATCATTGACTTTCTCCGGCTCTCCACCTCTGGATCTCTCTTATTCTAGCTGCTGTTACGAAGTCCCCGGCGGACTCGATTTGCCGCTATAATGTGTCTAACTTTTAAAGTATTGAACAGCAGAATTAAACTACTGGTAAAACCGGAGTTAAGAAACTGTCACATAACTTGTGGATTCTCCACACGGGTGACGTTAAGTATGCGGTTGTGGCAACGCAGCGCCTTGGATCCACTGCAAAGTAAAAGGGAATAGCCCCAGCACAGCTCCCTGCACACACCATCACTGTTACCACGGTTGCTATTCTCTCCGTGCAATAGCGGTTCCGCAGCTTCTGACAGCAGATGGCAACGTAACGATGGAAAGTGAAAACAATCGTCAACCAAACGGAACACTCTGCGATTGCAACCCGCAGGACAAGTATCACAGCACGCACCGGAGTTCTCAACAAGAAAGTTGCAAATAGATGGATCAAATTAATTTGCTCCATTGTCACAGCGACGATAACCACCATCAGATCTGTTGCCGCCATGGCCACCAGGTAGCGGGTGATGCATTTTGAGAGACCACATATTCCGCGGGACAGGATTACAATCGCTAATAAATTAACTGCAAAATATTATTAAATATGATGTTACCTCCCAGCGGATCTAGATTGTTCTATTGATTTGTACAGTAAAATTAATATTCGAATCGGGCCAGTGCCTGGCGCTGTCGTCAGGCGATCAGTCCGACTGCGCTTACGAAATGGGAGGCGGATGGCCGATCAGACTGACACTCAGCAAGAAATGTACAACTGAGTTCTCTCAAGTTTCACGCTCTGAAGTCAACCTACAGGAGGGACAGCTTGAGGCTGAGCTCAGTGGGCAGATGGGCGGATACAAAAGGGAGGACATCCAGCGCAGTCCCTATGGTTTTAATGGGCTTGGCGACTTCCGAGGAGTGGCACATGCATTGGAATGTTTTGTTTTATTTTGCCATTGCTTTAAGTTATTAAACCGATTTAGATGAACTGCCCTCAGTTGGGTCCCTTCTTGAAATTAATATATTTGACAACTGCATCTGTAAAACATCTTGTTGGCATTACAAGTGATTCCAAGAGATATTTCGAGACGACATGGAAAGCCTTATGAAGTCACAAGATGTGAAACAAGTCCCAGACATAATCAGGGACAGGGAGTCACATTACCCTTGTTAAAGTGAGCCGTCATTCTCTGACCACTCTGCCTTGAAGGACGGCGATACCAGCGAGGTGTGTAGGACGCGGAAATCCACAGTGCAGAAGAGATTAATCGCGCAGGACGTGAATAGCAGAAGTTGCCGGGACAGGCGTGATTCGTGAAACAACAATGTGGATTAACACAGTCAAAGAAAATTGTGGAATACACTGCCTCAGAGGGCAGTCGAGGTCACTTCTCTGGGCACTTTCAAGAAGGAGCTAGATAGGTTTCTTATAGATAGAGGAATCAAGGGATATGGGGACAAGTCAGGAACAGGATATTGATTGTTGAGGATCAGCCAAGATCTCAAAATGGTGGTGCAGACTCGAAGGGCCGAATGGTTTACTTATGCTCCTATTGTCTATTGTCTATTGAAAGTGTACATGGGTGGGTAAGTAACCTATCAATCCCAGCATCGATTCCTGCGGAACACCGCTGGTCATGGATCTTTCACCACTACCCCCTGTCTTCTCTGTACAAGCTGATTCTGAATCCAAACTACCATGTTACCGTGGATCCGACGAATCTTAATTTCCTGGATCTGCCGACCATGAACTATCTTGTAAAATGGTCCATGCAGACAACATCGACTGTCCAACTTTCATCGATCACCTTTATCACGTGCTCAGAAAATCTCAGGTAATTTTGTAAGGGAGGATCTGACCTGCAGAAAGCCACGCTGACCTGTTATCAGTGGGCCATACTTGCATTGTACATCTTACGTTGCAGACTTTTTTAATGTATGGTTCATAGTTCATCCATGCTACTCGTCAGGGATGTTCAACAGCGTAGCATTTCCCATTGATGCCAAACAAGTGCGTTGCATGACTTCCCGCATGATGAATGCTCTGGTCAGAATCGATACCATGGAGTAATCTCCAACAACCTAAAATCTGAAAAAAATTGTGCTGTAACTGTTGGTATGTTAATTATTGTGCGAAAAGCCTCCATCCATTTCGTGAAGGCATCCACAAAAATACAGAACATGTTTATCAACCTTCACAACGCGGGGGTGTGGTGCAATATAATTATTACAGTGCAGTCCGTGGACCTCAAACAGGTTGTATGTGCTGCTGCTCCGCTTCATTAGTTATACACGCAAAATTCTGGAGAAACTTAGCAGGTCAGGCAACATCTATAGAGGGAAATTAACAGTCGACGTTTCGGGTGGAGACGCTTCATAACGACTCCGTGTTCATTTCATTTCACTTCTTAGATGCGTTTCACCTACTGAGTTCCTCCAGAATTGTGTATGTGTTGCTCCAGATCCCATTTATCCTGAGAATTTCTCGTGTCCCCTTCATCAGTGCACTGCTCAAGGTTATTTTTGATCATGGACGCTGCAATCCCATCCATAATCGTGCAGGTTAGCTTTCATATCAGGCCACCGGAGCAAACTATTAAACGTTTAGTATCTGGCTTTTATTCGCTGACATCCAAGAACATCGTGACACGGATAGATCATCTGTTTAAAATCTTGGGCTGGCATGAAGTAACTTTATTTTAAGAAAACGTCACCATCCTGAAAACGCAAGTTATTAGCCCACTGGCGATAAATGTTGGGAGCAGTACGTTATTGAAAACAAGTTCAATATCAATCTTGTCTTTGGTTCGAATCAAACTGATAAATGTCAATTTGGTTAATCGTGCACTGATTCATTTAACTGTGGAGCCCATGTCTCACATGTTCTTGCCCTTAACGTTGCCAATTCATCATCCCTACATTCTCTGGCGGGGATGTTCGACGGTGCACTTTGTCTTGTCACTTCTGAGCATTTTGGAAACTGTATAAATCAGAGGGCCGAGGGAAGGGGCCTGCAAACATCGGAGACAAAACCACTAATCTCCCATAACCGAAGACAAACAGTACGATTATGATACGCGCACACACTGTAAATATCATCAGGAGATGGAACAACAGCTGTGCGGAGAGCTCAGTAGATTTTGACCAATGATGCTCGGTAATCTGAAGTTTATTAAATCATCCATCATTGACCATGGACGATTCTTCAACATAAATTGTCATGGATTCCGAGGGTGAATTTATATTCTTCCCTTTGGGGTAGAAAGGTCTCGCCAGAGATACGTTAGCAATAATGGAACACTCGTGTGTCTTGCCGCCAAAGTTCAAACCGACAGCTAATAAATCAGGAGTACAAATATGGTTTGAAGAAATATATCGTCTTTGTAGCAAAAGTAGTCAAGGGGCGAGATGGGACGCTGACAGAACCGTCTTTAATTTGACCATGCAACAGCAACTGAATTGGCGTGTCATGTTCTGAGATGGTTGGTGGTGAGAAGGTAGGGACGATGATAATGGTAAAATGTTGATCTGCTGTCCTACCCTAATACCTGATTAAAATTGAACTCAAATTTATATTTTACAACAATCGCAGTACTTATATCGAAAACAAGTTTTCAAAGTTCCTCCAAAACCCAAAAACAGCAGGTTAAAAAGTCATGAGCAACAGCCTCTAATCTTCGAAAAACTTTCTTGTTAGCAAAAAATAACCCTGAACCGGCAGTGAGTACCTCAATGCCAGTGAATAAGAGTACAAAGATAACATTGACACAGCAAGAGACCGTGAAGAAGAAGGTTGTGGTGAACGGGACCCTGCGGCGTGCTGGACTGGGAGAGAGGCGATTTGGATCTGCTACCATTTAACAAAGGTGGAGAGTGGGTCAGCGTCCCGGAGGGAGCTGAAAGACTGAAGGAAGGCGGTGCACTGTTCTAAATGGGGGATTGCGGGGAAGATGGGAGGACTCATAAGTGTCGGTAAATTCCCTGTGCACTCGGGAGAAATCGGCGCCATATACAGATTAATCTGTTGCTGCGACAAGTGAATGAAGATTGTTAGACCATTCTCTTATGATAACAGTTTTTAGTCTTATTCTTGACGGCGGTCCTATTAAGGTAATGCCGAGGCCTTTGACGTGTTTGTAGTAAGTCGCCCACGTTTACGCTAGCGACGATGGTGTTGATGTAATATGTTTTTTTTCCAAGCGACTGTAACGAAGAGGAATTTTCAGGGGTATTACCGTGTCACTGGGGACTGATCCTCTGTATAACTCTGATCCTGTTGGAGAACATCAGCCCAGAGTGTCTGCCGAAGCTGTGGATTCCAGAGTAAACCCTTGGGGAGAAGCCATGACATTTTCAATCGTACTCTGCACACAGCGAGCCTCAGAAATGAACAGGGAATTCAGCAATTCATGATAACTAACATTTCCAGTCTGTTTCAGAAATGGATATCTCGGGAAAAGTACAAGCACAAAATGCCGTGCAGTCAGCAGGCGAACCTGGGCTTTCAGGCTGCTGCTATGTTATTACTGTATCCCGTTCCCACGTGTTGATCTCTTGCACTGCTATAACAAGGCTCGAGGAAATATCTGGCTTGAGTAAATTTCCAGCCTTTCAGGGCTTCCTGTCGAATTGAATAACTTCAGGTAACGTCACTCACATTTTCTGTGATATTGACTCAGTTTCTTACTCTTCACTCGCACGGACCGGCAGGTTGGCCATTTCGTACGGTGCCACAGTTGACTGTTTCACACATGTTTTTCTTGTCATAGAGTCATCGAGATATCGACTGATACAATGGAGTATCAAGCCATGCGGACCACTAACTAACTATTCATATTATTTTCACCTACCAACACTTATTCCACAGGATTCTATTCCTTAGCGGTTCAGTTGCTTGTCTGGATACTTGTGATAAATTGTGAGAGCCTTCGTCTTCACGACACACTGGTGTAGTCGTTACCAGATTCCAAACATACCCACCTTCAAAATCCTCAGATCTCCCCTGTTTTCCGTGAACCTCAGTATAAAGTTATGTCCTCCTAGCATATCCGGGCTCACATATTTTTTTCTGTATCTGCCAAGTTCACTTAGCCTCCCCAGTTCCAATGTTTGAGTGCAAGACAACGTTTTTCTGAAGGAGCAATCTGTCTTGGGAATGTACAAAATGTAAGAATGTTGCGTGGTACGATGGACACAAAAGGATGATTGTCGAGTATGGGTTCTGATCGTTTCAGGTAACCGGAGGGGATCAAATCAGAGTTTTAAAATCAAAGAGGATATGTACATCATCAACTGCGACGAACAGAGAGGTTACTCCGGAAATGTTAGCAACTCCAGCAAAACCACATCATGAGTACTCTGTACACTTCGGGTCACAATATTGCTAAAATGACGAGGTTGTTCCGGAGGTTTGCAAAGAAAATTACTGAGAATGTTGAAAGAATTTGTTTGGGAAACAAGAATAAATAAAAACAGACAACCAAGATTAATTGTGTCATCCAGAAGTTTTTGCAATAAGGAGCGCTGGAAACAGAGTGAAATCTGAAGGACAAGGTTCCTTCAACGGAGTAACAAAAATAAAACGTAGAAAGTAATTTAATGTCATTGGTAGCAGGAGTAGAAGGAAGAGGAGGGTTCAGTTTATAACTAGACGATCGCAGGGGTCCGCACTCGCTGCGTGAATGGGTGTTGGATGAGAACCCCTGGACAACTCAGCCGATACTTGGAATCGTTACTCGAAAAGTTCTGACTTGCGGTGCTGCAGACCATGCGCTTGGAAGTGCAGTCAGGCTTGGTATTCGTTCAGCACAGGCAGGGCGGTTATGGACTGATGTTATATCTCTGTAATGCATCTTCGTCCACGATTCTCTGAGGAAAGCCGATGTAAAGCTACTGGAAACAGACATTGTGCCCGGAAACCTGCTAATCATCAATGTTTGCGTTCCTACTGAACCAGTTTTGGATCTAATCTACCGCTCACATTAAAAAAAAACAGAGTACGAAGTCGTTAAGGGATTTGTATGAATTGTATTGATGGAGTTTACACAACTCCATTGAGAGTTGAACTCATTTAATAATTCACTCCAGCGGGTATTTAACCGCGTTCTTCAGGTCCTCGCGGAATTTTCTGTGGGTCACGGCGTAAGTACACGTGTTGCTTCAGGAATTGAGAGCTTGCAGCATGTATCCCGTTTCATCCGCGATGAAACGAGGGTCACGGAAAGAAGCGTATCGGCGGACGTTAGGAATTCGACCATAAATGTTGCACCGAACCCGCGTCACCTAGAATACCATGAAACTGCCGATTAAACTGAAGAGTAAAACGATAGATTGCCTCCGCTTTGCCATCACCGGGTCCTTGTCATTCTCTCCATTGCTGCGGTCCTGGAGCCCCCTGCGGACTCTACTGGCTGCTGAAATCCTTCTTAATATCGAGAATATTGAGCAGTAAAAATCAAAACAAATGGGAAACAAGGGATTAAAATGACATTAAGCTCTTCGAGTGCTGCCCATGCGGGAGAAGTGAAAAGCGGTCTTGAGGAGAATAGCTCCATGGAATATTGGCAATGATGTATTCAAATTCAAGTATGAAAAAGCAGGGGACACTCTCTGAACATCCCACCACATTCACTTTCCCGATAACCACAGCCGCCGTTCTCCCGGTGCAATATGTTGTTTTCAGTTTCTCACAATATCTGGCCACAAATTGATGAAAGGTGAAAGCGACTGTCAGCCAGACAGAGACCGCAGTTCTGGCACTGTCCAGGACTGCAATGAGACGACATACTGGAGTGATGCGCAGGGATGGAAGGGAGAAATTAATCAAACCAATCCAAGTCAATACAAGAATTGATAGAACGACCAGGAGATCGAATGCTGCCAGTCCCACCAGGTAGCGAGTGATGCATTTGGAAAGGCTGCACTTTCCTTGGGCAATCATAATTGCCGCCAATTTCACTGCAACAGACAGAAAAAGAAGTAGATAAATTACTGACCGGATTCGGAGCTAACGCTGTGACTTCAGAGGCTCAGTTGCATTTCCAGCTCTATTCCTGCTAGGACTGGAACAAAACACATTGACCCGGTAACGCATTGGTGCAGAGAGGTGTTCAAAATAATTAACAACACTTCAGGAAACATCAATGCAGCAAACGAACAGAAAGACAACCAGAGGGATTGAGAAAATGAGAAGGAAATAAACGGAGTGAGGTGGAGTCATGAGCTAATTTGGAACCAGAGACAGTGAAGGCAATATGAGGAAGCAAAATATTTAACGTAGTTATAAGAGAGGAAGCGATGCCCACGGAGGCACTGCAGCGGAGAATTTGAGGAGCTCTGATGCAGTACTCGCACCGACACAGCCAATTAACTCATGCAAAACCTATTCAGCTTCCAACTTCTCGGAACAAATGAATCCACACAGAATGTATTCAAGGGAAAATAATACCATTTCCTGGAATAATGAATTCTAAAATCGTGGTCAGTTCAATCCCGTTCCGCATTGAAACTGAGTTTAGAATACATGAGTTTACAAAACCCAGAACATCGGAGAGTTTTAGCAAGTGGCCGGAGGTCCTGGTTGCCATACACATCCAGAGCCAGTAAGCTAAATCTCCAAACTTGAGTTCACCCTCAGAAACTTCTGATTGAAATTTCCTCACCGTCATTGCTGGAAGTTATGTTGATCACTTTTGCAGAAGGGCTCACATCGCTGTCTGTCTCCCTCTCACACTTACTCTCTATCACCTCCGTTTACTTTTCCCTCCGTTTTGTTTCTCTCTCCCTACCTCATTCCACTGCTCCCAGTGGTTCCCCAATACATTGTTCGGTCTCATCTAGCCTTAACAGCCAGCGACTAACATTCACAGAACCATGCAAATGTATGGAAGCAAAGGATGCTATTTGTCAATTCACGTCCCGGCCAGTCGGACATAGTACAAGATATCATTATCCGAATATTGCAGCACTTGACGCATGGCAATGGGAAATCAATAGGTGATTCTTCCTTTCTCTTTCTCAGCCCAAAGACACTTACCTCAGCCTCCTAAAAAGGAAATACCATTATGGGTTCATTCCTGAAGAATGCAATTCTCTGCAATCCCATTACCCTGTCATTCTTCAATTGCCATTGCCCTATCATTCTTGTAGAATGGCGTCTTCCCTTGATGCTGTGATTTGCAGTGCTGAGTCCTCTAGGTAAATTTCATCTGCGTGCTCTCCAGAGCGATCGTAAAATTGAATATGTACAAGTACTGAAAAAAATTTCCTCAATTGAACTGTTTGTCCTTATCTTCCTATAATCTGTATTGCCTATTTCATCTGTAATGCGACAATAACGGTATAAAATTCAACCGGACCTGATCACAGTTCACATTCCTCCTGCTGTAACTACAAAACACGCCAAATGACGACATTGTTCAAATAACAACGCGCAAACATTTGTACCGTTCTAAGAAACCTGCAGATTAATGGAAGGATACCTGGTTGTCACAGGTATAGTGAAAACTACATCAACGTGTAAACATTTCACTTTCTTCTGACGTCATCATGGAGAAGGGTAAACAGATATGTGACGTCAAGAGCAAACTCCGTTTTTCTGTCAGACTTTACCATGAATTCACAATGCAGTAATAAATCACAACGACAGCGAGTGCTAAACGCGGGTTAAGAAATTGCCGGTTCTGATAAAACATATTGTGGGAATAAGATGATACTATACAGAACACTATCCCCGGAAACTGCCTGATCATTTCGGGGTTCACGGAGTTTGAGTTTAGAGAGCCCAATACCCTGGATCCAGACGAGGAAAACACTCTGAACTGACCAACAAGATGTGGAAAAGCGGGGGAGCGACAGATGGTTAAAGTTCTGCTCAAAGGCGACAAGAGAGAGACAGCGAATGTTAGTTTTACTGATTCTGTCCTCACCTGTGGTGGATGATTAATGCTGGTGGCTGGATGGCATCATTGTTCCATCCATCAAACGCTCACTTTCTTTCTGTTCCTTTTTCGCCAAGCAGCAAAAAAGAACGGATGACTGCGACAGATGCAGGGCAGTCTAACAGAACGTCATATTGAGACATGTTCATTCACAAAAAAATCCATCGCAATGAGGCAGAGGTGAGGATTTCAAAGGAAAGCAGCAACTCAGCTCCATTGTGAGATCTCTGGAGCAGTGTCAGGAGGAGACATAATGAAGTTGTTTTTTCACTGGAGTCATAACTATTGTAATCTCTGTTAAAGGAATCTCGAGTAATGGACTTGAAGAATTTCACCGACACCTCCACAAACTGCCTCACATTCAACCACAAAATGGGTATTTATTACAAGTGTCCCAGAGCAGGTTCATTCCAGATGTCGAAACACTTCACAACGGTTCGTGTATAAACGGCCACTTTTGGCGTAATTATTGCCTCAAGCAAGACAATAGATAATAGACCAGCATTAATATGCAGGCTGCATAAACAGGATCATTGCAAATGCAATGTAGCTGTTAAAAGAGTAAAAGCGCCGAGAACGCGGTCATCTGATTAGTGAAATGTTGGGACTGGGAAAGTGGCGGTGGAAAGAAGCAACGAGCGAACCAATTCCCATCATTGAAACCAGACATCAGATTCCAACATCGGCAGCTCAGACAGCAGTTTACCGGGAATTCCAACGGCTGAAATAACAGGATAGTAAACGTCTTCTATTCGGTATATTACTGGATATCCCATTTCAGTGTGAGAAGCTGTGTAAATGTAAGTGCCGGACAAGGGCTTCTCAAGTTCAGAAAGAGGATTTCGTTCGCAGCTACATGAGGTAAACCTTTTTCTTGCTGAGGGTGTATTCACGACCCCCTTTTGCCTTCAGCTAGGTTTCGTGCGGTAAGTTATAAGCACAGCTGATGAAAAATAACTTAATAAACGGTTACTGTATTTATGTATTTCGAAGGACATTATCACATCCACACGGATCTGGGGCCATCTGTGAAGACTGCAAAAACTCTGCTTCTTAAAACTACACGGAGCATGTGCACAAATTGAGTATCAACACTTCCCAGCACGGAAACGCACCGGAAGACCTGCAGTGCCCATAACTGTCCCACTGAATGATACGACCTTCTCAACTCGCAGCATTGATACTTGGTACCGTCTCTAGTATTTGTGTTATTCCTTGTGCTGTTCGGGCCTTCGGAGCAGGTTAGTATTTTCTTATTAGGGGTTTTATTATAAGGGTTAGTTTCTATATGTTTCTTTTTTAAGTGTTTTATAAGTTTTAATCGGGAATACTGGGGGCTAGACAACGCAGGCGCGTGACCTCGGCAGATAGGCGCGCGCAGTTTAAAAAGTAAACCACCAAATCCAGCGGGAAGCATCGGAGCGGGAAACTGAGTGAGGTGGAGCAGAGTGGTAGGGCTTTGGCTTAAGGGGCTTCAGCGCAAAGCAGCAAGGCAGGCGAGCAGCTGGTAGGAAGGTGAAGGTCAGGTTTACCTGTTATCTGTTATAAATATTTAAGCAGGAAAATCTGGCGAGAAAAAAAAAATTCGTTCAGATGGAGGACATGACAGTGTGCTGCAGCTGCCTGATATGGGAGCCCGTGAACCTTGCTGTAGGCCACGATAGCCACTTCTGCACATCCCATGCATACGGCGCCGCGAGTTTCAACCAAACTATAGAAATACCGAGAGAGCTATCACACTTTTTGTCTCAGAATAATTAAGTGAAAATCACGACATTCAACGGCAGGTATCACCCTTTATTGTTTGGACCAAGCTTCCATCTGGATGTTAATTACACCCAGTATCGCTACCGTCTGACAGATCGGGATGGTCCATTACCCGAAACACTTTAAATTCCAATTTAACTAGTGGGCCAGCAGCTTGCTCGTCCTTGCTAGAGAAATATGTTTTTTATAACCAGATATAGGTATGGTTGGAATTCTTAACCTTTTACTTCCTCACACTGACACAGGCTGTGCCTTAGTGATGCCTCCACGATCGGAGAAATTCACTGTAAAACTACATTTATAGATCCCCAAATATATTCACGGGTTTCTCAGATGTGTTTTTCACGATCGAAGCTCACCTCTCGCCGTATCTCAGAACTGACCTATGTTAATATTTCAGATCTTGACTGTATGATACTACATCTCATTTGATTAATATCTTTGAACCCTGACGTTAATATGATGACAAAATATGTAAAATAATCCAGAATAGAGCATAGGGAACACCATAACATGATCACCCCTCAAAAAAATCATCATCTCTGATATCTCACAATAGTGTTTTGTTCCGCTCGGGGCCCTATCATTTCTAATTCTTCACAATTGGCTCATTTCATCTTCTGCCAAATTGTATCGGTGCTGATTTTTCCACACCTTGCTCTATATTTCATGTTCTGCTTCATTCGAAGTTCGGTTCTCTGCCCCTGAAGACCTCCTTCGGGCTCCTGGAAATTCGGCTTTTCTCTCACCCTTCGGCCAGAAGCAGATCTGACGATCCCTTCCTCCACATGGTTGATGGAGGGGAGACAAGGTAAAATAATTTAGGGACCCCAAAAATATGTTTCACTTACCCCCAAGACACCCGTGAGCTTCCGTATGAATGAAGGATCGTCAGTGTGATTACCAGAACAAGAACGACAGCAGAGCTGAGGCAGGTAATGACAGGTTTCTCAGTGTCAAATCATCGAGAGTAAAGATAATGAAAAAAATGTCTTACGGAGACATTTGTCTTAATCCGCATTTGGACCGGCACGGATTAATCTGTGATAGGCAGGATGTTTCAGTTTCCCCAAACGCTGGGCTGCAGCCTCTCCATGTTACTTACAATCTCCCAGAACTGGTTATTCTGCATCATCAAGCTTTACTTTAGTTTGTTTCACATTCCAAAATCATCTCCTCCTGTCTCTCCTCCAGCCGCATCCTCCCCAATATCGGTGACTTGACCTCCAATTTTCACTCCAATTCAACTGGGTCTTCCAACCCGATCGTAAGCAACAAACGGGAATAGAATATATTCAATTACTTGGGAAAGATCTGACAAATGGTCATTAATGTGGAACAGTAAATAATTTTTGCAGAAAAATTAAAGAACTATTTGATCTAAATGGAGAGAGATTGCAGCGTACCGAGGTACAAATGGAACTGGATTTATTTGGGCGTGGTCCTGAAAAGGCTTGAACGTATTTATATAAAGTAATTGGGCAAACAAATAACGATTATTGCTAGGAGAATTATACGCACTAATCCAGATTCTGTGCTTCAGTTACGTGGAGCCTTGGTAATTCGACACGTGGATCATTATTTACAGTATCTTACTTTTTAAAGGAATGGTGTTAATGGGTGGAAGCATTTCCGAAAATATATGCAGAGTAATACCAAGAGTGGCCGGGTTTCTTGATGAGGAAAGTTGTATCCGGAAAGTATGGCTTTTGCTGAGATTTAGAAGAGTGAGATGGGACGTTCGGAAGGTGTAAGTTCCCGAGTGGCCTTATCGTTGTGAACGTGGAGACGATGTTTCTTGTCGGAAAATCGAAATGGTGTTGAACATAAAAGAGTACAGGAAAGGATCAAGTCCCTCTGCCCACGATGTCTGTGCCATCATGATGCCAAATAAAATCAAATCAATGGACATGAGCCATATCACTTCAATGTTTTCATGTTCCTGTCTGTCTAAATGCCTTTTGAACGCGACTAACATATTCGCTCCACCAGAACATCTAGAAGAGCCTTCCAGTCACGTACCACTTTCGGGGGAAATAACTTACCGGCTCATCTTCCTTCAACTTTCCCCTTCTCACAAAGCTATGTCTCTACTATTTGACATTTCTACCCTGAGAAAAGTTATAAAGACCCACTGCTGATACTTCATAAAGTTTCACAGATCAGCACGATTTCATTAAATGGTTGAACAAGCTTAAGTAACCAGTATCGAAAATACAGAATTGAGGTTACAATCAGATAAGAGTACAATGCTAACACCTGCCAGAGGGGCGCAGTGGCTAACTCCTGCTCTTAATTGGTATATTCACAGACAACACTTCCAGCTGAGTGCAGACCACTGCGAGAATTCCAACCAAGAGAATAGATCAGCTGCTCCCTTCCCCGGCCCATCAGTATGGAGCCACATCCGGGTCTCACTCATCAGATTCCTCTCGATAAAATCGGGCAATACTTCTTCGACAGCACTGTCCGGCTCTCCGCCCTTCTTCTAAAGTAAATTCTCACTTCATAAATCGATACTCCGGTTCAGGCAAGGCCATATATTTTAAGACAATTTATCTGGTTGAAAGCAGAGCTCAAGTCAATGCCTCGGTTTCCGTCGTGACTCACGCATGAAATTTTTAAAAAAGCACTCAGATTCAGTAATTCTGTGATTTTGCTTCTTTTACTGTCAGTGGTTTAGTCACAAAATCAAAGAGTCATAATCACAGAAATAGGGACTTCTGCCCAACTCGTCCATGTCGACCACGGTGACTGTTGGAGATGGTACCATTTGCCAGTTTGGGGCCATGTCCCTATAAACCTTTCCAATACATGTACCTGTCCAAATGATTTTTAACGTTTTAATTCATTCACATGTCTCCCACTTTTTTACAGTTAACTTGTAGGCTATTGTTATGTGGTCCCGAGGAGACTGCATTTTCTCCAAGTAAATGACTTGACCTCGTGGTCAAGATAATGTTGGATCTCCTCGGCATCATCACTGATCAGTTATTTTCACGGATTACTAAAATATATTACCCAGGATCATTCCCAGTGTAATATCTCCTTTACCTCGTGATTTAACCAGTCACTGAGGCTTTTGTCTGCTTTGCAGTTACTTTAAGCAGAGTTCACTTTTTCATTGAGATTCAACCGCATAAATAATACCACAGTACTTTAATTTGCCTTCGGAGAGGCAAGATACCAATCGACTGTTACTGTAAGGCAAAGGATCACCTTTGATTAAAATATGGTTTTTACTTTCGATTCCCATGATATATTTTAATGCGTGTTCTCAGTTTTAATGTGATGAATCAATTTTAAATTTTGTTCTCCGGACACATTTCCCCGAATACCCTCGAACATTCTCAGAGGCGGAGATAAGGATTCCAACATATCAGCTGGCTTTCCTTCACCTAAATCTTTTCACAATGAAGGCCAGCATGCCTTCAACATTTATACTTTCTCGCTGAACCAAATGCTGCATTCGTGAGTTTTGAGTACAAGGCACTGATCTTCCTCAGAGCACCAAGACTTTACAATCGCTCACCACTGGAATGAAATAGCGACTCTAAAGTGGCCAAAGTATATTCCACATTGCACACTCGCATCCCGTATGTAATACTGATATCCCTCTGCATATTTGATGTGACAACCATCCAGCCCGCTCCCCTGATTCAAGTCACCGATACAGATTATGCAAAACTGGTTCGCAACACCGAACGCTGAATAGGCTATCGAACCCACGAATCTCCCATTTATTCCCGTTTTGGGCGGGTGTCTCTCTGTAGAATCGGTAAGTGCGTTCAGTTGTTAACTGGAAGGTTGGTTGTTCGGCCCAACCATTGACGCTGTGTGTATAATTTTCATTTAAATAACATTGTACTCTCCGAGTCGGGTGCTCACTGCTGGTTTAGTTTAAGTGATGTTATGAAGCCTGAAAAAGCGACGCAGGCCGAAATTCCTGGCCACGATCCGACAAGCGATAAACTTCAATGACGGAAAGTTGACGGAAAGTATCGTATTCTCCACTCTAAAGGATGTATTCATATTCCAGTTGGGCATTGCTTTGCAGGTGAGAGAGACACTCCGTATTTCAAGCATACTCAAAAGGCTAGCAGGCACTTCAAATAAGACCAATTTCCGGATGAACCACGATTTTATTTTGTTACTTTTGTATTCTTTATTTCTGTTTAGGTCGCAATTTTCCTTGATGAAAAGGTCATCAGTGAACCATTTAAGATAAAGCCCATGGAAATGCTTAAGGTTGTGGCTCGCATTTACTGACACAAATTTTAGATTTCTTACATATATTTCTACATCTGCAACAATGAAAGTTAACCTCACGTTTTACCGTTCAATAATCCTGTGGTGTAAACCTGGGAAATTAATAGTTATGTCGATGGTGTTGAACTCTCTGAAGTCGTTTTCGTATTAAATCAAATCAAAGAGAAAGTAAGAGCTGAGAACGGAAAGCACCTGATTATCAAGAACCTGCCCACAGGATGACAGTTTATTGTTTTCCTCATTTTAATGCAAATCTCAATTAGGTTACAATCGAATATACATTTTATTTGCAGAGCTTCCCATTTAGCGTAAATAGGTTTTCCACTTCATCTTTCAGTTCCTCTCTGAATTTCCTCTGTGTCAGCCCATAGATATGGGTGCAGGTACTGAGCATCTGCAACATGTATCCGATCTGTTGCAGGATATATATGGGTGTGCTGTAATATCTGTCTGTGTAGGAGTAGTTTTCAGTTTGCCAGGTCATTGCATGTACGACATAGGGCATCCACAGTACTACGAAATTGGCTGATAGGGCGAACAACAAAACCATTGACTTTCTCCGGTTCTCCACCTCTGGATCTTTCTCACTCTCGCTGCTGTTCCGAAGACCCCGGCGGACTCTGTTTGTCGCTATAATCCGTCTAACGGTTAAAGCATTGAACAGCAGAATTAAACCGATTGGTACCACCGGTGTTGTGAAACTGTAAAATAACCTGTACCCTCTCCACACCGATGACGATAAGTATTCTGCTGCGGCGACGCAGCGTCGTGGATCCACTGTAAAGTAAAACGGAATAGACTTGGCACAGCCCGCTGCACCCAATATTACAGTTACCACAGTCGCTGTTCTCTCGGTGTAATATCGTTTCTGCCGCTTGTGACAGCAGATGGCTGCGTATCGGTCGAAGGTAAAAGCAACCGTCAACGAAACGGAACAGTCCGTGGTTGTGATCCGTAGGAAATGTATCACCGTGCACACCGGAGTTCTGAGCAAGAAATTAGCAAACATAAAGATAAAATTAATCCGTTGCAGCAGAACAGCAAGGAAAACCACCATTAAATCCGCTGCCGCCATCGCCACCAGGTAGCGAGTGATACATTTGGAGAGACCGCATTTTCCGCGGGATAGGATCACAATCGCAGTTGTTAACAAAGAAAGGATATCGTAAGCAGTTAGTTGGTATCGTTCCCAAATTGGGTAGTATGACTTCATTTCTATGGTCAGAGGTCGAGCCCGGTTCTGCCACAGTCTGAGATCCCCGCCAATATGAAGATTCATGTCTGCTGGCCGAAATTTGAAGCCGGTCACCGATCAACTTGAAACTGCACCATGATGTGCATCCGAGAACCCGTCATTTTCACTCCATGAAGCGAACCAAACTGGATAATCTGGAAGCCGAACTTTGCCTCGAATAAAATCAGGGCGCTCTCGGGGTACCCTGACAGGTGGTGAACGACGGGCCGGAAACATTTGCATCTGGCCGCGAATGTGAGGATCGCAGTCGCTGTTGTTTTAATGGGCGGGGCGACCTTTGGGGAACGACACATGCAGTGGAGTGGTTGGTCTTCATTTCACATTGCTTGACGTAGCTCTCCTGCTTTAATTTCACTTACTTCAGTTTGGTGACTTTCGAAATGATTATCTTTGAAAATCACATTTTAAAAAATCTAAATGGTTTTAAACCTCATCAGAAAGCAATTTGTGGACGACGGAGAAGTCAAAATCTCAGGATTATCGGTGACTGGGACTCATCATCCGTATAAAGTGAATCGTCACTATTTGACTGCTCCTGCTCACGGAAAATCGAGGAGTCCCAGGCGCGGGAAGCCCAGGATGGGAAAGAAAACAAGTTAATTAATGTTTGATTGGGCTGATCGTGATTTTCAATAATCACGAAGTACCCGATTAAAGTGGTCATGTTTGTCGATGGAACACCAAATGTCCGATAGCAAGGTAACACAGAATCCAAAATGAAGTACTTCGGAATGACGGTTAAATTGTTTCATAATCTTAAGGTAGGTTAAAGACATGATTAATTTATTTTGCTATGTATTTCTTCTAACTCTGACCGACATGCTAACTTTTGTGTATTCCACCAGACAAAGGAATTCAGTAATCGCTTTTTATCCTTGCACCGTAATGACACAGTCCTGCGTGGAGACAGTAGGAAAATGGTTTTGCACGGGAAAACACCAGAGAAAATGAACTTCATTGAACTGTAGATACCAAATAAGATGGTGATAGTTTGGGGCCCAAGCGAGCGCTGCCATGAATCGCCCTCCTGCATTCTCTACAACCATTCACGGTATGTGGGCACAAATGTTCTGGTATTGCCCAACTCCATAGCTGGGTAGCGCTGCGCAGAATGGACCCAGCAGTGACCTGTACTCAGCTGCAAAACCACCCATCAACGCTTGACAGTCTTTTAAGTGTGTAATGTGGGTGAGGAATCTGCAGACTGTTATTAATGTAAGGAAACCCAAATATTCTGGTGTTTGACGGCCTTCATAACAGCATTGGATCCATATGATAGATAGAAATTAATAACAAATTGACATATTTAAATGCATTGACAATTTCATTCAAAGCCCCTTGTCAAATCACACCATTAAAGTAACGTTAATTACATCGTAACAATTAAGTGAAAATAATTTATTTCCCTCACTATGCCTACTGAATATCATGATTCAATGGACGGAGGACTTGGAGCATTATGCACGAGTAATCTACGGTATATCAAGTGTAATGCAAAGACGGAGACATATAAATAGCTGTCAGGTCCAGCACCTTACCAGGAATACCGACCGCTGCAAGTACAGGAAAGTAAATGCTCGCAATAAATTGTTGGATATCCCATTTTCTTCCCGAAGAAGTGATCATTTGATCTACAAACTGCTCACAAACACTAGTTCAAGGAGCTCTTATACATCAGATGGAACTTCCATTAAGCCAATCAGTGCTCTCCTCAGTCACATTATCGACAAACCACTGAAAAAAACACCTAGTGGGGACTATTTTTACTCATTGTGTCAGTGTACAATATGTTTAACTCTTTGAGGGACATGCAATTTGTTTTCATGTCATTACGATAGAATTTCAGAGGATAATTTTGCAAGATTTGTTCTGTCATGAGGTTTGATCCGCTTAAACAAAGCAACTCACGTTATTGTTAATGCATGTTAGAAAGATACAACGCTTGTTTATTTTTATTTAAAAGAAGTGCTGCCTCTTTCAAACACGTATTAATAATATTGTTCGTATAATATGTTCCTTTATTTTAAAGAAAAGGTAGTTAATTTCGCAGGTGCAATGTGCGATAAGCCTAACCAGGAGGGGATAGTTTACCCCCGCCCGTGTTACTGCATCACGATAGCCATGGCTGGATGAGATGTAAGATAACGGAGGTTTACTGCATCTCCGTACATTCCGTGACATTAAGGGCAAACGAATATCTCAACCGCCTGCGATTCCAAAGCACCCACTTGACAGGAAGCAGCTGCAGATTGTACACTGACTGAGAACAGCGAATTCACGGCACAGAAATAGTCTATTTGGCCCTAAAAATCGGAGCTTGGCCATTAAAAGCCTTGGTCACCTCGGAAAAAGTCGAAAGACGATTCAAAAATTGAGCTTACTATCATATGGACAAGTCCATGTATGCACAGGAGCCATGAAAAAAAAAACTTACGTGCAACAGCATCACAGGCACATGAAATTAAAGACATAAAATTAAGGTGAAAACATAAATTAAATATGTTCCGCAAAATTATGCAAGAAAGAACACAATTAGAACAAAACAAACGTTTGAGTTGTGCCATTGTGGACCAGTCTGCCCAGATATGTTGCACTACCCTTCCCCCTGATGAACCTGACTTCAGCGCCCGAGCTGCATGGACGCACCGTTGGAGTTGCAACCTCGGGACCTCCGGTACACGCCGCTGGGCATAACGGTTTTGGGCCGCCCTTACTATGGACCAGTATAAGACCACGGTCGTGAAGAAGGCCAGGGTATCTTCTCCGTCCCACTTTACCATCTGCTAGCAGATGAAACCACGAGGTTAGCCGACCGGGCCAGCGGCCACATTCGCCGCGGCAAGGGAGCAGGTCGCGTGTGGTAGATAGATTACATCGGACGACTCCCACGCCATAACAGAAAGAAGTATGCCATAACGAAGGTGAACGCGTACTCAGGTGTCCTGGTAGCACCATCAAGGGATTGCATTACCTCTCCTCCATCTATGGAGTACCATGTCAGGTACAGTCCGATCAGAGCTCCCATTTCGCGGGGGCCAATGTACAAAACTGGGCGGTGGAGGAGATCTCCTGGCTGTTTCACATCCCCTGCCATCCCCAGGCATCGAGTCTGATCGAGAGGATGAACGGCCTGCTGAAGGAGACAAGTCGCACGCTGACACCCTCCCGCACACTGCAGAGGAGGTCAGGCTTGTTACTGCAGGCTGTCGATCACACGGTCCACTGGCCAAATGGGGTCTCCACTATCCCGTCATCTAGCTTAGTCCCCAGCATCCGACTTGCAAAACCCCGAATCCGGCGGAATCGAGGAGTCTGGGAGAGTCAGGGTCCGACAGCCACAAGAACCCCCTCAGTAGGGAGAAGTCGTTGCGATCGGTCCTGGAGACACTCGTTGGGTCGCGATTCCGGGTCGAACTGACCTGCCCTATCTCTTGTAGACTTGTAGGTGATATTAGCTAGAGGGTTAAAAGGATAGTGAGATGGAGGACAAAGTCGTATGCTGCAGCTGTCTGATGTGGGAGTCCGTGGACCTTGCTGTGGTCCATGATGACCACCTCTGCAGCAAGTGCTTGAGGCTGGAGGAACTTCAGCTCAGAGTAGATGAGCATGAGTTCCATCTACAAACGCTGAGCAGCATCAGGCAGGGGAGAAGTTATGTAGACGCGGTACATCAGGAGACAGTCGCCCCCCCCCCTTAAAGCAGGTACTTCTGGGGTTCAGGTGTCAGATAGAAAGATGACTGTCAGGGGAGGGAAGAGGAAGAAGAAGTCAGACAGGCAGGCAGACCAGGGAACCACGTAGGTTGTTCCCCTAAGAAACAGGTTTTCCGCCTTGGAGGCTGTTGAGGGGACGGGATCCAGGGGCCTAGCTGCAGTAACCAGGTTGCTGGCACTGGGACTGGTACTGCTGCTCAGAAGGGAAGGGTGGGAAAGAC
>JAUZTB010000077.1:197691-218688 GCA_034780895.1 Rhynchobatus australiae
GTTGCTGCCTGTGTTTTGTCCTGAGGAAGTATCCTGACTCCAGTCTTGTATCAGTGTGCCGCATTTGGGTTCTCTGCGAGCTTGCTCTCTGATCAACATTGTGACAACGTCTGTGGTTAACCGCTTTTTTATCCGGACATCTGGAGCTCGTGTAAAATGACCAAGGCGAATCGTGCTGCTTTCCAGGATTCATAGACACCCACCCGGGACATTCTTTCCTGTCTGCCCTCCAATCGGGCAGAAGATACAACAGCCTGAAAGCACGTATCACCGGGCTCAGGGACAGCTTCTATCCCACTGTCATCAGACTATTTAACGGTTTCCACGTAGGGTTGGATGGACACTCCATCTCAGAATCGACCTTGTTATGACCTCCCACCACTTTGACTGCCTGCACTGCACTTTCTCTGCAACTGTAACACTTTATTCTGAATTAAGTTATTGTTTTGCCCTGTACTACGTCTATGTACCTGTTGTAATGCATTGTTCAGAATGAACTGTATAGAAGATTTTTTTTTCACTGTACCTTGGTACATGTGATAATAATAATCCAAATTAGTACTGCTCAGTGAAATGGACCAATGGGGTCTGGAATCTCTCTGAAGGGCCAATGGGTTCCGTACGTGTGATCCGGAAGTCTGTGGACTTTGAACAGTTCCCTCAAAGTGAAATATCCAGATGAATCCTTTCTGTGGAAAAGAAGATGGAGAGAGGATATCGGGAACTTTGATTCATTTAACCTGACGTCAGTGCGAAGGCGATGGCTAGAATGGATGATCCAGACTTTGGTGACGGGCACTTTTGGCATTTTGCGGGGTCAACTTGTTTTATTTAACCCATGGATTTGGGGCCAAATCCCACGAAACAGATCCAGTTTCAAAGCCCTTCCACTCACCTTAAACAGATGACATCTTGTTTTTGACACGGCGACAGAGGAACAAATATTTTCGAGATCAATACTGTCCATTGACTTATCACAATATGAGAAAGGGAAAACACGCTCAGCCCATCCAATCTCTTTCCAGAACCTCCAATCCAGGCAAAACCCCAGCTATTCTCCTCTGCTCTCTTCCCAGAATCGCATCCCTCCTGCACTGTGGTGACCAGAATTACAGCGACTGTTCTGAATTTGGGATGCATCTTCACCTTCCATTTCATATTCCACGTGCATACCGAGGAAGGCTGGCAAGCCGCATGCCTTCTTCACCACCCTCTCAACCTCTGCAGTCTGCAGCCTGCAGCCACTTCAGGGAGGTCTGCACTTGTACACTCAGATCCCTCTGTATTTCAACACTGTTAAGTGTCTTGCCATTCACAACGTATTGTCTCTTTACATTTGATCTCCCAAAGCGCTACACTTCATATTTGCAGGGTTAAACATCATCAGCCACTTCTCCACCCATCTGTGCAACAGAACTGTATCTCCTGTATTCATTGGCAATCTTTAACACTCTCCATAACACCAACAATCATTGTTCCGGCTGGGAACTTACTAACTCGCCGATCAACACATTCATCCAGGGTATTTTGAAATATCACAAACAGAAACTGTTCATCTACGGATCCCTGTAGAACACCAGTTGACAAGGACGTCCAGACAGAATGAGCTCCATCGACCACGACCCTCTGACTTCTGTGGGAAAGTGAATTCTGAATCAAAACGGCCAAGTCACCGTGAATCGCAGGCATCGAAATCGCCTTGAGGAGTTGACCATGAGGGACCTTCCAAAACGTCTTACTAAAATCCATGAAGACAGCATCCACATCCCTACCTTCATCAACGAACTTCATCACCTCCTTCAGGTACTCAATCAACTTCGTAAACTTGTCTTGCCCCGCGCAGAGCCACGCCGTCTGACCCCAATAAAGCCACGGTTTCACAGATGGTCATAAATCCCATCCCTTAGTATCCTCTTCAATCACTTCCCTCCCACTTACGTGAGACTCACACGTCTTCGTTTCCAGGAATATCCCTATTTCACTTCTTGTCTTACGGAACAACATTAACTCCTCGCCATTCCACGTAAGTATCGCCAGTGGCTGGTGTGGACCCGAAGATCTTGATCAAAGCATCTTCATTCTCATTTCTTGTCTCTCTAAATAACATGGAGTTTACCTCATCAGGCTGTGGGGACTTATGTCCTCCAGTATTGGGTGTTTTCAGCCTCGTAAAAGACTCTGACTATCTGGATTATCCATGCCCCTCCTAACTTGAGACATATCTATCAGCTCGCCCTTCGGCCTCCAATACTCCAGAGAAAACTATACAAGTTTGCCCACCCTCTACTGGCCGCTATTACTCTCCAATCCAGGCCACGTTCTGGCGAACATCTTCTGCACCATCTCCAAATCTGCCGCATCGATCCGAGAGTGTGATCACCAGAACTGCACACTATGCTCTGAATGCAACAAAACTGATGTCTTAAATAGCAGCGACGTGACTTTCTAACACATTTACTTACCGCCTCGACCGATGCAGGTAAACACACCTTACGCTTTCTTGCACACTCTACCCGCTTTCCTGGCCACTGAATGGAAACTTTGCGCTTGAACCCCAAAGTCCCTTTGTGCATTGGTGCTGTTAAGGTCCTGACCATTAATTGTGTACTTTCCCCTGGCAATTGAGCTCCCAAATTCAACATCTCACACTTTTCCCGGATTAAACCTCATCTGCAATATCTCCGCCTTCATCTGTAACTGATCTGTTTCCTTTTACAGCCGTCTACTCTGCCCACAACGCCACCAATCATTGTGTCATCTGCACAATTTCTATCCCACTCATTTACATTTTCATCCGAGTCCTTAAGATGTGTCAGAAAGAACAGTGAACCGTCAGTGATCCCTGAGCAACACAAATGGTTGTGGAACATTGGGGAAGGGAGATGGAAGGAGGGAAGGTGGAAGGGGAGATGGATGGAGAGAGAGATTGAGGGTGGAGCGGGGTTGAGGTGAACGAAAGGCAGGAGTCGTGGAGTCACAGAATGCTACAGCCTGGAAACAGGAGTTTCAACACAACTGTTCCACACCGACCTCAGCAGCCTGCCTGCTTGTACCAGTTGTCCGCGTTCGGTCCGTCACATCGCAAGACCTTCCCGTGTCCAAATCGCTCTTAAATGTTGCAATTGTGCCCGCCTCAACAATTTCCTCTGGCAGCTTATTCCAGGTTCAACTACCCTCTGTGGAAAGAAGTTAACTCTCAGGTCTTTTTCAAATACCTCCCCTCTTATCTTGTGTCTGTGCCCTATCGGTTTTGACTCCCCAACCCTGGGGGAAAAGACTATGACCGCCCAACTTATCGTTCCACCTCATGATTTTATCAACTTCGATGAGGTCAACGCCCATTCTCCTGCGCTGCAGGGAATAAAGGGCCAACGTGGCCAACCTCTCCCTGTTGCTCAGGCCTTCTGGTACAGGCAGCGTCATCGTAGATCTCTTCTGCACTGTGTCCAGCTTGACAGAGTCTTTCCAATAACCGGCTGACGACAACTGTGCACAATACTTCAAGTACAGCGTCACTGACAACTTGTACAACTGAAACATAAAGTCCCTGTTCCTCAACTCGATGCCCTGACTGAGGAAGACCAGCGTGCTAAACGCCTTCTTCCCTTCTTGATCATCCTGTCTACTTGCGCAGCCGCTTTCAGACAACAGTGCTCTGACATTCCCAGATCCTTCTGCTTCGCAACATTCGTCTGGACCCTGCCATTCAATGTTTTAGGTCATACCCTAGTTTGAATGTTCAAAGTAATAATGTTACACTTATCTCAGTTGACATCCATTTGCCACTGCTCAATCTCCCTCACTGATCGAAATCCCTTTGCAATCATTGCAACCTGCTTCACTGTCAACAAAACGCCAGAAAGATGAAAGATGTGGAAAGATGTGGAGGTCATAGAGATGGTGCAGAGGAGGTTTACAAGGATGATCCTGGAATGCGGAGGATGCCTTATGAACGCAGGTTGAGGGAACTCGGGTCTTTTTTCTTTGGATAGACGGTGGATGAGGGGGTAGATAGAGGTGTATAAGATGATGAGAGGTATTGATCGGGTAGAGAGTCAGAGGCTTTTTCCCCAGGGCTGAAACGGTGGCGACGAGGAAATAGGTTTAAGATGCTGGGGAGTAGATATAGAGGAGATGTCCGGGGAAAGTCTTTTACTCAGGGACTAGTGAGTGCGTGGAATGGGTTGCCGGAAATGGTGGTGGAGGCGGATACGATAGGGTCTTTCAAGAGACTGCTAGATAGGTACATGAACCTGAGTAAAATAGAGGGCTACGGGTAAGCAGAGTAATTTATAGGGTAGGGACATGTTCGGCAGAGCTTTGTGGGCCGAAGGGCCTGAATTGTGCCGTAGTTTTTCTATGTTCTATGTTCTAGAATTAAGTATGGTCAGCAAAGTTGCTAATCATGCCATGTACATTCATATCCAAATCATTCACATACATAATAACTGACAGAGGTCCCAACAGAGACCCCTGGGGCACCCCACTGGTCACAGGCCTCCATTCGGAGAATCGAACTTGAATAATCGCTCTCTGCTTCTTATCATTGAGCTAATTCTGAATACACTTCTGTAGCACCCCTGAAATCCCATGCGACCGAACCTTCCAGATCATCCTACCATATGGGACCTTGTCATCGGCCGTGCTAAAGTCCATATGGACATCATCCACTGCCCGACCTTCCTCTGTCCCCTTGGTTATCTCTTCGAAAAAGTCCAAAAGATTTGTCAGACGTGACCTCCCACGGAAAATCCGTGCTGACTGTTCCTTATCAATCCTTGACTATCTAATTGCTTGGAGATCTGATCTTGTCCCTCAGAATTCGCTCCAGTAACTTCTCTATAACTGAAGTCATGCTCACTGACCTGTAGTTTCCTGGCCTGACCTTGCTACTTTCCTAAACAATGGAACAACTTTGGCCACCCTCCAGTCTTTTGGAACTTCACTACTGGCTAACGACGAAGTAAATATCTCCGCAAAGGCGTCTGCGACTTCTTCCCTGGACTCCCAAAGCTCCGTCTGTGCACTTCGACAGGACCTGGATATCTACCCAACCTAATGTGCTTTAAGGCTGCAAATACCCACTTCCTTGTAATGTGGATGTGATCCAAGACCTCACTACTTATTGCACTTATCTCCCTGGAATCCATGATATTCTCCGTTGGAAACACCGAGGAGAAACAGACATTAAAAATCTCAGCCATCCCCCCTGTCTCCACACCTCGGTGGCCTTGGGTTCTTTCGGATGCCCTAGTCTCTCCCTCCCCTTCCTTGTGCTGCTAATGAAACTGAAGATCCTCTTGGGATTATCTTTCTCCATGCCTGCTAAATCCATCTCATACCCTATTTTTGCTTTCCCGATTTCCCTCTGAAGATCGGTCTTTATATTTTTAAATTCGCGAAGGATTCATTTGTACCCAGCTGCAAAAGAGCGATGGACGTTTCCTTCTTTTTCCTGAGCTGACCCTTATTATCTCTCGTCAGCCGGAGTTCCCTGAACTTGCATCATCTGTCCTTCACCCTGTCAGGATCATGCGGCCCCTGGCGCATTATTGACGCAACACTTCCTCTAGATACTACCGATGGTGGCGAAGGAAGTGCCCGTGATGTATTGGGCAGAGTCCACCACTCTCGGCAGCTACTTACGTTCCTGTACATTCGAAGTGCTGTCCCGGACCGCAATTCAACTAGTCAGGACACTTCCAACGGGACATCTGCAGAAGTATTTTTGAGCGTTCTGTGTCAAGCCGAACCTCCTTAACCTCCTGTGAAAGTAAAGACGCTGGCGCGCCTTCCTTGTGATTCCATCGGTGTGATGGGCCGAAGACAGGTTGTCCGAAATGTTAACGCCCAGAGTTTTAAAGCTGCAGATCCTCTCCACCGTGAAAGATAAGACATATCTGTTCCAAATCTCAGCTTTTGACCCTGTAACTCTACCACAGATGCTGCCCGACTGGGCCGTCTACAACACAGTGGTGCGAAGACAGAGATTTGAAATGTTATGTTATGTTATGTATCCCTGCCCTCCGGTGGTGTTTTGTACGCTTTTGCCCTCAGTTTCCCCGCCTCTCTCTCCGAGACCGCAAGAAACCGGTAACACTGCTCAGTACATCACGGAACCCACAGCCTTCCATCCACAGCCTCTTGTCTGCAGTTCCCGCTGCCTCGGTAAAGCAGTCAACATAATCAAAGGCCCCACCCACCACAGACATTCTCTCTCGTCCCTCCGCCGTTGGGCAAAATATACAAAAGCCTGAGAACACGCACCACCAGGCTCAAGGACAGCTTCTGTCCCGCTTTGATGAGACTCTTGAACGAACCTCTCGTTCGTTAAAGATGACCGCTTGATCTCACAGTCTATCTCATCGTAGCCCTTGCACCTTATTTTCTACTTGCGCTGTACCTTACTTGGAAAAATAACACTTCATTCTGCATTCTGTGATTAGTTTATTTTTCCTATGTGCACGCTCTCAATGTACTTATGTATGGAATGATCGGACTGGATGGCATGCAAAACAAAAGCCTTTTACTGTATCCCGTAACATGTGCTAATAATAATTACCATTAATAAACCAATTACAAATTAGAAAAGAGGCTAAAAAGCAGGACCACACGGGTGGTGATGTCTGGATTTCTTCCAGCGCCACGTGCCTGTGAGGGCAGAGACAGAAAGATGGGCCAGATCAATATGTGGCTGAGGATCTGGTGCAGGGGGCAGAAATTCCGTTTCTTAGATATTTGATATCTCTTGCAGGGCCGAAGTGACAAGTCAACGTCGAGCTTATTGTCTCATGCACAAGTAGATAATGCACAGGTGCCATGAAAGACTTACTTGCAGCATCATCACACGCACATAGAGCCACAGAGCAATACTGCATGGATACGGGCCTTCGGTCCAACGAGGTCATGCCGACGACGTTGACAACCCAGTCCCATTCCATGCCCGGCAGCATCCCGGTGAATCTCTTCTGCCCTCTCTCCAGACCAATCACGTCCTTCCGATGTTGTTGCGACCAGATCTACGTACAATGTTCCGGTTGTGGCCTGAAAAACATTTTATAACGTCGTAGCGAGAACTGGCTGCTCCACTGCCCAATACCGCTGCTCATCAGGATGCGCATCCCGTGAGCCTTATTCATCGCCCTTGCTCTGCCACACTCAGGGGCTTCTGCATTTTGATCTCCACTTCGCCCTAAGGCCCAGCCATTCACGGTACATAGACTACCCTTATTGCATGCCAAAAATACATTATCTCGCCCGCATTCTCTGAGCATAAAGTTCCTCTTTGTGCGTGTGTTGTCCTCCCCTTTACAGAGTTATTCTCTTGGTTTCAATGGATACATAAAACATCGTGGGATTTTCCTTAGTCTTGCTCACCAAGGATATTACATGGCTGCTTTTAACCCGACTAATTCCGTGTTTTTCTTTCTTGCTTCCTTTACATCGTTCAAGGGTCTTGTAAATTTCGTAAATTAGAATAATTTCGTAATCGTTACATAAGCGACTTCGATACTTTTTTTTCTTTTTGAATACACGATAATATTTCTTGCCATTCAAGGTTTCCGGATCTTGCCATCATTGGTTTTCATCCTCACAGGAACAAGTTGGCGCTGAACGCGAACTAAAGGAAACCTACATATCAGATGTGAATGTAACCCCATGTGGCTGTTCCGAATCTCCTGATGGCTATTGGGGGGGCCGAAGCAAGAACTTTATCCCAGTGACAGCGTCGTTCTTTTCCTGAGTTCCACTCATATGGCCTCCCTGGATAAGATCTCTAAGATGTCCTCACTGAGTGCCACTGTGGCATTCTCCCTAATCAGCAGTGCAACTTCTCGGATTTGTTTCGATACTTCTCTATTCCGTCTTAAAATCTGGACGTTGAACTGTCAGTCCTGTCCTCTTAGATAAGTCTCTCCAACGGGTACAACTTTGCAGTTCTATGTTCTCGTCCAGGCTATGATCTCATCTGCCACCTGTTTTTCTCCTCGCATTAAAACAAATGAACTACAGACCGTCAATCACACTGTGTTCATTTAATTGTTCCTGGCTGTTATTCCTCTTGGACTTAGTTGACCAAACGTTTACTTTCTCCTTCATTTTTCCACCTTCTGAGCTACTGCTCTGGTTCCCACACCAACAAACCAGTCAAAGTGTAATAGAATACGGAAACACGCCCTTCGGCCCAACTCTTCCATGCAGACCAGGTTGTCCCTTAATTTATTCCCATTTGTCCACATTCAGCCCATGCCCCTCTAAACTATTCCTGTTCATATACCTGTCTAAATGTCTATTAACTGTTGTTGTTGTATGTGCCTCAACCACCTCCTCTGGTAACAGGTAAACCATGATATATTCTGAAGCCACAGACTCCGCTGGAGAGGCTGCTGCTCAGGTCACCTAGAAATCGTCCTCCCCTCACCTTAAACCCATTCCCTCCAGATTCTGTTTACCTTTCCATGGAGGGACAGACTGTGTGCCTTCACCTTACCTGGAGCACACATGATTTTAAACACGCTGTAATTCTACCTGCTTCTATTGCTTCTTCTGGCAGCTCGTGCCATATACCCACAACCCTAATATCCATTTTAAGCACTCCCACCACCCCTTGCCATAACCCTATGCCCTCTCGTTTCTGATTCTTTTTCCCTGGGGGAACAAATAACATGTTTATTCACCCTATGTGTGACCCTCGTGATTTTCCGCACCGCACAAAGATCACCTAGAGTCTCCCATGCTCCAAGGAATAACGTCTTTGCCTGCACAATCTCTCCACATAACTCAGGTCCTCGATTCTTGGCAAAATTCTCGTACATTTGATTTTTACTCTTTCCGGTTAAATGTTGTCTTTGCTGTGACTGGGTAACCAAATCTATACAGAAGATTGCAGTGGTGGCCTCAACAACGTCTTATAAAACAGCAACAGTGGGTTAAAATTTCCAGAGTAGCACGAACAATCCTCCCGGCAAGCATATTGGTGCCGTCCGGTGTAGGTGCAACTCATCCTTCTTGTTCAGGTCCCAGCTGTTCTGTAAGAGAGCCCAATGTAAGAATTGGGCATCCCTATTGCATTAGTACGTCAGAGACCCTTTACTGTACTGACATTGGTTGTTGTTACTACATTTACCGAGGTACAGTTAAAAAATTGTTTTGCATGCCACCTATAAAGATCACTTCAAAACATAAGTACATCGAGATGTTACAATGGAAAATCAATAACAAAATGCAGAATATTGTTGCGAGCCAGGTTGCTACTTGTTGAGGGTCCCTTTAAGGCACTTGGATGGTAATGCGGTGGTGTGACTTTATCTGACTGTTACGAGTGGGAGCGAATAAGCGTCTATAACTGGAATAGATTACGAGTCTGAAGGCGGATTCACTAACTTGCTGGCAACTGCACAGATTGAGAGAGAGAGAGAAGAGAGAGAGAGAGAATAGTTGGTAGCACTGACTACCAGTCTCTGTATCTACGAGTGAATCACACTCGTTGTGACTGCCAGCAAACCATCCATGTATGGATTTTCGGAGCAATCTGTGGAATTCACTTTGTCGTTAACCTGCACCGAGAATCAGGTATATCTGTGGGCGGCCATGTATCGAGGGGCCTCGAAGTGACAGATCCTTCGGAACAACGTAACCAAGTTCTTTAGCGATTGAGGTGTCTTATTGGTTCCATCGTGCAACTTGTGGAATTCGTAAACTCCTTCTCTCTACATTCTAATGTGGCTTTCAAAAGCCTCTGATCATTGTTTTACTTCATGACTTGCTGAACTGAACTTTAAGATCTGTTCCCAGACGTGGGGTTTGGGAACTTGCCAAACGCATACGTCGGTTTATTTTGCGGTGAATGTTTGATATCTACCCCCTGTTTATTTCTCTTGTCATTGACAGTAGTTATTAATAAATAGATTCTAACATATGAACATTGTTCGTTTTGTTTCTATTGTTGCTGGTATGTAACAATATAGATTTACCGTTACAGAGAAACTGCAATGCAGGTGAACAAATGAAGTACAAGGGCTATGAAGAGGTTGATTTTGAGATCAAGAGTTAATATTTAACATACAACAAGTGCTAACAAGAGTTTAATAACAGCGGGATAAAAGCGGTCCTTGAGCCTAGTCGGCCTCTTCCCTTTTTTCCTTTCTCACCTTACCTTTGACCCATCCCGCGATGGAACTTCTTTCCCCCCTCCTCTGCACCTGCCTATCACTGTCCCTCACCTGCATCTATTGTTGACCACCTTGCGACACCCGCCTTCCTTCTTTTGTCCACCTATCACTGCTCTGTTTTCCCTCCGAAATATTGGGCTTCCCCTTTTCCTATGTTTAGTCCTGAGGAAAGGTCCTGTCTCGAAACGTTGACCGCCTGCTTTTCTGAACGGAAGCTGCCTGGTCTGCTGAGTTCCTCCAGCAGCAGTTTTTCATCAGAGAAAGAATGAAACAAGTGAGGAGAGAAGAGAAACCCGCAAGAGAAAAGATATGAAGTCAGAAAGGAAAGCGGCCAAGTGAATTAAAAATAAGGAATAGTGACCGATGTAGTGTGCTCTTATGATAACCATGATTGCACTGAATGGTGGAGCAGGAAGTGTCGAAAGTCCTGTATCAGCCACGATTCCCTGTGTTCCATCGTCTACATTTTGTGCTCAACGGGCAAGGTACAGCAAGGAGCGGACCTGAAATCACAGGGCGACAGTGGGGATGTAGCTCAGTGGGAGAGCGCATGCTTTGCATGAGGTCCCGGGTTCAAGTCCCGGTATCTAAACGCTGGTGATCTCAGGTTTTGAGAAATTCGCGGAGCACGTACCCGAAGAGAATTCTGACTGACCTCAGAATGGACCCGGATGTGAAATCCATACGTCATGTAATTTCGAGACACAGAGAGCTGGGAAGTGACAACTGACATGGATAACTCACATCTAATATTTCCATCAGCAACTCCCAGAGATGCGTTTATTCACCTTACATTGTTTAATACCAGAGTGCATTTAATATCAGAAAGAATAAGTTCAAAGGAGATGTGCCGGGCAAGATTTCTTTGCAAAGAGAGTTGTGGGTGCTGTTGGAGGCAAATACGGTTGAGGCGTTCAAGAGGTTCTTAGAGAGGCACATGGATGTGCAGGAAATGGACATTGTGTAGGCTGAAGGGAAGAATTTATTTGGGCATTTGATTACTATTTTAAGTAGTTCGCCACAACATCGTGGGCCGAAGGGCCTGTTCCTGTGCTGTACTGTTCCATGCGCTATGCTGCGGGATCCCAGCGGGGTCAGCCTTCATCTGTGTGAAGAAAGGAATTGTCGATGTTTCGGGTCGAAATCCTGCATCAAGATGGTCACAAAGAGACAAAGTGAGTTATCGGCCCTTTAACACTGAAGGAATTCTGGCAATTATTCAGTAACAGCGACAGGTTTGGGAAATTAATCAGACCTCGGGATTGAACAATATTAGCCACCACCAGGTGAGAGAAGCCGTTGCGTGGTGTCACGCGGGGTGACTAAATTATCCCCGGGTCCTCCCCCATTGCAGCACAGAACGTGCCCTTTACTCTGTACATTGACATTTGACCCAAAGAAGGTGGAAGGGGCACAGAGGAAGAGAAACAGGATATCCTACAGTCGGGCCGCAGAAAGAGGGTTAATTAAATAATTTAATACATTGTTGAAATGGGAAAAGAAAACGTAGACGAAAGAATACAGAACGCTGCAATTTGTTTGACTAACAGCAGAGTGGCGCAGCGGAAGCGTGCTGGGCCCATAACCCAGAGGTCGATGGATCGAAACCATTCTCTGCTATTGTTCAGCTGCACATTTTACAACTGGACGCTGTCACATCACACATACCCACTATATACATTTCAATTCACCTGGAAATAAAATCTTCTATTGCAATATTAAAGTTTTTTTTAATTCCATGATTTAATGTGGACGAATCAGTAGGATAGAGGATGGTCCCTGTTGTGCTCAGCTGCAGTCCAAATACACAATAGTCTCTATAGAATGACAGTATGAGGCTGTGCTCTTGCTGCGGAACAGAAAATGCTGGAAACACTCAGCAGGCCAGGCAGCGCCTGTCGAGATCGAAACCGAGTTAAGGATTCAGTGCCGGGACCCGTCATTAGAACCGGGACAGTGAGAGAACAAGTGAATGTTCAGCAGCAGGGACTGTGGGGAATCGGCAGTTGGGAGAACAAGGGGAACATCTCTGACAGGGTGAAGCCAAACATATCACGTGACGGGCTGTGGGACACACAGAACAGGCCGGCTTTACCCATGGAAAGGGGAAACACGGAGCCACAATGGCAGACGGGTGACGGGCTGAAATGCCCAGTTCCGAGACCAGGGGAAGGGGTTTGGAGACAGTCTGAGGAAGATTTTTATCTGAAGGGTGGTTGGTGTCTGGACCTTACTACCTGAGGGTTTGGCGGAGGTAGCAACTCTCACAATATTGATGCAGTATCCAGATTAACATTTAAATCGCTGAGGCAGAGACGTTTGTGGGACAAGTGCTGCACAACAAGTTCAGCACAGAGGGGAATATTACGGTCGGTCTGGGCATTTCTGTGCTGTGTGACACGATGACCCTGCATGACACATGTCAGTGCAGAATCACCGGGTGTAATACGTGTCGGAACGGAGGGGGAGTGAGGAGAGATATCCCACAGGGTAAACATAGAGAGGGAGCGGGGTGTGAACAAACTGACGTTACTCAGTGTGAACACGTCATCTGGGACATGTTGGGATTAGAGCACATAGAACAGTACAGCATAGGAATAGGCCCTGCGTCCCACCATATCTGCGCCGAACTCGATGCAGGATTAGACTAATCTCTTCTGCCAGGACATGATCCATATCCACCACACCACTACTCCACCACCGACCACCCCCCCCCCACCCACCAACCCGTGCACATCTCCTTCTATTCTCTGGAAATTCATGTGCCTATCTAGCAGCCTGCTAAACAAAAGTATCGTATCTCCTTCCACACCTACACCTCGCAGGCCGTTCCAGACTCCCACCAGTGTCTGTGTATAAACAACTGGTGCATATGACTCATTTAAACTTACCCTCTCTCAGCTTAAACGCATGCCCTCTAGTACTTGGCATTTCAAACTTAAAAAATATATCTGCCTGCTTGCGCCATCTGTGCCTCTCATAGTTTTATAAACCTATCAGGTCGCCTCTCAGCCCCGAACGCTCCAGAGAAAACAACCCAAGTTTGTCCAATCTCTCCTTATAGCTCATACCCTCTAATCCGTCCTGGTAAATCTCTTCTGCACCCTCCACATCCTTCCTGTAGTGGTGCGACCACATGTTTCCCAGTTTGCTGTGGGAATCTGGGACAGATTGGGAGCAGGAAACTGCACTGATCCGTTCATATATTTACCAGGAAACGGTGAGGGACGGGAATTCCGTCCTCGACCCACTGACGTGCTCACAGTAACGCCAATGGGATCTCTCTAACCCACACTCATGAAACTACATGAAATCGGCAAGTTACCTGCGGATTAACACAAGTAGACCAATGGAGACCTCGACTTCTGTAAAGATCGTTGTTCTGTGAGAGATTTACTTGTGACAGTCCCGATGTCGGGAGATTAAAACTGTGGAAGCTGTGATGGCCGGGAATCGAACCCGGGTCAACTGCTTGGGAAGCAGCTATGCTCAGCACTATACCGCCATCGCCGCATGTGCAGGGTATTAGGGCGCTGAACTGTCCCAGTGCTTTTGGACTCTGTGACTTGATCACCAGTCAACGAGCTGCTTCCTGACGGGTCATTCCTCACTCTGCTGCAGTGCCTAGTCCGTCCAGTTAATGTCGCCACCTCCAACAGACCAGAGTCACACAACTCCCAGTGATTATTCGACCGGGATCGGACCGTTGTGAGAGTCGATCCTGTAATAGTCGAAGAACAATGATTCGTTTCCTGCCTCTCTCATCAGTAAATGAGAAAATAAATCCTGATTAGAAATATCCTTTCCCACCACATGCAGTGGTGGGAACCCCATGGGAACCCCACCTCCGACCAGTCCATGAAAACAATAAGAGACTGAATATCTGAAGAATCTTGAGACCCCTCCAGTCACATAGTGAGGTGGGTGTCTGAAAGGCACCGGTTTTACAGTCAGCAAACAAGCATTGGGGCGATTCTGTGAGCTCTCCTGAACCCTTACAACCGAATGACAGGTGACATTGTTAGTTAGTTCACGACCTTGATTTCCTTGTGAGTATCGTGGTTCGTCTCCCTACCTGTCACGCGGGGGACCGGGGTTCAATTCTCCGACTGGGAACAGTTTTTCTGTTTTGAAAAATAACTGGGAAAAGAAGAGCAATTTTGAATTTAACAAAATGTAAACGCAATGAAGAATTTGCTGCTGAAGTGTCCGTTCATTTGACATCGGGAATGTGGCATCGCCCAGTCTGCAGTGAACTCGGGATGGGAGAGTCTCCCGAGATGAATTGACTTTGTGATCAGCCTCTTTCACCCGAGTCCGTCACTCCGAGCACATTAAACGGGACTGCTGCTGTCAGATATCAACTCCCTCACGGTCACGCTGTGTCTGTGGGGTTGCGTGGATAAGACAGGTTCGGGAACACTTTACAGAGAATGATTCCAAGTTGCACTCCAGCAGGGCATACTGCACCAGTGAAAAGGGAAATACACCCTAACTCACAGGTGAATGAAGGGCAGTGATGGAAGTCCTGACACAATGATCACAGGAAGATATGTCCCTTCGCCTCTCTCTCCAGAGGCTGGTTTAAATCAACAACGCACTGCCTTCGTTGACAACATACAAATATTTCCCTGCATTAGTTACCAAGAGAGTAAATCCTGATTAGGAATGTTCCTTGCACCAAACACAAAATCAGATCTGAATAAGAGCCAATCCTTCAGCCAGTCACTGAAGACAATCAGTGACTGATTCACTGGAGAATCCTGAGACCACTCCAGTCAAACAGTGAGGTGGGTGTCTGAAATGCGCCGGTTTTACAGTCAACCAACAAACACCGGGGTGAACCTGTGATCCCTCCGCTAACCTGACCACCGAGTGAATCCACATACAGCCGTGGATCCTCGTTAATTTAGTGGTCAGTGTCCCCGCCTGTCATGCGGGAAACCGGGGTTCAATTCCCCGACGTGGAAATGTTTATTTCTGTTTCCAAGGGGTCCCAATCCGAAATTTTTACCATCTGCTTTTCTCCACGGAAGCTGCCTGGCCTGCTGAGTTCCACCCAGCATCATCGTGCTTTTTGTTCAAATACAAGAGAATTTTTGAATAAAACAGAAGTAAATACGATAAAGAGATTGTTGTTGAAGTAATCAGTTTATCGGGCCTCCGGAATGTGGAATTCTGTCTGCAGTGAGCCCAGGACAGAAAAGTCTTTCATGAATAAGGCACATTCTGTTCAACCTCAGGAACATCTGAAACATTTTGCAGAGAACGAACCCAAGTAGAGATGTTTTGCAGCGGACGGGTCCCAGGTTTAAACCCGCCCTGTCCCTCCCGCAGCACCGGACCCTTCGCTCAGACTCTGATCAAAGTGACCGAATGGGCTTCACTCTTTGACGTCAGACGAACAGGAGCACATGGGCCGCGTAGCCCCGCCCCAAGCCCTGATTGACAGCGAGCGGCAGAACACATGCGCCGTCTGCTACAGCTCTGCCTGTGAGCGCCATTCATTCAGCAAGCGGTGGGAGTGGGTTTAATGCAGCCGGGAATGGAGAGCTCTCGGGCCCGGGGCCAGGGCACTGACAGCTGCCTCCTGCCAGTAGCGCATCGCTCTGGGAGCAGCTCTGCGAATGGGCTCAGAGATCGGCGTTGAGTCGGGAGGCAGGGCAGCAGAGAGCCGGCGGCTGCTTGGGGGAAGAGGCGGAATGGAGCAGCAACTGGGCCTCGAACATGGAGTGAGTGGGAGAGGTCGTTTTCGGCCTGCAGGTGGTCAAGATTGGGGAGGCGGAGTGGGAAGGAGCTGCAGGTGACGGTCACTGCTACTTCTTCTCCCTAGACCAGGAGGGAATGTCCCACGTTTGATGCCAGTCTCCCCGTGTGTCTGATGTTGCTGAACAGTGATCAATGGCCAAAGACCCGGACACTCAGTGTGTGGAAAGTTTTATAAAGACGGTCAGTCGCAGGTTCCTGATGAGAAGTGTAGGGGACACAGTTGAAACAGTGGCTGTTTGGCTCCGTTTGAACTGCGAGTCCCACGGGAGTGGAAATGCGAGCTGTGTATTTCTTCCTGCTCCATGGGCAATCCCATTTCCGGATCCTTGCTGGGATGGGACGGTATGTGTGTCCCTTACTTGCTGTGGAGCTGCCGCCCTCTGCTGGTCGGCAGAAGGTGAGAGCTGCAGCCCTGCAGCGGCCTCACACACTGGCACTGGCTGCACCCGCAGCTTCACACAGCCGGCTGCCTGTTACCTGTCCCTCACTGATCCCGTTTCCTTTTTCTTCCCACAAGGAGAGAGTTCGATCAACTCTGATGTTCTCTCATCCTGAGGCACAAGGAACAGAGTAGCCGCTTTCCCCCAAAAGAATGTACGTTGCAGAGCACAGAGACACCGACAGCTCATCAGGTCCAAAGTGTCAGACGGTAGAGACATTCAGTCCCTGTTGTGAGTGAGGAAACAGACTCGGAGTCTCAAAAAGCAAGGACCCTGAACACAGTCTGGCAGTGAATATTTTACTTACAAAAGACAAACAAGGGAAATGGTAACTCGAATATCACGCACGCGCCCACGGTTTCTAGTGAGAGTGGAAAAAATCACAATGGTGTAACACACACACGCACACGCACACACACACACACACACACACACACACACACACACACACACACACAACAGAAGACTCGATACATACAATCAAGAAAAAGCAATACTATGCACGCCACCCCTTGACTCAGCCAGGCACCGCCCTATGCTACTGGTGCGACACCATCTCAAACACTCCCAACTCTTTCACAGTACACACCTCAACAATGATTTTTCCAGCGCTGTCCCACGGTCCTCGGCCTGCAGTAGAGTGGAGTGGTCCCTCGTAAAGAAAATAGAGAGAGAGCCGAGCACATGTGGCGCTCTTTATAGTGCTGGAGGTCTGGGGGGTCCAGCCCAGGTAATTTACGAAGGCCAATGTCCCGGGACCTGCAGGGACAAATGATTTAAAGGCCAGTGGTCAGGTGTGCGCTGATGGGTGGGGCTGGTTCATATCTTGATCGACAGCGGCGTGTCTTCCGACCAGGTAGGCGGCAGTGCTCTCGCGTGACAGGCACGACCTTTCACAATACCATCCACCCCTCGGAAGTCACACCTCGCCAATCTTTACGTGGAATACAGTGAAAACAAAACCCATGCAGGAGTCTTACCCTTAACGGACCGATAAATAATGGTAACAACTATTGCTATACTTAAAGCTTTAGGTGAATATACAGCGGTAATGGCAGGAAGACCTGCTCTTGATAATCGGGAAAGGACAACATAATATACAGGCAACAAAAACAACAAGAATGACAGCAGACTCCCAGTGGATGACAGTTGCCCACCACCCGCCCACAGACCCAAACGGCCATCAGTTTCCCTATGAGGTGTCGTGCTAGAGGAGCTAGTCCCTCTAGTTTTGAATTTTAGCCACCGTCCCGAATATGGGTGACCAAGTGGCTTATGTTCCTTGACTCATCAGGGATAAATGAGCAGCACCCCTTACCAATCACTGCACAGGGACCACCATCAGCAGCGAATAAGTAATCCAGGGCCATTCGATTCGGCAGAGCGACCATCCTGACGGCCATCACCTCTGCCGCCGTTCGAGTCAGGGCGACGTCAGTGTGTTTCAATGGCACTGTCGTTTCGTTGGCCAACGTCTCGAACACGCTGGCCATCTGGATGACCTCACGGGCAATCTGGCCGTGCCATACGTGAGAAAGGCTTTCATACAAAGCCTCTCCGCCTCCGTCATGGTCTTTTTGTCCCAGTGACAGCTGAATGCTGGGTGATACCCAAGATCGTCTAGGGCGTGGATGTGGGGAACCACAAACGCTGGAAAGCAACAACGGTCGCACCTCGCAGGGACCCTCGGATAGGCAGGGTGGCCGCTTATCTATTGCATCCTGTTCAAAGTCCAGCGAGCCCCCAGCTTCGCGGCAACATCGGCAGTGGTCATTGAGGCACCCGGGTACAAGTCTCGTTTGCAGTCGTTGTGACGGACTGAAAGGCTGGAACTGTGCTCATTCAAGAGCCTGCACGAGCATTCCCCAGGTCTGCTCACCGGCTGTGGAATGACCCTGAGAGTCGGGACTCCGGTGGAGGTCAAATTGTAGGGAGGGAAATACCAGTTCCTGAAATACCCACCCCATCGGGTTTGGCTGGAAGAGGTGTCATGTGGTAGTGAGGGGAGTGGTGGTGGACTGCCATTCGCCCCCCAAAGAGAAATTCCAAAACCCACCGGAGAGAAAAGTCTGTGTAAACAGTTCATATGGAAATCATCCAGCAGGATTGGCGTTAGTGGCGGAGCTTCATCAGTGTGTGCTGGGGTTCGCATACAGATCCAGCACTCGTTTCTATTAGTGGTGTGGAAAATTCAGAAGAGACTCTGAGGAAGGTTTTGGCAGAGGTTCCGATGCCGATCATCGCAGTGAAAAGACTGGACGACTGGAGTAATGCCATTATCCTGTAGGGGGTTGGCGTGGGTGGTATATCACTTTGTCGGGTCATGTGGCGGGTATGAAGACAGGACAGATTATTGTGACCCGGAATGGCGACCCACAGACCCGGGGTATAGGTGTCCCAGGGACCGCACGTGACGAATTCTACCTTCTGAGCGGGATTTTGTGCCTGTCGTACCCAAACACTCCCTGAGTCCTCTAGCTCGGGGGTCCGGAGGTGGGGAGTGTGGCAGATGGCGGGTCAGTGGCGACGCCCGTTGGCCAGTGGAGCGTGTATTCAGTTGATCATCGGCCTGCTGCAGCACGCTCAACCATCCCTGCAGAGTGCAGGAGGGCGTTCGCCTGCGTATTTTTCCTTAAGCAAGCCGTTCATCCACTCAGTGAGGTCTGATGCCTGTTGGTGCCGGGGATGTGGAACAGCCTTGAGATCCCCGCCTCAGCAGCCCAGTCCTGAGCTTCAGCCCCAGCAAAGTGTGAACACTGATCGGATTATTCTTCCCACGGGACTTCATTGATTGAGGAGAGGTGCTGCAATCCTTTGATGCTGCTATTGTTGTCGGCCTTTCACAGGGGTCCGCCACCAGGAGACATCGGAGTATGTGTCCACCATCGTCAGGGCGTACTTTTTTTTTATTTTGGCGTGAGCGCGGCCGGATGTAGTCAATCTGCCATACGCAGCCCACTCCTGTGCCGCGGCGAATGTGACCCATCCGCCCTGCTGGCCAACCGAGTGGCTTCACCTGCTTACAGATAGGGCAGTTAGCAACAGTGGGCTTACATTGATCCAATGCCACAGCAAACCAGAATTGCTCTTCCCAATGCCGTGCACCGTCGGCCCATAGATGCCAAGTTTTTCAGTGTGCTCACGCTACTAAAGCACTGAGATCGAATTCATCTGGGGAAGCAGTGCACAGCATATTCGGACAGCCTGGTACACAGTGGCATTGTGTTTTGCCTCCTCCGTATTTTTGTGGGTATGGGCATCTATATGGTGAACAGAAATGTTTCTGTAGGTTTCCTAGTCCCACATAAAATACCAGTATTCCTGTCCGCAGAGGGGGCGTCCATGAATTCCCCACCCCATTTCGTGCCACCGGGCCATCCAAACTGCCATACGGTTGGCCACTGTAAAAGAGTCGGTATAAACAACGACATAGGTAGGAAGGGGGATGAGGTCCTGAAGAGTGAGTTTAGGGAGCCCGGCAAGAGACTGAGGAACAGGACGTCGAGGGGAGCAATCTCGGGATTGCTGCCGGTGCCACGCGATAGTGAAGGCAGGAACAGGAGGAGGTGGCAGTTAAATGCGGGGCTGAGAAGTTGGTGCAGGAGGGAGGGTTTTAGATTTCTGGATCGTTGGGATCTCTTCTTGGGAAGGTGGGACCTGTACAGAGAGGACGGGTTCCACCCGAACCAGAAGGGGGCCAATATCCTTGCGGCTTGGTTTGCTTGGGTGGTTCGGGAAGGTTTAAACTAATTAGTGAGGTGGGGTTTCGAACCGGAGGAGTAGGTCGGGAAGAAGTGGATGGGAAAAAGTTAGATCAAACAGGTAGAGAGGCTTTTCGGAAGGAGAAGCAGAATACAGGCTATAAAAGTAGTATGCTGTATGGACGTGCGTTTACGTAAATGCAAGAAGCGTCAGGAATAAGGGACATGAAATGTGAGTTTGATTAAGTATGCGGGACTTTGATATTGTGGCTATAACAGAGTCGTGGCTGACGTCAGGGCAGGAGTGGATGTTGAATATTCCTGGTTTTCAGTGTCCTAAAATGGATAGGGAAGGGGGAGAAGAGGAGGGGTGGCGATACTGGTCAGGGACACTGTTACGGCTGCGGAAAGGGTGGATGCAGGAGAGAGATCGTCTCTCGAGTCCGTGTGGGTGGAAGTAAGGAGCAGTTAGTCTCCTGGGAGTAGCCCCCCCGCCCCCCCCCTCCCTTTAGCAGTAGAGATATAGAAGAGCAGATTGGCAGGCAGGGTTTGGAGAGAAGCAAAAATAACAGTATTGTTATAATGGGAGACTTCAACTTCCCGAATATTGATTGGCACCTGCTTAGTGCCAAAGGTTTAGGCGGGGCAGAGTTTAAGTGTTTCCAGGATGGATTCCAGACACAGTACGTCAACAGGCCGACGAGAGGGAATGGCATATTAGATCTAGTTTTAGGTAATGAACTGGAACAGGTAACAGATCTATCAGTAGGTGAGCATTTGGGGATAGTGACCATTGCTCCATAACCTTTAGAATTGTCATGGACAGGGACAGGAGCAAAGAGGACAGGAAGATATTTAATTGGGGAAGGGCAAACTATGAGGCTATAAGGAGAGAACTTGGGAGTGTAAATTGGG
>JAUZTB010000077.1:333108-346692 GCA_034780895.1 Rhynchobatus australiae
CATGATCTGACTGAAGGGCAGAGTGTTGAGGGTCAAAATGAGGAGAAAGGAAGCCGCAGGTTTAATTGAGCTCTACCAACTAAAAACACTCAAACGTTTCCGATGCAGGAACCGCGGATCGAGTGAAACACTGCGAATTGCTGTGCTGCTGAGAAGAAGTAATCTCCTTATTCAGGAAATAAAACCGAACATTCTTTAAGCAGATCGTGAAGAATATTTCTCCAATAACCATACCCACAATTTTTCGGGTGCAGTATTTTGTTTAAAAAGTAGCTCAATTAAGGAAAGAGTTAAATTAGCCAAAGGTCATTTCTGATTCCTTCTCAGTTTGTGCAGTTGTGTGTAACACAAAATGCTGTCAGCTTGGACTGTAGGAATGTTTCGAGAACTTGTGGAAGTACAGACGCACATCCTTGAGATTAGATATTGGTGAAGAAAGTTTCCTTATTTACAGACCTTTTGCCTCTGTTTCCATGTAAGTTGTTCAGGCCGATGGTCGTGAGTAAAAAGAGGGTGCAGGCTGGTATTACGAAGGAATTGAAAAGTGGTGGGGTGAAGTTTATGTTAAGTTTTTGAGGCTTATAAAAGGGGCATATTCTTTTTTGCAAACCGGGACATTCCGTTATGGCGGCTCGCGACTGGTACTAATATGCAGACAGAAGGCTGCGTGAAAGGCTGTCGCGCACCTGAGTTTCACCGAATTTACGAAGATCAGATTATCCATTGGTTGATAAGTATTCATTTGCTTCCTTCTGCATTTTAAGTATTCTTCTTTCTTTCTGAATTTTATTCTTCATTTCACGAATAAAGTAGTTTCTGAACTCTTTAATACGCGTACTGTACCTCCTTTGTTTGTGACTACCTCTTGCTGCCGAATCAGAAAAGAACAATGAACGGATTTTAAATATATTTTCGTTACAGCCTAGTTAATGGCCACAAAGCGATCGAAAGTAAAGGCAACCGTCAGCCACACTGAACCATCTGTGGCGTGACGCAGGACGTAGTGGACAAGGCAGAAGTGAGCGTTGCGCAGGAGTCCGTACAGTACGACTGTTTCACCCAGCCGGTAGAACAGGATTTCGATAATCACCAGCATTAGATCCGCGGCAGCCATCTCCACCAGATAGGGAGTGCTTTATTGGTTGAGACTGCAGTTTCCTCGGCAGAAAATAAAGATTGCCACCAGGTTAGCTGTGGTAAAAGAAACGAAGCTTAAAATTGCCAGAAATTATAAAATACAATTAAAATACGTTTGTAAAAAGAGTTCTAACTTTTCTCCTGGTGTCTACCTTTGGCCTTTGAGTGACGACACAACTGGAATAACGGTAAATATATTAATTTACACCGCTCCTTTGAAGCTCTTAACAGCGACCTCTTACACATGTTCCAGTAGACTTATTATATCGGCGGCGGAAAATCACAGAATTATGGTGGTGATAATCAACCAATATTGTTGTCAATCAATAACGTTGTCTGAGAGTCACATGATGGCATAACAAGAGTAGCGCCACAGACGTCCTCGGGAGATCACTGCGACAACGATGTCATCAACATGAGATGTCCACCCGTTAACACCCCAGACCAATGAGAAAACTGCACCCTACAAGTTTTCATTGCAGAGCTGGTATTCACTGAGTACTTCGTCTCGCAGGCAGTGGAGATGAGAAATGTTCCAAACTGAGTGTAATTGAAAATGCTGCTGGAACTATTATACAACAAAGGAATAATGTAACTTTAGTCAGCTGAATAGTAGAAAGGACGACTGAGTTAAACCCTGAGAAGTAGACAACATGATGAATTCGGGAAGGAAGATTACAAATGGCATTGACTATCCGACTACAACAGATATTTTCAAACCATAGAATATACCAGTCGGATTTAACCGTGGAAACAGAATACATTCGCGTTACTGAGGTTCCCAGAGTTACTGAACACTGATCCAGGGAGCTGAGCTGGAATCCCACGATGACAACTGGGGAATGCAAATTCAAGTAATTTGCATCTGGTCCTCGGAACAGTAACCATGAAACTAGCAGACTGTGGTAAAACACGTATGTTTCTCGCATATTTTAGGGAAGCAAATCTGCCATCTTTACCATCGAGGTTTGTCCGTGACTCCACCGGAACCAACAGTTTTCATCTTTACAGTGTACCCGGACACGACGGGATTGAGAGAAAATGGTAGCATTGTAAGCGACACCCGCATCTTAAGAATGAATTTAGAGAGTCGGGGAAAGCGAACTTGATTTCAAACCTTGCAGCCGTTGCAAATGATGATGTGCCAAATTATTTCCACTTCATAACGAAATCTGACAATTTCCAATCATGTGAGGCATTGTGAAGGAAACCTTTCCCATAAGGGTTGACTCGATGATAATTAAAAATGCAAAAACAGGCGTGAAATTGGATCATATAATTAGGATGCGATGTCACCATTTCAGCCTTCTGACATAATGGGAAGTTGTCCCAATTTCGGTGAAAAGCCTTCAACAGTTTTTGACAATCTCAGCCTAAAATTACATGAGGATAAATCAGGTTAACTGTGATTTTCCGCTTCCTCTGTTGGACGCATATCAGCAACCTAAACGAATTAGTTAGTTTTGAAACAATTTATTTGAAACTATTGCTTTAAACAATGCCGTGTTAAAATTAAAAATACACGGCGAAGCCACCAGGGAATTGGACAGCGAAAATTATTACATCACAAGTTGGAGTGAAGGTTATGAGAAAAAGCCATCGCCACTTCTGGACAAAGAACCAATTCCAAGAAATAAGCTTACGCGGGACACCGCCGGTTATATCAAGGAGGCAGCACACTGTTCGATGGTCTATCATTCTTTTCGGCTCCTGAGCAGTTCTTTCCAGTCCAAGACTACAGGGTGACCGGGTGGAGAACTATGCAATTTTTTTTCAAAATATATCATATTGATTAAAAATTACTCACTTCGGAAATGAAATGCAGAAAACATAAGAAAGACAATTTGATGAATTCCACCTCACTCAGATATTTCACAAATCAGTTGTTCCCTTGTTGAGATGTCAGTTCCGAGATCAGCACGTCTCGACTGTTCGTTCCGAAGTTCAGTGGAGACACTGAGATGTCCCTTTTACGTTTGAACAAACTGTTAGCCAATGATGTAAACAGGATGCACAATAACTGGTGATAATAATCGTTCCTTCAAAAATGAAACAACATTTTCTGCTTCACTGTACGTGGATGCCAAATGAAGATACGCTGTTCCTTCGACCAGCGACACAGCATGAACACTAATTATGGTGCTGTCTCTCTGGTGTTTTTGCAGCAGAGGTGGTGACTACACTATAATACTGTTAAAGCACAGCCCGAAAACAATGCTGGTTCCGTTCCAACATGAACAGTGCGGATCAAACGGCAGTACAGCGCCAATGATCTTAGTCTAAGTACCGATGTGTTGGCATTGCCACAACATTCCGGGTTCAGTACTGTGACAGGGAAAACCAGAGACATCGTGTAATTTTGCACTCCGTTTTTTTTCCCTGGCATGTTATTGCGGCACGATGCGATGTCAAAAACAGATTCAGAATTGTGAAACAGAATGTGAACGAGGGCAAGGACGTGACCTCTTTCAACAGAAAACACAGACGTATTTGGATTAAAAGTCTGAACCGGAGTATCGAGTAGCGCACAGGAAAGAGCAACCTGGATTGTGTATACAGTGCAGTCTCAGGGAACCGTGTGACAGCTGTTAGTAAAACATCCGGGATCACAGTGTTCATCAAGCGGGCGCAGGAAGAGAAGCAACAGGTGCATGTGTGTATTGCGGTGTCCGGTCACACTGGGGCAGTGTTGGTAAAACATACAGGATCACGGTATTCATTAATCGACGCAGAGAGAGTTGAAACAGAAAGTTGTGCTTAAAACTTTGGACAGAACTGGTGCAACTGGATGATTACACCTGAAGCGGTAACCACACACTGAGAAGCATCTGACCGTCCCGGTGAGAGCGCGGGTGAAATTTGCTGGAAAGTTTCCAGAATACGAGGGATTTCGGACACAGATTATACTGGAGGGATTCCTGTCCTTTCACTTCAGGAATCTGAGAGCTGATTTGCTAAATGTGGACATAACAAAATGGATCTTGTTAGGAACAGAGGATTGGTTCAACGAGGAGTGTAACAGCAGTGACGCGTAAGTTACCTTAACAGTGGGACCAGGATTAACAGTCCAGAGATCTGAAGTGTGAAAAATAATTTCAAACAATAAATAATGTGGAATTTTGAGGAAAAAAGACAACTACAAACAAAATAGCTTGTACAAATCAACCTTGTTTATCACTAAAACCTCAGGTGAGGAAACCTGCAAACCTGAGCCGGTGCGTACTATGCGTGACTCCAGTCCGACTCCCATCCTCTGAGGTGGCCTTTCGATCTTCGATTGTACCATGACTGCCACGAACAAACAAAGAAAGAACATCACTTGATATCGACCGATTGCGGGCAGGGTGAAGTCGCAACAAACGCAGTGCACTTTTCGTACTCACACATAACTTACATGTGATATAGAAAACGACCATTTCTCTATCGAATTCCCCATAGGTTAAAATATCCTTATAATGTGACTACTCACAAAGCAAGTCCATTTCCCAATTATTTGTCTCTGCAACCCATTCCACCAAAATTGCCATAAATTTTCTGCTGAACATCCATGGAACATTAGCATTGTATTCAACCTGCTAACCCCCACGTCTTTGCAATGTGGGAAAAGGAATACCCCTGGGGAACCCACGAGATCACAAGAAGAATATGTAACGTCCATGCAGATAGTACTTAAGGTTAAGATCGCTGGCGCTGTAAGGCAGGATCTGACCGGCTCAGTCGATGTTCTAAGTCCTCCAAACAAAGACGTGAGGCTGGTGCCTAAATGTGGAGATGGCACCCACAAGAGTTGACATGCAACAGCAGGACGGACGGACACGCGGAATCAATACTTAATGGAAATGGCCAGAACCTTCCATTACAGCACCAAACAGAATCTCTTGAAGTCTTCCACGTTGATTCCAGAGCTGCATACATCTCGCAGCTTCAGGTTAATCATTGGCAAGGACACTTTCACCAGACTACTACCTACAGTCCTCCTCAGCAGCTGATGAATCAATGTTCCTCTGTACAGAACAACACTTGTAAGAAGTATTGAGAGTAGCAAGGACACATAACCAACACTGAGTGGGGACTACTATGTCCTTCACCAACCGTGACTTGGTAAAACAAGCACCGGCCGAATACTGACGGATGTCACTGTCAGAGTTAAACAGCAGCAGGTTGTAACGAACCAGCACGAGAAATGGGCCTGCCTGACCTTGGCCTCACCAGTAAACCAGTGGCAGATGAACATTGGATGACAATTTCCAGCTCAGCTGTCCCGCAGATGGCGACGTATATAAGGAAGTCACAACTGTCCGAACGAAAAGGATGGAGATAAAATAAAGCCAATCGAAGCCTCACTAGTAGGAGATATCCCGGGGATAGAGAGTGTGTGAATGCAAGCTGACAGTAGACATCATGGAAAATCTTACAGGCCCCAGATCTCGCGGAAGGGGCGCCGCTGGTTAAATAACATGAGAAGACTATGCCCTCCTCTCTTATTGTGGTTGAGTAGAGCGAAGCCGCTCGCCGTCAGTGAAACCTCATCTGTCTGAGGTGTTTCACGGTGCCCAGCACAAGCTTGTCCCGATGATTCTCATCTACATCACCCTGAACCTCCTGAAATGTGTTTAAAGATAACGGGACGCACATTGCAAATGAAAATATGGGCAAGGAAAGTTGCGGCTGCTCGTTGAAGTTGAGTGTTTTGTGGGATGTGACCCTTCTATCAGAACGTTAGAACATGTAACACATTCACAAACGGAGTCATGACAGTTGTGTAAAAGGATATCTTAACCTATGGGGAATTACACAGACAGTCAGGGTCGGGTAGTAAATGTCACACAGTTGGAGACTTTTTTCAGACTCATTGGTCTTGCAATTAACCGGAAGTAATCGTTCTAATCTAACACATCAATAGAAAATACTGGAAATACTCGATAGTTCAAGGGCCATTTGTGGAAAAAGAAACAGAGCGACCGTTTCATATCGAAAAACCTTCTTCAGATTTGGCAAGGAGAAAAAATACAAGTTGGTATTTTCAGGAGGGGAGGCTGGGATCGAAAGTGAGGCTGGGATCGAAAGCGCCGACCTCGGATAAGGTGAAGGCTGGGGTTGTCATGGCGATATGCTGTCAACTGGACATATGGATAGACCATTGCAATTAAATCACTCTTTTTTCAGAACCGCGTGTATAATGATACATTTAGAAGAGAATCACGACGATTGATGTCGGAGTGTTCTCCAGCGTCATGGAGAGAGAGAGAGTACATTACTTTGGTCGCCCACCTACTTCCGTCCGTTATATTGGCGACAATTTATCAGAAATAACGATTTACTAAATCAATGAACAGAAGCATTCCATCAACATTAGGCATAATTTCGTAACTTTATAAGTTTTCATGCCACTGTGAGTAATGTATGAGCAAGGATTGAAGCTTCTCAATCGAACTAAAAGTTGGAAAGTGGATAATTATCAGGTTAGTCCACTGTAACCGCTGAGGTGTCAAATGCCACAACCGTTTAACCAGTTTAATGATTACACTTCGTACATTGCAGCCAATTGAGCTGATCACGTGTAGATAGACGGGGAACTTCGTGATGAGGATGGCACAATGTTTGTGAAGGGAAGGAGATGGGAGAAGGGAAAGTGGTAAATTAGCAGATAGAGGTGTGAAATAGACCAGTTCTGTGAGAATAATTGAGAAGCAAAACGTTCTTCACGTGGAGAGAAGAGACAACAGGATAATACTTTACCGAAGGAATCACTTGCCCTCCTACATTAACGAGAACATTAGCAGCAGAAAAAAAGAGATCCCCGAGTAAGGCAAAATGAATATTACCCTTTATTGTAAACCCGAACTCGCGAAGTGTTGATTCAGCGTAAAGAGTACTGGTGACATCACGCCTGAATATTGCGCACAGTTTTGTTCTGGATATTTAAGTGGGGATAGACGTGCTGAATGACACTGAGTTCATCTGCTTAAACTCTGAAAATTAAAGTATGAGTTAATGATCATAACTCGAGCATATTAGTGTATACTCATACGAAGATTAACAGGTGAACTCATATGAAAGTCTGGAGGATGCCGTGATCTTTAAAATAGACATTGAAGGGACGTTTCACATTAACAGAGCATCTGTATCTGATGGACATAGTTTGAGACTAAGGCGGTCACATTTTAATCTCTGAAAATGGAGAGCTGAAGAAAATCCATTGTATCACTGTTCAGTGTATCGGGTAGCTGCGTGCTGTTGTGGTTGTCGGCGGCTGTGATCCATTCTGTGGGTCTAAAAATAAAATCTGATCCCGACTATTCCTTTCCCGTATATATTGCGTCTCACACTGGATACCTGCTCTCGTGCCTGAATGCGAGAACAAGCCGGGTAGTTACGTAGCAACCCAAACTAAATTCAGGGAGGAGCGGCCTACGTGGTTGATGTCACCTGGGACGTTCATTCCGACATTGACCAAGAAACACGTAAGTCAAACCCAGTGGTCCTGTCCTACGTAGGTTCAGTTCCATCCTGTGCCCTCGTTACGCCAGGCACTATTCTGTCTGGAATTCGGGTTGTGATTTTGATAATGAATGAGAACAAATTAGTGGGGTCATTGCCTCATGGCAAGGTTAATTGAAGCCGTCTAAATGTCAGTGGAAAATGCTTAAATATGCAAAGTGGACGGGAATTTGTACGAGGTCAAGAAACCCGACCCGACGCAAGGCCAAGGACAAGGCCCGAAGCCCGAGGCCCGATGCGAGGGCGTCACGAGACCCGACACAACGAGGGGCCCAACCAGCCGAAGCACGACACCAGGGACCCACCGGATTGGAAACCCGACCCGACGGAGCACCCGTGCAGGGTCCCGATGCCAAGGCCCCTATGGACGACATCAGTTACCTGCTGACGTCCACTTCAAGGACTTAAACCTGTGTAGAAACAACAAATTAACTCAGCGGAATCCACTTCAGATCTTCAAGCTTACCTTCCAGTGCAAGTGAGTCCCCTCCAATGTCGAGCAATGAGAAGTTACTTACCATCCAGTCCAGGGGAATCCACTCCAGGTCTTACTAGTCTGACCCTAAACAATAACTTACCTGGTGGCTCCACTTCAAGAAACGTGGCAAGAGGGTTGGGCTGCAGGTGAGGCTGAAACAAGGTGGTTACAAGATGCCCCTCCCCAGCATACTACTAGCTAACTTCCTGTCCATTGAGAACAAATTTAATGAATTTAGGACCAGACTGACCTATCAAAGAGAACTGAGGGACTGCTGTGTACTATGTCTCACTGAAACGTGAGTCACACCTTCCTCGTCCAACTCTGCTATCCAACCTGAGGGCTTCTCAATTCATAGAATGGACAGTACAGTGTATTCAGGCAAAGTTGAAGGCGGAAGAGTCTGCTTCTCAATCGACTGCTGCTCGGACGTGATGGTCCTGGCGATCTCCTACTCAGCCAGCCTGGAATATCTAATGGTGAAGTGTTGACCATTCTGTCTGCCGAGGAAGTTCACTTCAGCTATCCTGATTGCAGTCTACATCCCACCGCAGACGGACATGAAGCCTGTATTCAGTGAGCTACACTCCGAGGTCAACAATCTTGAGACAGGATAACCTGATTTCCTCTTTATCATCGCAGGTGACCTCGATCCGGCCAACATCAAGAGTGTGCTACCAAAATGCTATCAGCACATCCCCTGCTACACCGGGGGCGTCACCACACTTGGCCATTGCTATAAAACCATCCGAGATGCCTTCCGAGCCACCCCCGTCCTCACTTTGGGAAATCAGACCACCAGGCAACCTCCCTGCATGCAAACATAAACTGAAACGGGAGGGTCCGGTACGGAGAGCCATGCAGTGCTGGTCTGAGGAAGTGGATTAGCTCTTTCCTGACTGTTTTGATACGGTGGACTGATCCATGTTTAATGACTCGGCTGCCAGTCTTGATGAGTACGCCACCATCATCACAGTGAGCAAGTGTGTGAGGGATTGTGTATCAAAAAGATAATACGGGCGTCCGCAAACAGGAAACCACGGATGAACCGAGAGATCCACTCCCGACTGAAGAAGAGAAATGATGCACACAAATACGGCGATCCTAATCGATACACAAATGGAGGTATGACCTTCGGAAAGCTATAAGAGAATTTTTGAGGAAATACCGACTCAAAATAAGAGTCCCTGACCAGACACAACAGACTACAAGACGAAGTCGGGCTGCATAGCTTACAACAGCGCTCCCCTTCCTGATGAATTTAACGCATTCTGCGCACATTTGGAAGATAAGGGAAATGGATTGTCACTATTCATCCTGACAGCCACCAATGCAGTAAAGCAGTGATCACAGTAGATCGCTGTGTGATTACAGTGATCACAGTAAATCAGAGGTTTTCAAGCTGTTGTCCGCGTACCCCTGGGGGTCCGTTGTGGGTTTCCGGGGGTCCGCCAACAAGCCAAGAAAAGCGATGGAAAAGTGACCTGTTACAAAGACGTAGCTTACTTGCTTGCACAATTTTCCACTACAGGAAGTCCCCAGGTGACGAACGAGTTCCGTTTTCTAGACCTTTCGGAACCCGATTTTCTATGTCACTCGGAAGTGTCCGGCATGCACACTTGGCTCGGGGATCGCCGCCGCACACAGGCCACAGCCACACATATGCACTTGGCACGGGGTTCAGGAAATCAGTTATATCTGTTCTTTCTGTTATAGACGACAACCTCAGAGACGTAGACGGTGTTCCCTTCTGGTAAACTGCCCCTTAGTATTCGATTTGTGTAGTCAGAGTAGTCAGTACTGTTCACTACTCACTACTATTCTGATGTGCACTGTAGTGTTAGCGAGACTGAGTGCCGTTGTTGGTGTGTCTTAATAATATTTCTTACCGTGCATTAATGTCACAGTGGCGTCACTGTCAAATAAACAGTGCGCAAGCGTGTAAATTTCAGATTACTTTTGATAATTTTGTTCATCGGTAATAGTAATTAAATTGTCCAGTGTGTAATGCTGAGTATGGAGAAAATTCTGAAGAGAAAAGCTGACCAGAAACCGAAAGATTCTGATGACGAAGGGGATAAGGATGACCAAAAGAGAAAACAACGCAAGTGCGATCCAGAATACATTTCATGTGGCTTCATCGCAGTGGTGACAAATGCAGACGAACCTCTCTGTGTTGTGTGTTTGCAAACACTGCCTAACTGTGCAATGAAACCAGAGAAACTGCAGCTCCGTTTAACAACAGTGCATCCAGATATTGCCAGGAAGCCGAAGGAATATTTTGAGCGGCAAAATGAGCTGTATCTCAAGCAGAGAGGCAAAATGACACATTGCGCCACTGTAGATGAGGAGGTTCTTCGCGCATCGTATTTGGTAGGATTACGAATAGCACGTTCCAGAAAGCCTCACGCAATTGGAGAAGAGTGTATCCTGCCTGCAGCAGTAGATATGTGCGAAGTCGTACTGGGAAAAGAATCCAATCAAAAACTGGAAGCCATTCCACTGTCTGATAACACTGTCAGAAGAATTGGCGATATAGCGGGAGATACACAGAGCCAGTTGACAGCACGTCAGATTTGCGATTCAGCTCGATGAAAGTACTGAATTAGCCAGTGCTACGCAGTTGTTGGTTTATGTTCGATATTGCTGGGAAGGAGAGGCTTTTGGAAGACTTTTTGTTTTGTAAGGCGCTCCAAGGGCGTACAACCGGTGAAGAACTTCTCCGAGGGCTTGACACGTTTTTTGTATAATCGGCACTGGTGTGGGCACAGTGTATTGAAGTCTGCACAGACGATGCTGTCGCAATGACGGGATGGAAGTCGGGTCCAGTCGCAGGAGTGAAAGAAGTAGCTCCACATGCAGCAGCAACCCACTGCAAGATTCACTGTGAGGCTTTGGCTGCAAAGGACATGGATGAAAATCTTGCAGATGTGCTTTCCACGTGCATTAAAATCGTAATTTTATCAAAGCTAGGCCGCTCAATCATCGTTTGTTTGAAAATATATGCCGTGAAATGGAAGCCGAGCATAAGCATTCGTTGCTTCACACAGAGTCAGATGGCTGTCACGAGGACGCGTGTAAATGAACTGCGAGATGAACTACTCTTTTATCCAAATGAGCCTAACGGATCATTGGACAGTTCTTGACAAATGAGATGTAGGTTGCCAGATTATTTTATCTTGCAGATAATTTCAATTTACTTCGGGGTTTTCGGTGGCTTCACTTCGGAGGATTTCGGAGCAGATAAGTTTTCCTTATTATATTTTTTCTAAGGTTTTGAAGTGTAAGTCTTAGTTTTAATGGGGTTGTAATTTAGTAGGGTTACTGTTTTTATAAGGCACTTTTATAAGGGTTGTAAAGGTTTTAAGTGGTGCAGTAGGGGCTGGACTGCGCAGGCGCGGCGCGGACAGCTGTAAAAGTGAACAGCCTTTCCAACGGGCAGAGTCGGAGCGGGCAGTGGAGTGAGAAGCAGCAGAGTGTGCCGGGCTTTGGCTAAAGCGTCTTCGGCGTAAAGGGGCGAGGAAAGGTAACATACTTGCCGTCAAGGAAGGGGTATGAGTGCGGTTTCCTGTACTCACTGCCAGATGTGGGAGTTCATGGAGTCCTCCTACTTCCGGGAAGGCTACGTCTGCGCTCGGTGTGTCGAACTGCAGCTCCTGAGGGAACTGGAAATGCAACTCGATGACCCACGTCTGGTCAAGAAGAGTGAGGAGGTGGTAGAGAAGAGTTATAGGCAGGTCATCACGCCGGGACGATCGGAATCAGGCAATTGGGTCACAGTCAGTAGAGGGAAGGGAAAGGGGGAAGCGTCTGGTACTAGAGAGTGCCCCATGTAGCTGAACCCATTGACAATAAGTACTGCTGCTAAAGTACTGTTTGGGGAGACAGCCGACCTGGGGAAAGCAACAGTGGCGGTGTCTCTGGCACAGAGCCCGGCCCTGTGGCTCAGATGGGTAGGGAAGGAGTGAGGAGGGCCCCAGTGATAGGGGACTCTTATAGATAGATGGGCAGACAAACGATTCTGTGGACGCAGGAAGGAAACTCGGTAGGTCGTTTGCCTCCCAGGTGCCAGGGTCCTGGATGTTTCGGATCGTGTCTAGATAACCTGAAGGGGGAGGGGGAACAGCCAGAGGTCGTGGGACACTTTGGTACCAATGACATAGGTAGGGAAAGGAATGAGACCCTGAAAGAGACTATAGAGAACTGGGAGGGAATTTGAGAAGCAGGACCTCAAAGGTAGTAATTTCCGGATTACTGCCTGTATTCAGCGACAGCGGATAAAGGAACAGGATGATAAGGAGGTTAAATGTGTGGTTGACGGATTGGAGTGAGGATCAGGGATTCAGTTTTCTGGATCAGTGGGGCCTCTTTTGGGGCAGCTATGACCTGCTAAGGAGGCCAGGTTGCACCTGAATCCCAGGAGGACCAACATACTGGCGAGGAGGCTTGCTCAGGCTGCCGGGGAGAGCTTCAGATAGACTTTTTGGGGGAGGTATCTGTACTGCAGAGACTGGGGAAGAGGTGTTTGTCTCTCAAGTGGAGGAGGCTAGGAGTAAGTACCATAAGCAGGTGAGAGAGAAGGGATGTGTTCAGACAGGCTTCAGATGTGTCTATTTTAACACAAGGAGTATTGTCAATAGGCGGATGAGCTTAGAGCTTGGATCGATACTTATGATTTGGTGGCAATTACTGAGACTTGGATGGCTACGGGGCTGGAATGGTTGATTCAAGTGCCGGGTTTTACATGTTTCAGGAAGGACAGGGAGGGAGGCAAGAGAGATGGGGAGTGGCACTGTTGATCAGAGTGTCTCGGCTGCGGAAAAGATGGACGTTCTGGAGGGACTGGCTACGGAGTTTCTGTGGGTGGAGGTTAGGAACAGGGAGGAGTCTTTCACATTACTGGGTGTTTTTTATAGACCTCCCAGTAGTTACAGGGTTATTGAAAAGCAGATAGGGAAGCAAATCCTGGAAAGGTGTAAAAATAACAGAGTTATGATGATGGGGGTTTTTAATTTCCGAAACGTCGATTGGCAACTCCGGACAATGAGAGATTTGGATGGGGTGGAGCTTATTAGGTGTGTTCAGGAAGGGTTATTAACACAGTATGCAGTTAGACTGACAAGAGGAGAGGCTGTGCTTGATTTGGTATTGGGAAGCGAACCTGGTCAGATGTCAGACCTCCCGGTGAGTGAATATTTAGGCGATAGTGATCATAATTCTATCTCCACTGGAGAGGGATAGGAACAGACAGACAAGAAAGGTGCTTACTTGGAGCAAAGGGAATTATAAGGCTCTCAGGCAGGAAATTGGAAGATTAAATTGGGAACAGATATTATGTGGGAGAAGTACGGAAGATATGTGGCAAATATTCAGGAGGTATCTGTGTGGAGCTCTACATAGACATGTTCCGATGAGACAGAGAAGTCACGAGAGGAGACAGGAACCGTGGTGTACGAAGGGTACAATAG
>JAUZTB010000077.1:346792-363322 GCA_034780895.1 Rhynchobatus australiae
TTGGACAGGTTCAAGAGATTGTTGGATAGACATATGGAGGAATGTGGGATAGAGGGATATGCGGGAGGAAAGGGTTATATACTGTGAGATGTGGTTTGATGGACGGCATAACATGGTGGGCGGAAGGTCCTGTATTGTTCTATGGTTGTTCTATGGTTAGAACTGTCAAGGAACAGTAGACATAACTCCTTCAGGTTGAAGATAGCTGTGGATAAGGATAAATATTGACTTTGCGAGAGAGTAATAAATTTACGCACGGCAAATTACAATATTTGGGTGGAAAAGGGGACAGTTAATTGGGAACCGCTGTTTGTGAGCAGGGCCACAACGGACATGTGGAGGGTGTTGCAAGACCAGCTGCACAGAGTAAAGTACAGGTATTTTATCGTTAGAGGGAAGGACAAGGATGGCAAGGCAAGGGGACATTGAATGTCAGGAGACGTGGTGAATGCAATCAAGAAACTGAAACCTGTGTCATGTACCATTCTTTAGCCTGTTGTAACCTCTTCCATATTTATATTCCAGCACTGATGAGCAGATAGCACCGAGGGTAATTCACAAATTACTCACTTCGAGGTCCTACTTTTCAGCTTGTTTCTTAACTCTCTACACTCACTGCGCAGACCGCTTCCTTTTTTCTCACGTTGTCGTTGATACCAATGTGCGTCACAACCTCCAGCTGCTCAGTGCCCCCCCCACCAGGATTGTCCTCCAGGCGCTCCGAGACATATTCGACCCTGGCACCCGAGAGGCAACACACCATCCTGGCGTCTCCTTTGCGGCCACAGGTATTTGCAGACTTTTTAAACCTCTCCCTGATTCAATCTGGGGTTCACATCTGCTGTAAGAAGACCATTATCATCCCGGTACCTAACAAAAATAGGGTAACATGCCTTAATGACTACCGCCCTGTGGCTTTGACATCCACCATTAAGAAGGCATCTCCCTGGCCTACTCTCACCTCTAGAGCATCCAGACAATAAATACAGCTATGTTGGACTATTGTTTACTGACACCATCTCCGTATTCTGTACTTTAACTCCAAGCAACTCACCACCGTACTCCGAGGCTCAACAGCTCCCTCTGCAGCTGTGCTTGACTTTCTGGCCAAGAACGCAATCAGTCAGAAAAGGCAGAAACACCTGCGGCACAATTATTCTCAACACTGGTGTCCCACAAGGTTATGTCCTCAGCCCCCTACTCTACACAACATACACTAATGATTGCGCAGACAGATTCTGCTCTAACCCCATTTGCAAGTTTGCAGCTGAGACCACCACAGTCTTCCGTATCTGAAATAACGATGAAGGAGAGATACCGAGAGACATGTTGTCATGACAACAACGTGTGCATCAATATCGGCAGAGCAAATTAGCTTCTCATTGTCTTCAGAAAGTGGAGTTGTGCACATGAGAGTATTAAGAGCTTCCGGTTCCAAGGAACGAACGTCATCAATAGCCGATCCTGTTCTTTCCATGTAGATTACAGAGCAAAGTAAGATCACCAGCGTCTCTACTTCCTCAGGAAGTTAAATAAATTTGGCATGCGCCCCTTGTCACTCAGCAACCTTTATAGATGCACCATAGAAAGCATCCTATCTGAGTGAATCACGGATTGGTATGGAAAATTCTCTGCCCGTGACCACAGAAACTGCAGAGATTTGTGGGCACAGCTCAGCACATCATAGAAACTAACCTGCCTACGGACTGTCCACACTTCTCGCTGCCGCGGTAAAACCGTCAGCATAATCAAAGACACCACCCACCCGGGGCATTCTCTCTACTCCGTCTCCCAACGAGGCAGAAGATACAAAAGCCTGAAACAACGTAATACCAGTCTCCATTACAGCTTCCGTACCGCTGATTAGACGGTTGAATCGTTCTCGAATACGATATGATGGACTGTTGACCTCACAATCAACCTCGATATGACGATCCAATTTATTGTCTAACTGTAAAGTATTGTCTCACACTTTAATCTGAATTTTGTGTTGATTTTCCTTGTACATCCTCGATGCATTGTGTAATGAGTTGATCTGTATGAACGGCATGTAAGACTGTTCCACTGTACAAGGCATAAGTGACAATAATAAAAGAATTCTAATTCCAATTCCAACTGCAGAGTATCCTTTCCCTCTTGCTCCACCTCGCTTTACCCTTTCCTGTTCAGTATCAGAAACGACCACGATGGCACTGATCTGGCTGCTGCCACATTCACCCATCAGTACCCAAAGGGGTACATTTGCTGTTGAAGTGAATGGGAACAGTGGAATCCTATACCATCTACCTGTTCCCGTTACCTTCCCTGGTGGACACACAACAATCTTCTGCCTGTACATTTGTCGTGACTAACTCGCTAAAACTCTTGTCTATGATGCTCTTAGCATCCCAGATTTTCATCAGAAAGACTAACTCTAGCTCTTATTCCTTCCCGTGGTCACGCAGGAGATGTGGCAGTACGAACGTCACCCTCGTGGAGTCATCCGGGACACTGGCAGTGTTGCCACTTGCTTCCTTGATATAAAAAGGACTGTAGCCGTCTATCTTATCTTTTCCCGTATTAATTTTATAAACCTCAAAAGATCATCCTTATCCAACCTCCTTCGCTGCATGGAAAACAATCTCATTTGTCCAGTCTATCCTAACAACTCAAGTCATGGTTTCGAGTGCTGGCCCGTTTATGCACTACTAATCGCATAATTACACACACCTGAGCCTCATTAGGAGCCTAGCATAAGAGCCCTGGCTTCACTTAGTACAAGTTGCCAGAGTATTTGTCAACCTTTGGGTAGACTTTGTCTACTGACTGCTTAGAGTTGTCACCTCGAGAACAGTGGCGGTTTCGTTGTTCCTCTCAGGATATCCAGTTTTTGTGTTTGACCCCACCTCCGAGCCCCGAGACAAGATTCCTTCCAGTAGCCGCCTTGCGGTAGCCGCCTGATATATCTCCTTACTGTGACAAATGCAATAACGGAGTGGCTTCCTCAATTCACATGTTTTGGACGTGTCAGAGTCTTAAAAATATTGGACAGAGGTTTTTCATACTTTCCCTGTATTTTCAAAATATATTTTAAACTTAATCATCTGTCTTCACTATTTGGAATAGTTGGAGAAAAAGATATAACTTTGTAGGCTTCTGATTTGCATATTCTGTCTTTTATTTCTCTTATAGCCAGGAGAGCTGTATTCCTTAAATGCAAGACTTCGCCTGCTCATGGTTACAATGGTTACGGGATGTTATGTAATATTTGAATCTAGAAAATATTCGCTGTTCTGTTTCTGAATCTAACCTAGACTTTCAAACTCTGTGGGGACCCTTTCGAATTATATTCAAAATCTCTGATCTGTGGTCTAAAACGCAGATATTGGCTGATAATTATTTTCTTAAGGTTTTTCCTTGCTGTTTCTTCTATCTAACAGCTTCGGGTTCTGGTAGTGGGGGTAGATTTTTTGTAATAAAATATTTCATTTTTTTCTTCCTTTATTAACTAACTACTATATATGATTATTAATTTAGAGTATTGTAATGATTTAACATAATGTATTTAGTAATACTTTACTCTCTTTTTTGATGCATGCACTCTGTATTTTTTCCATGGATTTAATAAAAATATAGTAAAAGAAAGGGTTTTGAACTTTCACCCAGAGGAAGAGGGGATAAGTGATAGTGACGTGGAGGGAGGGATTGGCCTCTTTCCCCGAGGCAGCGGCAAGTGTGGACCGAGTCAATGGAGAGGAGGTTGGTTTGCGTGGTTGTCTTCTGTGCCTTCACAACTCTGCAATTTCTTGCCGTATTGGGCAAAGCAGTTGTCATTACCAAACTGTGATGCCTCCGGGGACAGTGCTTCCTGTGCTGCATCTGTAAACATTTGTCAGATCAGAGTCATCAGAGTATGTCGAAATTCCTTCGCTTTTGGAGGCTGTGGAAGTAGATGCCCTTGTGTCCTTTGTTAGCTTCAACGTGCGTGAACGAGGGACTGAATGAGCGAGAGAGGGAGAGAGAGAGGGGGAGGGAGGGAGAGAGAGAGAGAGATATGAGCGTTTGGACACGAAACGAGCGTGCAATCAGAAAATTAAGGAAAAGTCTCGGGATGCTCGATCAGAGGGCAGAGGAACATAGAAGTGGACCACATAAAAGATTTAATCATAGAAATAAATTAGACGTCATGCGAGGCCGTCCGTTAAGTCTGTTCTGACCATACATGACAGTGGGGCTCATTCCTACGGGAAGGAGGGGTCAGAAATATAGGAAAATGTGATAATTCACAGCAGGCAAGCGGGACATGAGCAATTAAACAGGCGGATCAGGCCAATAATGGAGTGGAAGCAGAACCCGATTACATCATGAAGAAGAGAGGCACGGAGAAATAACGCAGAGTGGGAATAGACTGTGCGGGGTACTGAGCTCACACGATCAGTGGGAGTGGTACCAGGCTATCCATAGAACCCTGGAACACGACAGCACATAAAACAGGCCATTCGGCCTTTCTAGTCTGTGACGAAACACTATTCCGTTAGTCCCATTGACCTGCATCCAGTCCATAACCCTCCAGACCTCTCCCATCCATGTATCTATCCAAATTAATCTTAAAGCCGAAGGGTGGGCCCGCATATACCACATCAATGGCAGCTGGTTTCACACTCCCACCACTCTCTTTTCCCTTTAATGTTCCCTCAATTTCTGAAGACCGAGCAACATTCTAGTAAATCTTCTCTGCGCTCTTTCAAGCTTACTGATGTCCTTCCGAGAGTAGAGGTGGCCAGAACTGCACACAATTCTCCAAATTTGGCCTCAACAATGTCTTATACAACCTCACTGCAACATCCCAATTTCAATACTCAATACTTTGATATATGAATGTCAGGATTCCAAAAGCTTTCTTTACAACCCTGTCTCCCCGCGAAGCCACTTTTGGGGAATTATGTATCTGAACTCCCAGATCCCTTTGTTCCTCCGCACTCCCCAGTGCCCTACCATTCACTGTGTATGTCCTACCTTGATTTATCCTTCCAAAATGCAGCACCTCACACTTGTCTGCATTAAATTCCATCAGCCATTTTCTGGCCATTTTTTTCCAGTTGGTGCAGATCCGTCTACAAGCTTTGAAAATCTCCCTCGCTGTCTACAACTTCTCCAATCAGTGTCATCAGTAAATTGGCTGAACCAATTTACCACATTATCATCTAGATCACTGATATAGAAAAGAAACAACAATGGACCCAACACAGATCACTGAGGCACACGACACAATCATCCACTCCCACTCTTTCTTCTCCCACCCAGCCAATTTCGAAACCAGTTTACAGCCTCTCCATGGAACCTAGTATCTGAACCTCTGAACTAACCGCCCATATGGGACCTTGTCAAAGACCTTAATAAAGTTCATGTGGACAATATACGCACGGCCTTTCCTTGATTTACTTTCTTGGTAACCTCCGAGACACACACTACAAGAATCGTTAAACACGTTCTACCACGCAAAAATCATGCTTACTATACCTAATCAGCCCTTGGCTGTCAAAATACTTGTATATCCGATCTGTTGGAACGCCTTCCAATAATTTACCTACTACTGGTTTCCCCTTAACCGGGCTGTAATTACTGGTTTACTTTTGGAGCTCTTATTAAACAACGGAACAACATGAACTACGCTGAAGTTCTCTGGCACGGCACCCATTTCAAATATATCTGCCAGGGACCCGACAGTTTATACACCTGTCTCTCTCAAGGTGTAAGGAAATATCATGTCAGGTCCAGAGGATTTATCTAAGTTCATTGGCTGTAAGTCGCCAAGCACCTACTCCTCTTTAATCTCAGTATGTTCCAGAACACGACTGCTTGTTTCCCTTCCTTCCATATATACGATAGCAGATTTCTGAGTAATACTGATGCAAAAACTCTGTTTAATATCTCCCCCATATCCTGAGGCTGCACACATAGCCCACCACACTGATCTTCTAGGGGACCATTTTTGTCCCTTACTATCCTTTTACTCTTAATATACTTGTAAAAACATCCCGGGTTTACATTCACATTATCTGCCAGAGCATCCTCATGTCTTCTTTTTGCCTTGTTGATTTCCTTCTTTAGTACTTTCTTACTTTTTCTATACTCTTCAAAATACCTCATTTGTTCCTAGTTGCATCTACTTCATAAACCTAGTTGCATTCACCTCTCTTTTACTTTATCAGATCGCCAATATCCGTTGAAAACCAATGATCCCTCTGTCTGTTAATGTTGACTTTATTCCTGTCAAGTATATGGAAACTCTGCACTCTCAAAATTTCACCTTTGAAGGACTTACTGAACACATCCTCGCCAGAAAACAAGTTACCCCAATCTATTCTTAGTAGATTCTTTCTCAGTTGAACAAATTTGACCTTCCCCCAATTTAGAACCTCAACTGTAAGACCAAACCTGTCCTTCTCCATAAGTAAGTAACTTGAAATTAATGACATTATCCAGGAGAAACAGATCAGACCATAAACAGCAATATGATCAGATAACACAGGAGAGTGGGATCGGACCACACTGAAGAACAGGATCAGATCATCGGAGGAGAGTCAGCCCACACAGGAATATGAGACATGATAGTGTGTCCAGAACGTGCAGCAGAAGAGGATGAGACCACGCTGCAGAGGCGGATCTGCTGAATGTACTCGGGATTGTGCTGAGACAATATACAAGAATCGCATTAACTCATGCAGGAGACGTAGAATCCAACAAAAGAGGAAAACACGATTGATCAGCGATACAGGAGAGGCAATCAGGACTTTGCAGGTTGACGCAGGAGATTTGGAATCACACAATTCAGTAGAGTCGGCCTGAACAATTTCGGAGTCTTTTTGAATTAACGCACTGTAACTTTGATTTCGAAAGCGTAACATTCTGAGGATATATCTTGTATTTGTTGTGCGGCTATACCTTCCGGAGCGCTGTTAGTCTGATAAATTTTGACATAGTGTTTTTAATCCACAGTGATGTTTTAACTTAGTCCTTCAATCCATGGACACAAATGCCTATTTCTCCCGTCCTATACCAGTAAGTCCCTGCCATAGGAAATGGCATTGGAGAATGAAGCTGATTAAGGCATATCAGCCAATCAATGTGACATAGATAGATGGTTCTTGTGGTGCGTGAAATGTTCTCCAGAGTGCTGGAAGAATTCTGCGCCCGATTTTTTCTTCTGTTTTTTGTTTGTGATCACATTTTTCAATCTCTGGAGTTTCTCAATTAAATCTCGGTACCTAACATAATACTCTCCAGCGGGAATTTCTCCCTCCTGTCGTCATCTGTTTGTTCATTTTTTCATATTTCTTGTTAAACATTGAAAGGTCAACACTGCTCCGCCAAGGTATCCCCCATGGAGATCCGAAAATATATTAAAAAAACTCGGGATATTTCATTGTAACACTAAGACTGTAAAAACACCCCGGGTTTTCTTGTAAAAAGTAAGAAAGTACTAAAGAAGGAAATCAACAAGGCAAAAAGAAGACATGAGGATGCTCTGGCAGATAATGTGAATGTAAACCCGGGGTGTCACCAAGAAAATGTAGGAAACGTATATTGTACGTGATCATTGCCGTCATTGGCGTTCCTGGTAAGAGAGCGCAACGATAGAAGTTGTGTACCTTTTTAATTCTATTTCAACGTGAACAAAGAAGTCGGGAAATAAGTGTCTTATGCGAAAAGGAAACTAAGGGAAATAGTGCTGCATTTAGTAATGGTACTTGGACCACATAATTGGCTTGGCGCTGAACGTCTGCATCCCAGAACTCAAAGCCATCCATGGAAATAGTGGGTGCGTTGTTCTCTCATTTTCTGGAGTTCTTGAAATCATGGAAAAATTACCGTACTCCAGTGTTCCAAAACAAAAGATAGAAGAAGATATTGATCGTTAATTTAATTTTAATGATAGATAGAAAAACTGGATTTTTTTAAATGTAGGATGTTATCATGGACAAAATGAAAATACTAACGAGCTTGGCAGAAGTTAGCAACGATTTGTGGAAGGGATATAATCTTTGATAGATTTAAATATTTCCTTCTGAGGATGCAGCCTAAAGACGGGAAAAACACCGGATATGTGCATTTAGATTTTCAGAAAGAGATTAATGAAATCCCACAAAAGAGTCAGAGAGGCATAGAATTGTACAAAACAGAAACCGGCCCTTCGGTCCGTCATGTCAGTTTGGCAACTTATACTAATCACATTTGCCCGCATTGGAACCATATGATGGCCATCTGATGGCCATTTGCCGATTTGATGTGCGTGGCAAATACGGAGCAGACGAATCATATCGTTGATAAATCTAAAAGTGCTCTACTTAGTAAGGGAATCGACACAGGCCGGGTATTACTTAAGTGGTGAGAGATTAAAGAAAGGTTGATGTAGGACGGGACCAGGGTGTCGTTGAACACAAGCCATTGAAAAAGAAAGAAGCAAATGCAGCAAACAGTAAAAAAACGCATTGCATGTTGACGTTCGCTGCGCGATTTATTAGCAGTGGAACATTGATTTATTGTTTCAACTCTAACGAACACGGCTGATATAAACCTCGAACATTGCGAAGACATTTACTTCTCCTTATCCCAGAAACGCCATAGCAGGAAGGCAACTGTTTCTGCAATGGCAGGAATACCCAATGACTGTGCCTACCTTGGTTAGATTTTGGAAGAATTTAAGAACATCTGGTGAAATGTAGACCATTCTGGATATGCTCGGAAGGCTTGATGAAAGGTCAATATTTTCCGTCAAAGAGGATCCAGAACAAACGCCATCGTCTCGAGACACTGGTGAAAATTGTAATAGGAATCATAGGAAATACTTCTGCCAGTCTGCGGTATAATTGAGTAATTCACTACCACAGAAGGTTGTGAAAACAAGTCGCTGAATACACTTCAGCTGGAGGTCCGTAGATCGAGATATAGAGGCATCAGGGGTACTCATAAAGACCGACACTCCAGATGATATAGAGATAATCACCAGTCATCCTATTAGAGGGAGGACCCGGTCCGATACGCCGAGTGGCCTACTGCCCCCTTAGATTTCCGTGTCCCTGTTTTTCTGTCTGCTCTGTTTAAGTTGACGTTGAAGTTGCCCTATCGGTGAGCATAATGAAGAGACAAGGTGTATTATATGATTTCTTCCGCTGCCCTTTTATTACATTTAGTCAACGGAAAGCCTTTCTCTTATAACTACCAGGACACATGAAACTGGCATTACTGCCTTGACGAGAATTCAATGTGAGACACTCCGTGTGTCCAGAGGCTTCGGTAATACGTTCGGTGCCAGTTAAACCTGAGTGGGGACCAGGGTTGCTCCCGCATAACAATGATGCGCTCTTTGTCAGAGCAATTAGCGAATACAAATTATAATTCGTGCAGGTGGATCGCAACAGAATTGGGGAGATCAGTTGATGTGGATGTGAGAATGATAGGATCGCTGCACAATTGGTGTCGATGGGTGTTTTATTGTTGGCATGGATGCGTTGGGCCGTAAGGCAAGTTTGTTTGCTGTGGAACTCTGAGTTTGAGCCGTGTTTGTTGTCTTTGGAATTTTGTTGCTGGTAAAATCAAGTATTTTGCACGGACCCAGAGAATTTCAGTTCGGTTATCTCCAGTGTCTGTCCAATTTTCTTTTTGCAGTGAACGTAATTGCGATTGTGATCCTTTCCCGGGGAAAGTGCGGCCCATTCACCTGCACCACACACTACCTGTGGCCATGGCAGCGGCCGATCTGCTGGTCATTACCTTTGGTGTCATTTTATTCTCGCTCAATGGCAATTACTTCCCTGTGAGTTTCCTAAGCATCACGCCCGTATGCAGCATCATCCTTGTATTGACATGAGTAGCCACCGATTGTCTGTCTGGTTCACCGTCACTTTCACCTTTAATCGATTTGCAGAATCGCAGTGACCGGGAGCTGGAGAGCAGGACGTTCTGTAGTTTTACTCTTCACGCTCTCCGGCAGCTTCATTCTCCTATGGCTGACACTATTTGTAAATGTTATCTATTATCAGATCACAAGTACAGGGGGTGCACGGAATGAGTCTGAAAAGATATTTTGTGACGTCGGTTACCGACTACGAAATGTCAGCTGATTCACGAACACGTTTATTTACGCGGTGACTCAGTCCAATTCAGCGAGCAGCTGAAATATCGAATCACCTCAGTGATTCAGTTCATTTATAAAATCCCGCACTATGTGCAGCTAAGATGTGTCTGCAATGTTTGCGTTCTCGGACAAGCTACAAGAGGCCATGCTGTGGCCACACCGCAGCCGGTCAACGCCGTGACCGAACAATCACAGTTGTCTTTCCGGTCCACAACAGTTCTAGTTCATCGCCGGTGATTGGCCTGAGACCCTTAAGTCACATTACCCGTGGAGTTGGACATCCAGCCACAATCCCCGATTATGGTTACTCGCAGCAACAAATCATTGTAACTGTGATCCTTCAGCCAAATTGCCAGTACCACAGGTACAATATTCACAATTTTAGGGACGGTTAAATTTCAAACTGTAATTCCAGGGCATCAGCTACTCCAGACATCCATCCAAGTGGCTAGGAACTGCCGGAGCCAGTAGCTCTCTGCAAAGGCTGCTCGTTGCACATTGTTTCTGTAACTTCCTGCAGCAGCCGATTCTTTGAGTTATTTTTGCTTCTTCTGTTTTGTTCTGCTCTCGATTTCTGTCCTTGCAAACACAGATGCCTCAAAGGATTGCGTTCCAACCGCAAATCGCGAACTTGAAATCATTTGATTTGCCTAAATACCCGACGCAGCATTACATCCGCTGCGATCACTCATGGCCACCTTCTGACCTCGTTGGTTCTCCAGACCTGAGCCAGTTCAAAATCGATGACTTCCTTCAGGTCGTCTTAGTCAGCTTCGCGCACCAGAAGTCAATATATTCTGCTGATGTTCCATCGCGTGCTCTCGCTCTCTGTATTCTTTGCTTCAATATTGAGAGCGGATTATTGCAAAATCCTGTTTGTCTCGTTCTCCAAATATTTAGACACGTTGACTCTCTTTATTTCGTTGAAGCTTGCCTGCGATCCTTGATGCCGGAACTTCCATTTCAATTCAAACTGTTAAACATTAGCATAGCAAGATTGCTGAAGATCCGCCCCATAACTGCCAGGCAATGGCCATTTCGAACAATAGCGGGTCTTTCATCTAAGTGGGGCAACTGCATATATACGTGGTACAACAGCTGGTCCTAAGCTGGGTACTTTGCGGCGAGAGACTCACCTCCAGACATCCACTGCCTTTTCCTCATAAGCAAGTGAGAAGCCGGAGTTTGAATGAATTCTCTCCATTTTCCTGGAGAAGTAGGCTCTGACAAATCTCAGGAAGCTCAAAACTGCACAAGACAAAGCAGGGAGCTGACGCGTAGCCCGTAAACAACGTAAATAGTAATTCCTTCCTCCAACGATGCAAAGCGGCAGTTGTGTGCACCAGAGACAAAATGCAGCGCTGTAACTCACGAGGTCCACTTCAACATCACCTCCTAAACCCGCGGATTCCAACAAGAAGTTAAAGCAGCAGATGTCGGCAACACCACCACTCTCAGGGTCACCTCCATATCTCACCATCCTGACATGGAAAAGTATCACTGGCCCTTCACCGTCTCAGGCTCTAAATGTTAGAACTCACATCACCAACAGTACTGAAGGAGAAACTACACTAGGAGGATTGCACCGGCTCACGAAGTCATCTCACCGGCCTTATCAGGGTCAATTAGGAATAGGCAATAAAATCAGGCATTAACAGTTACCAATCAATGAATGACGAATCTGTCCTAACTCGGCTTGGTCTTGCAGTGTCTTTGGATCCACGACGAAATAATAATCCTACCAACTAAACTGACTAATTTGAGAGCCAGCCACAGAGCTTAGTTTTACTTTCAGGAAGCTTGGCTGTTTCACATTTCATCAATTCGTCATTGCATTCCTTCCTGTGGGAGTTGCGTATTTGGAGCTTGTTGAGTCACGGAACCATGCCATGAGTTTGAATGTGCTGCTGCTCAGTGTTGGCTTCGAACACACGACCGTCAGACCATCAGACCCCGCCTTCTCTGCAGAGGCACCCAGTTGAAGTGATGGGACTCCGTAAGGTTTATTCTATAGCCGGATCCAGTGTCCAGTGCTTCAATATTGCATCAGTTTCCCAAATGTGAAGTGGTTCAGCAAAATCTATTAGCGCCAACTGAAAATATTTTATCAACATAACCCGTTCCATTCTTTCCTGAAGGTGTAAACCATTTCAGCCTCTCCTTGTCTGATGTATTGTTCATGCTGTTCATGGATTTTCAGAAGCTCCTTGCATTTAAGGATTTCCTTGCAGGGCGAACTTCCGCTTGTCCATTATGGATTTACCCCCAGCACCCCGCTCAGCTGGACACATACCCAAATCATCTGCCCAACCACTCACTTGCCTTCACATCACCTACACTTGTATTTGTTTTACTCATTCCACCCTATGCTATTTTCCCCACAAAACGCATCTTCTCACGTGTCTCACTCCGTTGACAGAATGTCAAGCACAAATTCCTTGAATTGTTTTTGCGATGAAGAGTCTTTAAATTTATTGAGGACATTGATCATGCATGAGCAATTGAAACGATCAGATTTACAAACAAATCAAACGTATTCCCAGCTGCTTCAAGCCCTTGAAGCCCTTGCAGAACGATTCTGTTTATACAGTTTGACACGCTATTCCAAACTCTGCGGGCTCTGCTTCCTGTATCGGTGTCAAACACTGGAAGTCTAATTTAAGATCATGGGTGTAACTTCACATGTTTGCGCTGCAGCGTGAGGGCAGTTTTTTTTTCATTTCGAACCCTTCTCCCTTCACTTTTCCAGTAATGAGCTGTAATGGGGAATGCTGGCCTGGTCATGGTGCTGATGTTAAATGGAGTTGAGTGGCAGGGTCCTCAATATTTTCCATTACAAGGGAGAGGCCAGATAGCCATTGGATAAACACCATTTCATATTTCATTTCAATTTCCGGTGCCCAATACGCCAGCCGTAATACATACTTCCACACATAAGTACCGATCCATCCAGCTTTCTTCTCCTTTTGTTCACCTTTCCGAACCTTTTCTTAATCTGGACCTCTCTGCCCTAAATCCCCTCCTCATCTTGTTCCAAGTATCTCCCGCCAGGTTGTAAACGAGCAAACATATTTTCCTAAACATCTTTGTTCCACAGTGTCGCAGACAGAATGTTTGCTCCAACATGACTTTCATCAGAATCAACTCGTGAGTTCCCAAACAATCCCGTTTCAACATAAAAATCTGTGTAATTTTCATAATGAGGTTTAAGCATGTTTACATGGCAGAGCTGTGTATGCCTCCTCCGGTCAAGTGTTTTGACTAAATAATCCACTTCACTAACCTCAGATTCAACTTGGTAAGGGCCATGAAATCTCGCTCGAAATGGGTTGATCTGTGTAGGGAAAACACCAAGACTTTATATCCTGTTTTGAAAGTCCACGAGTGGGCGTGTTTATCATACCATGTTTTCATCTTGCACTGAGTAGATCTTAAATCTTCCCTTGCTAACTGGCAAGCTCTCTGCAATCGATTCTTTTTATATTTCAGAACATAATCCAACAAAGTCAAAGCCATTAACCCACTGTTCTTTGAATAATAATGGAGCAGTCCAAAGACCCTGAGTTCACAATATTGACAGGAAATGCACTCTCAATAATACTAAAAGTCCTCTCACCTGATGTCCAAACACAATATCAAAGTGAATTAAAACTCAGTATTCTTTCACCGACTCCCTTACTGCAAACAACAGAAAATGAGCTCCTTCATCCCAATCCTCATGCTTTCAAAGCAAAAAGCATTGATCATAGTTTTGAGAGCTGGATGAAATCTTTCTAAAGACCCTTGAGATTCTGGGTGGTACGCAGACAATAAAATCTGCTTTGCACCCAGCTCATATACTAACTGTTGAAATAGCCCTGGCATAAAATTACTTCCTTGATCTTTATGAATTTCTCTCGGCAAACCAACTGAGCTGAAAGATTTTAAAAGAGCCTTTGACACAGTCTTGTCCTTAATATTTCTGAGTTGTATGGATCCTGGAAATCTGGAGGTTGTGCACATGATATTTAACAAATACGGATTCCCAGCCTTAGACTTTGACTATGTGCCAACACAATCCGCAGTAACTTTTGAGAAGGGTTCACCAAATGCAAAAGCCCGCTCTGAAATGGAGCCATAGGGCGTCTCTAATTAGGTTAGCCTACCATCTGACATGTGTGACAAGTCCAACAAAACATCACAGCATCCTTCCTCACATCAGGTTAAAAGAATAGCCTCAAAACCTTTCTTTCAGTTCTATTCACACTTAGATGAACACTTAAGGGCATGCCATGGACCGGGTTTAAAACCTCTTCCTTATAAATTTTATGAAACACAATCTGGTTAACAACTGTCCATTCATCTCTTGCAATAATATCAGAAGGTCTCTACTTCCTCATTAACACTCCATTTTAAAAAAAATTTTCCAACTAGCACTTCGGAGACCCACCTTTCAGTGAGACAAAACCCTCCGACGCAAAAGAAGGAAATTCATACCGACCTCCATCCAAAATCTCAGCATTTGCCTCTGGAAGGTACTGAGCTTCATCAGCATGACCAGAATCCTTTTGATTTTTAGTTTCAACTATTTGCAAACAAGCATTTGGCACGGCCTCCTTTTCTTTTCTTCAAGGGGGAACAATTAGTTATCAAATGACCAGGTTTCTTACAATAATAACAAGTACGTTTATCAGGTTTCTCCAGCACTTGCATCCGATAATCCTTCCCCTTGATACTACTTACCAATGTAGTTTACTGTTTACCTGGACCATCCCCATAACTCCTTCGGAAGGTCTTACTTTCGCCCCACTTTAACTTATGGGTTAAAACAAACTCATCTGCTAATTTAGCATTTTCTTACAAACGTTTCACATCTTTGTCATTCAAATATGTTTGTAAGTCACCCTGAACACGTGTTCTGAATTCCTCCACTAAAATCAATTCTTTCAATTTAACATAGTCCTCATTTATACTTTTCGATACGCACCATCGTTGGAAACGTACACCCGTTTCATTAGCAAATTCCATATAAGTATGGTCCAGAGATTTCTTCAGACTCCTAAATTTCTGCCTGCAAGCCTGTCAGCTTCAGGACAAATTCATCGGATTTAAGAAAAGCCTGTTTTATTATTTCATAGTTAGCTGCCAGGAATAAGCTTGATTGTACAGAATAAACGTTGAGCTTTTCCTTTAATCACAACGTAATCAGTGAGGATAAGCAGCAACACCTCCGGCACGATTATTCTCAGCACTGGTGCCCCACAAGGCTGCGTCCTCATCACTCTACTCTACTCCCTATACACTCACTATTGTGTGGCCAGATTCTGCTCTCACTCCATCTAGAGTTTGTGGATGATACCACCTTTGTAGGCCGTATCTGAAACATCGATGAGTCGGAGTACAGGAAGGAGATAGAGACCTTAGTGGAATAGTTTCATGACAACAGCCTTTCTCTCAATGCCAGCAAAACTAAAGATCAGGTCTTTGACTTCAGGAAAGGGGCGGTGTACAGACACCTGTCTACATCAATGATGCTGAGGTCGAGAGGATTGAGAGCTTCAAGTTACTGGAAGTGAACATCACCTGTCCTGGACAAATCACGAATCATGTAGATGCCATGGCCAAGAAAGCTCACCAGCGTCTCTACCTCCTCAGGAGGCTAAAGAAATTTGGTTTGTGCCCTTTGGCTCTCACCAACTTTTACCGATGCACCACAGAAAACATCCGTTCTGGATGTATCACGGCTTGGTGCGGCAACTGCTGTGCCCAAGGCCGCGAAGCTGTAGAGAGTTGTGGACACAGCCCAACGTATCACGGACGCTAGCCTCCCCTTCTTGGACTCTATCTTTACCACTCGTTGTCTTAGTGCAGTAGCCAGCATAATAAAAGACCCCCCCACCAGGGACATTCTATCTTCTCTCCTCTTCTGGCGAGTATAAGATACTGGAGCCTGGGGGCATGTACCATCAGACTTAAGGACAGCTGCTACCCCACTGCGATGACTATTGAACTGTTCCCCTATTCAATGAGAGGGACTACAACCTCATGATCCACCATTTTGTCACTTTGCACCTTATTGAACTGCACTTTCTCTGTAGCTGGGACACTTTGCTCTCTGTTGTTATTTTTTTTTACCTGCACCATATTAATACACTCTGTACTAACTCAATGTAACTGCACTGTGTAATGAATTGACCTGTCCGATCAGTTTGGAAGACAAGCTTTTCACTGTACCTCGGTACAACTGACAACAATAAGCCAATACCAATACCAATCAGAGACCAACTATCAGGTATCCAATTTGAACTCCGACAACTTTTTCTAGATGTTGAAAATACTGATCAACCTGATCCTCCACAAATGAAGGGAATAATCGAACCTCCCTACTGGCCATAAAACGACCACAAGGACCGGAAATAGAACGCTCACAATTC
>JAUZTB010000077.1:504404-516375 GCA_034780895.1 Rhynchobatus australiae
CCATTAATACTATATTCTGCCATCATATTTGACCTACCAAAATGAACCACTTCACACTTATCTGGGTTGAACTGCATTTAAATGAATTAAATTTCCCAGCTGCCCTGATGGTATTTGAATTGATATCTTTTAGCAATCTGATAAAGTAATTATGTTCCTCATTAATTTTACACCTTTCTTCCTTCCAGATTCTATATATGGAGCATTTGAGGATCTGGAGACAGGAGAAATTCATAAAGGGAAACCTGAAGCATTAAAACAAAGTCAGGAGGTCTGGGTTTAAGAAAACCTTTTAAATTATTAAGAGTACTCTTTTGAAGATTCGGGCAATAATAAAAATGAATGTCTGTTTATAGAATGATTGTTTTTATGTATGCTTGAAATTCAGTGAATGGGTAGTCATGCTTATTTCTCAAAATATTGTGTGATAGCACGAGAGGGCGTGCAGCGGGATTCACCAGGGTGTTGCCTTGGATGGCACGTTTCAGCATGAGGAGAGACTGGGTCTGTTCTCCTTGGAGAGGAGGCTAAAATGGGACATGGTTGAGAATGTAAAATTATGAAGGGTATAGATAGGGTAGACTTCAGGAAACTTTTCCCCATAATGGAGGTAGACAAAACAAAAGGACATAGATTTAGAGTAAGGTGGAAGGGGGATCCCCACTGAAGGGCACCTTTTCCACCCAGAGACTGGTGAGTACCTGGAATGCTCTGCCAGACAGAGTGATTGAAGGCAGGGTCACTGACAGCATTTAAGAAGTCTCTTGACCAGCACTTGAATTGCTTAGACATGGGAGGGTACGGGCCAAGTGCCGGTAGAGCAGATTATTGCAGATGGGTGCCCACTTGCTGGCATGGATGTGGTGGGCCAAATGGCCTATTTCCATGTTATATGCCTTTATGACTATCACCTGGTGAACTGACAGAAATGCTTCATAAAAGTGAAGTAACAAATTAGTGCAGGTTAGACTAGGAAGAAGTATTTTTGGGTGAAGACTTTCAAATGGGAGTTTAAGGTCGTAGGAATGGAATTCGGGAACTTAAGTGAAAGGGGTTTGAGAGTGTGAGGGGTTGTGGCAAGGAGGTAGGGAGTTTAAAGATGAGGGTTGAGCAACACTCAGTTTTAGGTGAGAGTTGGGCACATGTGGTATAATTTAAAGATCATAGCATGGCTTGGGGTTAGTGAGGGGTTAAGGATGTTGGCTTCATAACAAAGGTCTTCATTTTCTCATGTATTCTCAAGTATAAAAGAAAATGATATACAATGCCTTTTGTCTTGGTGTATTGTCTGGGCTCCCCTTTATCCAGTGTCGAATGTACAAAGATGGCAGGAAGAAGATAAAAAGGGCTCTGAAATTTGTCCCAAAGCAGAAAAATAAGTGGAGAGCTAAAGAAAGCTTTTGGGGAACAAGTGATGAATTGTTTGCATTGGTTTACAAATCTTAGGTGTTCCAGCACAGAGCTGGTCTCGTCCATTCATTCTCTACCAGAGTTTTACTCCACATTGGCCCTTTTGTCCAAATCCGTCCCTTCACTCCATTCCCAATATTTTTTTTGAAAACTTTTCAGAATGCCTAATCCAATTCTTATTCCTTTCCCTTCTGCTTTAAGCTTGCAGCTGGGATGTGATGTGGTGGGTCTCACACTAAAGGCACAAGTTAATAACATTTACAGGTTGTCATCTAGTTAATGGAAGCAAAGTTTGGAAGTGACATGTTGTGTATTAAGTACAAACCAACAAAGACTAACTTTTACGCAAAACAGAATGCTGGAAACACTCAATGGGTCAGATGGCATCTACAAAGAAAGAAGCAGAATTAACATTACAGATCAATGACCTTTCATCTGGTCTTGGACCTGAAACATTTGCATAGTTCAGGATTCTTGTTGCTTTCAATATATGCTGACCTCTGCTTAAAGTACATGGATCTGGCAGTCAGCTGAGAGCAAATCAGGCCTGAATGTCATCCCATCTGTCAACATTTTAGTCTTGGTTTGCACATTAGGAATTGATACTGGAGCAAGATGCTAGAGTCTGTGGAATCATGTCCAGAAATTAGTTAAAACTTTCAGAGCTTCAGGGCTTAATGGTGGGAAAGGCCGAAATTGAAACTCTTATATAGCGACTTCTTGATATAGAAATTAGCTTTAAAACTGAATCCAAAATTATGTGTTGTACTAGGAAAAGGAAATGACAGATGATGAAGATCACAATGATGCTCCAAGGCCAAAGGAAGAGGAAGAACAAACCAAGCGTTTGGAGAAAAAGCGGAAATTGAAGGAAATGTTTGACGTTGAGTATGATGATGGTGATGGGACTTACTTCGATGATCTGAAGGATGAAATGCAGAAACAAGCACAGGTACAAATAGATATTCAGAGTTTGATTCTGCACTGTGCTAAAGTGGCTCTAATATGGCAAGTCAGGAGTCTAAACCTCAAATATTCAAAATGTTTTGCAATGCTAGATTGGACTCTCTCAATTCATTTGTCTATCATTTAGAGGGTTTTTGTTAGTTCCCTGATCATTAAGCTCCGATGCTGTGTGGTTTGATGAAATTTGAAGCAATTTATTACAAACGTAAAGCTGACTTGAAAATCTAAGTTAATTGTACAAGTTAAAGCAATTTAACTCCATGTGTCAGCATGCATTGATAGATTAATTCCTGTCTGCTACTATTTCGGGTACAATGTTGCAAGAATTTAGTAAACCTCAGCACAAACCTCAGCACTGTCCAGCATTCTTGTTGCTACTTCATATCAATTTTTGTTCCTCCCAAAGCTTAACCGCGCTGAATTTGAAGACCAAAATGATGAAACCCGGATTCAGTATGAAGGTTTTAGACCAGGAATGTACGTACGAGTTGAGATCGAGAATGTACCCTTTGAATTTGTGGCGAATTTTGACTCTCATTACCCATTGATACTTGGTGGCTTGGGAAGCAGCGAAGGAAATATAGGATACCTGCAGGTAACTACTCACCATTAACAACTTGCAGTAAATAATATCTTAACTATGGGAAGACATTCCATAGTCTTGCAGAAGAGCATTATCAGACAAATTGATGCAGATTTAAAGATGAGATAACAGGGCTACCTTCTCCTCGGGTGACAGTGTAAGTACTATATACATGTGGCAAACTTGCCTTCATCGGGCATTGAGTATGAAAGTTTGGAAGTCACGTTGCAGCTATATAAAACTTTGGTTAGGCCACACTTGGAGTATTATGTGCAGTGCTGGAAGGACGTGATGGCTTTGGAGAGGGTGCAGAAAAGGTTCACCAGGATGTTGCCTGGATTATTGAGTATTAGTTATGGGGAGAGGTTGGACAGACTGGGATTGTTTTCTCCTGAGTGCCGGAGGCTGAGGGGCGACCTGATAGAAGTTTATAAAATTATGAGAGGTATGGGTAGGGTGGATGGTCAGAGTCTTTCTCCCAGGGTGAAAATGTCAAATACTAGAGGATATAGGTTTAAGGTGAGAGGGGGAAAGTTTAAAGGAGATTTATGAGGCAAGTTTTATTACACAAGGGAGGTTGTGGAAGCTGATACAATAGCAACATTCGCTCAAGGACAAAGGAGGGAACTTATGCTTAGAGGCGGAAGATGTGGGTGAGATCTAAGTGAGTACTTTGCATTGGTATTAACCAAGGAGGAGGATGTGGAGGATAGTGAGATCAGAGTGGAGCGTGCTAAGATGCTGGGGCATTTTGAGCTTCGAGAAAAGGTAGTGTAAGGTCTCTTGAAAATCATTCAGGTGGATAAGGCCCCAAGAGCCTGGTGGGATATATCCTAGGTTTTTGAGAGAGATGAGAAATGAAATTGCTGGGGCCTTGACTGGGATCTTGGTATCTTCGCTGGACGCAGCTGTGGTGCTACAGGACTGGCGAGTAGCTAATGTTGCTCCTTTGTTCAAAAAGAGAAATGGAGATAATTCTGGAAGTTATAGACCGCTGAGTCTCATGTCAGTGGTCAGAAACTAATGGAGAGAATTCTTGGGGATAGGAGTAAAAAATATTTGGAGAAGCATGGTCTAATTAGGGACAGTCAGCATGGCTTTTTTCAGGGTAGGTCATGCCTGACTGATCTGATTGAGTTTTTCTAGGAGGTGACAAAGGTGATTGATGAAGGTAAAGCTGTGGATGTTGAATACATGGACTTTAGTAAGGCATTCGACATGGTAGGCTCATCCAGAAAATTAGGGTGCATGGGAACCACGGTGACTTGGCTGATTGGATCCAAAATTGGCTTGCCCATAGAAGACAGAGGGTAGTGGTGGATGGATCTTATTCTGGCTGGAGTGGAGTTCCATGAGTAGTGGTGTTCAACAGGGATCTGTACTGGGATCCATGTTGCTAGACATGTATATAAATGATCTGGATGAAAATGTAGATAGGTGGGTGCACAAAGATTGGTGGTGTAATGGATTGCATAGAAGAATGCCAAAGGATACAGTGGGATATAGATCAGTTGCAAATGTGGGCAGAGCAGTGGCAGATGGAGTTTAATCCAGGCAAGTGTGAGGTGCTGCACTTTGGGAGATCCACCATAAAGGGAGAGTACACGATTAATGGCAGGATCCTTAACAGTGTTGATGCACAGAGGGATCTTCAGGTCCGAGTGCATAGCTCCCTAAAAGTGGCTGCATAGGTCAATAGTGTAGGAAAGAAGGTGTATTGCATGCTGGCCTTCATTAGTCAAGGCACTGAGTTCAAGCACTGGGAAGTTACAGTATGTTACAACTTTATAAAACTCTGGTTAGGCCATATTTAGAATACTGCGTTGAGTTCAAGTTGCCTCATTTCAGGAAGGATGTGTGGAGGCTTTGGAGAGGGTGCAGTAGAGGTTTACCAGGATGCTGCCTGGTTTGGAAGCTGTGTTATAAGGAGAGATTGGACAAGCTGTGGCTGTTTTCTCTAGAGCAGCAGAGGCTGAGGGGAGATTTGACAGAAGGTTATAAAATTATGTGAGTAGACAGCCAGTATCTTTCTCCCAGGATTAAGATGTCTAGTAACTAGAAGGCATGCATTTAAAGTGAAAGGGGGGTAAAGTACAAAGGAGATGTGCAGGGCACGTTTCTTTTTTACACAGAGAGTGGTGGGGGATGGTGGTGGAGACAGCGCGGAAGTGTTTCAGAGAATCTCAGAGACATGAATATGCAGAGGAGAATGGGGTATGGTCAATGTGCGGGGAAGAGGGATTAGATTCATTAGGAGTCATTGGTTTAATTAGTTTGGTACAACATTGTGGCTGAAGGGCTGGGCCTTACTGTTCTATGTATGTTAACATTTAAGAAGCATTTAGACACATGAACAGGCAGGGGATGGAGGAATGTAGACCATGTGTAGGCAGATGAGATTAGTTTAAATTGGTGTCATGGTCAGCACAGACATGGTGGGATGAAGGGCCTGTTCCTGTGCTGTACTGTTCTATGTACAACCTTCATTTTGAACTCCATCTGCTTCATTATTACAGCTTTGGAATATTTTAAATATATATCCCAGAATGTTCTTGCTCCCTACTCTCAGTGCAAGTCCCACAGTACAAACCTGATCTTGCTTTTATGAGCCAGGGATACTCAGATGGCTAAACAGCAATCCTACAGGATCTTCCCAATCTCCTTGCAACATGGAAGGTGACCAACATTTGGCCCATCAAGCCTGTGCCATCTTTCCACACCATCCCATCTCCCTCTCCACTAATTTTCCTGATTCCACCACCAACCTACACTGCACACAATTTACAGTGGTCAATTACCCTACCAGCCATCACGTGCTTGGGATATGGGAGTAAGTGGCAGCATGCAGGGGAAACCCGTCCAGTCACAGAGAACCAGCAAACACACAGGTAGCTGGAGCTGTGCGGCAACACCTCCATTAGCTGTGCTGTCCGCCACTCTTTCCTTTTCCAAGGCTAACGGTTGAACTCCATGCAGCGGATTCTAAGACTTTTTTTTTGTTTACTTAGTTCTTCCTTGGAGTCAGTTAACAGATGAACCATGAGATTGGAGCTGTGTTTGTTAAAACAAGTGCAGAAGCGCAAATTTTAACCTATACAGGAAAATTATGTAGATATTAAGCTACTGAACAGGCCACAATCCATGGGGTTGTGGTTACGCCCCAACCATTGATGTGCCTTTATTTCCTTCTGGACCAGATGCGTTTAAAGAAGCATCGATGGCACAAGAAGATTCTGAAGACCAGGGACCCTTTGATCGTCTCCCTTGGCTGGAGACGCTTTCAGACCATCCCCTTGTATCACATTGAGGACCACAATGGACGCCACAGACTGCTCAAGTACACACCTGAGCACATGCACTGTACTGCTACTATATGGGGTAAGAGACTTATTCATTTCTCAGTGTCTGTGCTGGAATTTATTGCCCATGAGAAGGTCATGGGGTGTTGCTGCCTTGACCCTTGCAGTCTTCTTGGTGAAGGTACAGCCACAATAGTCCTGGGGAGGGAGTTCCAGGATATAGACAGCAATGGTGAAGGAATATTGATAGTGGCGGCATGGTAGTATAGCAGTTAGCGAAGTGCTATTGCAACGCCCGGGTTCGATTCCTGCCGCTATCTATAATGAGTTTGTATGTTCTCCCCATGTCTCTGTGGGTTTCCTCCGGGTGCTCCAGTTTCCTCCCACAATCCAACGACGTATGGGTTAGGAGAGTTGTGGGCGTGCTGTGTCAGCATCAGAAGTAGCAACACTTGCAGGCTGCCCCCAGCACATTCTCAGTAATGCATGAAGACGCATTTCACTGTGTGTTTCGATGTACATGTGACTGATAAATAATCTCACTGTATCAGAGGGTGTGGGTTTGGGAGGTGCTGCTGGAGAAGTCTGGATAAGTAATTGCAGGGTCAAAGAGAGATACAACATGGAAACAGGCCCTTCGACCCATCAAGTCCACACCGACCATCAACCACCCATTTACACTTAAGCACATTTTGTGGATGTTACACACTGCAGCCACTGATGGAAGGAATGAACGTTTAGGATGGTTGAGGAACTGCTTTGTCTAAAATGGTGTTGGAGCTGCACTTAGGCCACAGTGTTCATCATTCGTATTTCGTCAAACTACTGGCTTGCGCCTTGTAGATTGAGGGAAGTTTTAGGTGACTCACTTGCCACAGAATACCCAGCCTCTGACCTTCTCTTGTAGTCTTGTGGTTGGTCCAGTTGAGTTTCTGGATGTTGGTGTGAGGGACTCAGTGATGAAATTAGTGTGAATAAAATGTCGGTGGTACACTCCCCTCTCTTGTTGAAGTTGGTGCTGTTGTAGCGCAAGTGGTACTTTTCACTAACCTGTACGTTGACTCGGTCTTGCTGCTTCATTTGCTGAGATTTTGCAAATGAAATTGAAAATATATGCTGTCAAGCTCCCCCTCAGGAGTTTGTTTGTTTGAATAAGGTCAGCCCTGACTCTTCTAAACTCCAAAGAATACGGACCCAAATCATTTAGCTTCTGAGAGGGACAACCCTCTCATCCGAGGTATTAGCCTGGTGAATTTCCTTTGGACTGACTCCAAAGTTATTATATCTTTTTAGGTAAAGAGATCAAAACTGTGCACAGTATTCCAGGCGAAGCCTCACCAACACCCTGTACAGTTGCTTAAAAACCTCCCTATTTTTAATCTCCCACTCCTTCGTAATAAAGGCCAAAATGCTGCTTGACCTCATAACTACCTGTTAGACCTGCCTGCTGGCTTTTTGTGATTCACACACAAGAGCATCTTGATTGCTTTGTATTTCACTCACTTGCAGTCTCTTTCCATTTGGATAAGAATCTGCTTTTTGATTTCTCTTACCAAAGTGCATAACCTCACAGTTCCCCACATGAAACTCCATTTGCCAGTCTTTTGCCCACACAATCAATCTATGTTCCATTACAGAATCCCAATATCCTTATCACAACGTGCCCTTCCACCTAATTTCATTTCATCAGCAAATTTGGAAACCTGTTACACACTGTTCCCTCCTCCAGGTCATTAATGTAAATGGTAAACAATTGAGCCCAGACTTGAACCAAAAATGATCTCCTGGTGAAGGCTGGTTAGTGAACCCAGATCTGAGAGCAAGAGTTAAAGCAGAAATCTTGACATCAGCAAAAAATTCCTTCAGCACCTGCCACTTTATTCCCTGAAGACCTTTGCAACCTGAAACAATTGTAGAAAGCACCTAACACTTGCACATTTTGCCAACACTCAGAAGAAATCAATCAACAGCTAGCCTTAAAATAGTCCGAATGACTCTTTGTGCTTCTTAACATCGTTTTAGCTGTGTGGAGCTGTTCTTTAAAAAATGCTGATGTCCTGAGTATGGACATTAAATCAACACTGGGCATGCTCTCAGTACTGCAGTATTGATACCCAAAAACTAAACACTTCCACGCTCCATTTCTCAACTAAATCATCTGATAAATCATAGAAATGGTTTTTTTTCAGCTTAACCTATTTAAATGAATTCTAACATAAATATTCTGAACCATATGTACAGAGAAATAAGGACAAGAATTGGACAAATGGGACTGCTCCCTTAGGAGCTGGCACAAATTGATGGGCTGAATGGCCCCTTTCTGTGTCATTGTAAGTGTAAGTGTAAGAACCACATTGCAGTAAAGATCAACTAGAATATTAAAGATAAAAGTTATTCATTGGTTTAATGCCATCTATTTGAAATAACACGTGGCTTATTAATTTACTTCTGAAAATTTAATTATGTCTTAATTATAACAACATGTCTTCTGTAATGGTATAATTAACATTTCAAGCCACAGTAGAAATATTATAAGGAAAGGGTCCAATACTTTCCAACCTATTTGAGCTGGAATGCTAATTTTACTTTAATTAACATGAAAGTCAGTTAATGTTCTGATCAATTTTTTAACCACAACATTAATCTATGAAAGTAAATTATGGCTGATGGTTCATAAAAACGATACATGAACTTCATTTATTACTATCAAAAATACCTTCTTATTTTTAATTTATTTACTTCATTATCATTTACCAGATATTATTAATTAAATATTATTTTAAGCATAAAGAGGAAAGCCTGATCCAGCATTCTATAAACCTATAAATTGTGCATGCGATCTCAGAAATATGTGAGCAACTAACCTTATGAAACAGTAAATCTCTGTAAGGAGGATCCATCCAAGAACAGGTACAAGATGTTCTCATAATATATAGGAAGTCAGAATTATTCCAATGATCACTACATGTGGTTTAAGGAATCATAGCAGCAATGACGCTTAAACTAAGGGAACTTTAAAAATATTTTAATAATGTTAAATAATTACTCCTTCATATGAGTTTATTGTGAATTAGAAGCTTAACAAGTGAATTTGAGAATTACTTTGTTGGACCTTTCCAGACATATTTCCAAAATAGGGGGAATGGCCACAGACTCAATTGCATTCTGCATAATTTTTTTCTCTTCTACATAATTAAATTAAAGCATAAAATCGATCGTGAAAGAGATCACGAGCCTTCAGAAGACACTGAGCATAATGTGAGTTTTGATCGCAGAGAAGTGTACACATACGAAAAGGAATAGAGTGTGTCGGGGTGTCATCAATCCTTTCCACCCAACTGACGCCTCCTCTGTGAAACTGAATCACACATATGCAATTACACAGAGTGTGGACCACACATAGGAAATCAGATCAGGGCAGCAGGTATGTGCCTCTGCTATTTAAAGGGATCATCAATTACTGGCAAGTTTGTTGGAGAGTCAGTTGAATTAGACCATCAGAACTTGCAGCAGCTTGAATCTGAGTATGCTCTCAATAGTGCAGAAGTGAAGCCATCTGTTTGAAGACAAAACATTAAGTGCTTTAGTTGTGATCCTGCTAGCTCTCCAGAACATGATACAAGACAAGAGGGGCTAAAGCCAAGGCCTCTCTCACAGAGATCAAAGAAGGAGGGAGAAGGGGCTGTGACCAGGAGGCACAAAGCCCAAAATCTTTCTGGGATATACACTTTTATCAGAATCAGGTTTATTATCACTGTTTTAGGATGTGAAATTTGTTATTTTGCAGCAGCAGTACAGTGCAAAAGACAAAAAAATTACCATAAATTACAAAATTAATTAATAGTGCAAAAACAAAGAATAATGAGGTAGTGTTTATGGGTTCATGGACCATTCAGAAATCTGATAGGGGAGGGGAGGCAGCTGTTTCTGTATCGTTGAGTGTTGCTCTTCAGGCTCTCCACTGATGGTAGTAACGAGAAGAGGGCATGTCCAGGATGGTGAGGGTCCCTAATGATGAGAAGTAATGTATGCAAAGTTGAGATTTTCAAAGGAGAGGTGAGAGGGATCTCCTGCCTTCTGCAGAGAGCTCCAGCCTTACTTCCTGGGCAGGACTGCTCTGGTCACAAGGGTGGTACAGTGGCGCAACTGGTAGAGCTGCTGCCTTGCAGTGTTAGAGACCCTGGTTCAATCCTGACATTGAGTGCTGTCTGACTGGAGTTTGCAATTTCTCCATGTGACTTCATGGGTTTCCTCTGGGTGCTCTGGTTTCCACCCACATCCTAAAGATGTTCAGGTTCCTGGGTTAACTGACCACTGTAAATTGTCACCAGTGTGTAAGTGAGTGGTACAATCTGGGGGCAGTTGAAGAGAATGTGGAAAGAATAGGAAATGGGATTCCTGTAAGGTTGGTGTAAATGGGCAGTTCATGGTGCAGCTTCAATGGATTGAAAGGCCTGTTTTCCTACTGTACCCCCCTCTATAAACCTCTATCAGTCCCCTGATTATTCCAGATAGCAGTGGCTGTTAGGTATCGTGTCTCCTAATTTGCAGGCCACTGTATTACGTGGGAAGTCACATGTGCTTCCCATTCCAGGAGAGGGAAATCAGCAGGTGTTGCAGGCTCATGGATTTGCCTTTATTGCGGCTTCCTAAAATTTTGAGAATTTGAAATTTCTGATGCCGAGGCTCCACGATGTCGTAATTGATGGCTCCCTAGTGTTCAAGACTGCGCAAGGTTCACATATGACGATCATGCACCAATGACTCTAGCGCAGACAGCATGGTCACTCCTACAACTGTACCACCCCTCCTGAAATCCCACTGTTATAATCAAGCATCCACTGTTAGTGCCATTTTAACATACGTTTAATGCTCAAATTAATTTTCAGATCAATACATTTTTTTGCTGTTCCAATGCTAATTTTCATGATTTTTAAAACAGAGAATAAATGTTCCAGAAAATGGTTTAAAGACCGTTGAGTAGCCCAATGAGCAAAATGTTGAACTCTGCAGAGAATGCTGCAAATTATAATGTAAATTACCTCCCCTTTGGAGAGAACCTTCATTATTTCTCAATGAGTCATGAGATGGAGCACGGCATGAAAATGTCAATGGAGAAAAGACTGTCAAAAACACACACTGTTGCTCCCTAAAGAAGCACATAAATTAGGGAGAAATAGACAGCCACTGACGACAAGTGTGGAAAGGCACATGAAGCAAGATCCTCCCACTAAAATGCAAAGATGAGTAGGACAAGGATAGCCATTCGAAGATGAAATGTTCTTAAATGGAGACCAAATAAACAGCCATGGCATTTTTGTAAACCTTCAATTTCAAAGAATATTTTGTGAAGATCTGACTTTTTCCCTTTCACGTATGTTGGTTTTACCAGTTGGACAGTCCCTTGGGATTACAAATGACTTGCTTCCACTCATTTTTTGTGGATGTTGAGTTGACTAATGAGGACAAGGTGGAATCTGCGGGCTCTTCTGCACATGGACAGGAGATGCCTGATGGAGTAAAGCAGGTCATTAGTTTGTGAGGGGGTGCACTTCTTCTATCACATTGCAGAGCTTCTGTGCGTTCCCAAGGCATGGACTTGAGGTTCTCAATGCCACCCCCAGTGTTGCTTCTCTACTTTATATGGCCTTGGGGCAGAGATACCTGGAAAATAATACTCATTGGGTGACAGACTTGAAAACAATATTGATAT
>JAUZTB010000077.1:946334-961736 GCA_034780895.1 Rhynchobatus australiae
GAAAGGGTTAATGTTTCAGGTCAATGAACCACCTTCAGAATCAGATTAGAATTTGAGGGGAGGTCATTGACCTGAAACCTTGGCCTCATTTCTCTCTCCTGATGTGCTGGATGTTTCCAGAATTCATCGTTTTCATCTTAGGTTTACATAATGTACATGGACTTTAGAAGGGCATTTTACAAAATCCCAAAAAAGTAGATTGATCAACAAAAGCCCATGGATTCAATGGAAAGTGGCAAATTAGATTAAACCGATGCTAGTGGGAAAAAGCAAAGGCCGAGTTTTAGTGCTGAGAGGGAGAGCCATGTACAGTGCAGCTTGGCAGAGTTCATTGCAAAACCTCTTGCTTTCCATGGTACATATTAATAATTTGGACAAACGAGCCAAGAAGGCATAATTAAGTTTGTCAAAGATACCAGAACTGGCTTCACGTGCCAAGGCCCTGGTCTCTGGACTTTCCTTCTCAAACTCTGCCTCCTCACCTAATCAGCCAGATGATTATATTTACAGCTTTCCCTCAGGGCAACTCTGGGATGAGGGGAGGGGGGCAGAGGCATGGCAGACCTCCCAGTCACAGGGTAGGGGGGAGAGTGAGAGACCTCTCCTAGTTACGCCCTCTGGGACCCAGGGGTCCAGAGGCTGAGGAAAGCATCAACTGCCTCCTGTTTGCTGCTCCCAATCCTTTCCAACGTCCTGCTCCGTTGTGTGTGGGAGGATCAGATTCTCAATGCTGCCGGAAGTTATTTCCTTGTTCATGTAAATGACCTGTGATCTACATTCACATTGTTGATTATAAAGTGAAGCTCCCAACATGTAGAGAAAGCTTTATCCTAAACAATGCAACATCCACCCTGGGTAACATCTGAATAAGACACAGGAGTGGGAGCCAGTCACATCATTCAACAAGATAATGGCCAAACATCTGCACCAATGTTAACAGTCAACTCCCAGATTATACGAATCCCAGTTAAGTTGATTTCAGTCTTAAATATAATCAACACCCCTCCACCACCCCTAGATAGCAAGTCACAGATCCCAGTACTCATCTCCCTCAACTCCCCTCTAAATCCTTCCACCAACTGATATTAAATCAATGCCCTGATCCCACTAGTTAGTGCCCCCTCTGCCCAGGAAAATGGGTCCTTAGAAGAAAGAACACTTTCCCACTTCATACTCCATCCGCAGCCAAGCAGATTCCTCTCATCCTCCTCAGAGTTTACTCCTCCACTTAGCTTGGTGTTGCCAGGAAGGTCAGTGTACTCACCCGAGCCATCAACAAGTGAGGTCGCAACACTGATCCATGTGGCACACCATCCTGAAAATTACTCATTTGTTCCTACTGTCTTTTTATTTAATAATGAATTCATGCTAATATTAGCCTCAAACCCACGAGCCCTAATCTTGCACAGCACACAGTTGACTGGTACATCTTTTCAAATCCTTTCTGTAGATTCAAACACACCATATACTCTCACCTACCTTGCTGGTTACATCCTCAAAATGTAGATCTTCACAAGATTCCCTTTCCTTAAGCTGCAATTCCAACTGACTGGCATGAGGTTCAAAGTTATTATACCTTTAATAAGGTGTGAGCATGTCCCTCACTGAGGTCAGGGCACATAGTTTTCACATTCCCTTTCTCTCTCCTTCCTTGAGCAGCAAGGTTAAATTAACAACCGTCCAAGAATCCCAAAGAATCCAGGGAATTTTAAAAAGTCAAGACTATTATATCTATCACATCCACAAGCTCCTGTTTCAAAGCCCTGGGGATATTTTGTTCTAACAATTTCTACAGTAAATTTTCTTTACTAATATTAATTTGAAGGTTCTTCAACCTTTGCACTTTAGTTCCCCAGGATAGCCAGTGTACTGGCAGCAGGGGAAACAAAGATAATAAACATTTGTCTATCATTTCCTATTTCACATTAAACTCATTGCTGCCTTTGCTACTCTATGTACTTGTGTGAAAACTCTTACTCTCATTTCTTGCCCATTTACTTTGTATTCTTTTCTTACTTTCTTTTCCATCCCTTTGTTTTATTTTTAATAACTTATTGAATCCTCAGGCTTACTATTTTTGACAACTTTTAGGCTTTTTTTAAATCTGATATCAGCTCCTCCCATTAGCTATAGTTAGACTTCCACTGGAACTTCATTCAAGGGAATATTTGCAAGAATTAAACTTTAAATATTTTCTGTGTTCATCTTCCATCACTTCTAACCTAGGTTGCAAATCTACCTCAGACACCTTATACTCATTGCTCTCTAATTTGTTTAAATTCAAGATACTGATTCTAGGAATTAACCACATACTTCTCATATACATGAAGCAATTAATAAATCACACCAAGATCATTCCTACTCAGAGGGAGCTTGATCATAAGATTTGTTTTATTACTCATTTCTCCAAAGCATTTTCCTAAATTTCAAATTATACTTTATTCATGAACATTTAGCTATATTGGGAGATACTAATTTGACTGAGTTTTTTTGAAGAAGTAATATGTTGATAAGGACTCTATGATTGATGTCGTCCAAGTGAACTTCAGCAAGGCTTCTGACAATTTTCCATGTGGAACACTGACCCAAAGTGGGATCCAAGGCAAGTTGGATGGAATTTAGTCCTGATAAATGCCAGGAGGTTTGTGTGTAGGACATACACCAGGGCCCAGGAGAGTGATGAGGAACAGAGGGACCTTGTCATACAAGTCCATAGATCCTCCATAGATTTCCAAAGCTGGCAATACAGATAGATAAGATGGTGGTCTTCATTAGCCAGGGGTATAGAATACATAGAAACATGGAGGTCATGCTACAACTTTATAAAATTCTACAGCTGGGAAATAGTACACTAATTGGTTTATTATTGTCATGTGTACCGAGGTACAGCGAAAAACTGTTTTGCATGCCATCCATACAGATCACTTCACAATGCAAGTACACAACACCACATTATTGGAATGTGATTGTAGTGTAGACAATTTATGAAGATGTTGGTAGACCTGATAGATGCTTAAAAAGTTATGAGGGGCTGAGATAGTGTGGATAGTGAGAAACCTTACTGCATAATGGAGAGATCTGAAACCAGAGGGTGTTGGTCTAAGGTGGGAAGTATGGGAGTGGTGGTATATTCAAGAACCTGGAAGAGAGGAAGTTGTTGGGATAGTGATTTGTAGGGATAGAGGGATTGGGTTGGTCTTCAGAGGAGTAATGATAAGGGGTTTAGAAGTTGAGAAGGAAGGAAGCTTCTCTCTCCATGCACCTGTCCAAATCTCTTTTAAACATTGCAGTTGTACCAGTCTCTGCCATTTCATCTGCCAATACATTCCATATACTCACCATCCTCCTGGGGAGGAGGCTACCCCTCAGGTCCCTATGAATTCTCTCCCCTCTCACATTAAGCCCAAGCCCTCTAGTTTAAGACTCCCCTATCCTGGGGAGGGGAGAAGAGAAAAAAACTGACCATCTACCTTATCTATGCCCCTCATTATCTTATGCACTTCTACAAAGTCACCCCTCAGGATCCAACGCTCCAGGAAAAAAGTCCCATCCTCTACTAAGGACAAAACCTCCAGTCCCACTAAACATCCCTGTGAATCTTTCTTGCGCACTTTCCAGCTTACTGACATCCTTCCTATAGCTGAGTGACCAGAACTCAGCACAATATTCCAAGTGTCATCTCACCAACGACTTGTACAGATGTAACATGACATCCCAACCCTTGTACTCAGTGCCCTGATTGACGGCAAGCACACCAAACGCCTTCTTCACCACCTTATCTACCTGTATCACCACTTTCAGGGAACGGTGCACCTTTACTTGTAGATCTTGGTTCTACACTCTCCAGGGCTCTACCATTTACTGTAGAAGTCCTGCCCTGGTTTAACTTACCAGAATACAACACGTCACACTTGTCCAAGTAAATTCCATCTGCCATTCCTTGTCCAACTTCCCCAGTTCATCAAGATCCTATTGAAATCCTAGATATCCTTCTTTGCTGTCCACTACACCATCAATTTTAGTGCCATCTGCAAACTTACCAACCATGTTAACAACATTGTTATCAATATTAATGACTTGGATGACAAACAATAAGGTTTCTCACTATCCACACTATCTCAGCCCCTCACCAATCTGAGAAACAACCCTCCACTATCCCTCTGTCTCCTTCCACCAAGCCCATTTTGTATCTAAAATTGGTTCAATTTTTATCTTGGTGCACTGTTCTACATTCCAAGTCAGAATCAGAGTGGTCAATTAACAAGTTCCCATAAGCTCTTGTGTGATAATGTTCAAACAATCTGCTTTATTGATATTGAGCAATACACATTGTCCAAAACACCAGAAGAATCACCTCCCTCTTCTCCAAACCTGTCCACACGGCAGCAACATCAGCCTAGATTTATGAGCTTAAGTCCCTGGAGTCTTCCAGCCTGGGAAGCAAATCAGTGCTACTGACAGAGCCATAGCCTGTAATAGGCTCAACTGTAACCCTTCACAATATAATCATCAACAATAACCAGGTACAAAGTATCCAATACCGGCACAAATACTGCCCATACCTTACACGATGCAGCAGCAACTGAGAGTGTACTGAACATTACATTTTCACAAATATCCATAGTTCTGGTGTTTACACGGGGAGGAATGTGTTGGCTGTGTGGACGTTTCTCTTGCAGAGCAGGATGGTGGGGGCAGCTCATGCAAGGCTGGGTCTCTGGGTCTGTATAGTCACCGGCTTGCTGAGGGTGTGTATCAGCTGGATGAGCTTATTTTCTTCATCCAGTTCTAGTAGTGATTGTTTTGTCATTGTTCCGTCATTGTTCCTTCCTCAGGGAAAGGACCTTGGAATTCCCCTGCACACACTTTACTTCCTTCTTCTCAGCTTAAACATCAGAGAATGACACAATACCAGAGGTTACTTTTAATGATTCACATCCAAAAAGCTGAAGGTAGCTTTGTAATAATCTGCTCTGATAAATGGGAGCAAGAATGGAAGATACTGTGGTTTATATTAACCATAGGGCTGAACACTTTTTTTTAAGAATTGTGATCAGACTGAAGTCTGCCATTTGGAAACTCACTTTCTGAATCTGCATGAGAATGTCCACACAGGTTCAAGCTAACTGTTGACTGTTTTTATTTTCACTGATGCTGCCCAAGTTTTTCCAGCATTTTCTGTTTTTGGTTCAAGTTAAATACAGAGAAAGTGCTCTCTGCACTGCCCTAGGTCAAAGCTGCTTCAGTTCTGGATGTTAACTTACAGTAGCTCCAACTTCATTCCCATTGCACACTGATGACAAAACATGGAGATTGTCACTGCTTATTCATGACCTTTGCTGCTGCAGTCCCAGATCCACCGACTACAACACCAGACTGGCTACTACCATTCCCTACTCAAAGAACATTTTCTAATCCAGGGCATTTATAGAATCAGTGATTCCCTTTAATGATATTGACAGAAATAAATTTCCAAATTCCCATTTTCAACCGTGCCGGGGAACACACTTCCCTTCCCCAACAGGGACGATGATGGCTCAAGCTGCATCACTTTCTCACTTTGACCCTGTCGAGTGAGACAGCATCTTCTGACTCAGCCAGCATTACAACCGTGGAGCTAAAGCCAACGGCGAACGTCCTGTTGGTATTACAGCCCCACGTCTGCCTCCCAGCACTGCACCCTCCCTCAGCCTCATTCACCCCCAGACTGGGTACGTCCACCAGCAAGGGTCTGGTGCTGCACATGGCTGGATCCTCACAACATACCAGGTCATGTGACTCATCAGCAGCTTGGACAACACCCTGCTACACTCTCTCTGGGTGAACTTTCATTACCTAATAAAAGCTTTTTCTAATTCATCAACAAGATCATTAATCAATGATTACATAAATCAGGGCACAAGGCCAAACATCATGGAGATTTACAACAGGTAGGTTTCTTTCGAACCAAGAAACAATGTGGTCAGCAAGCACAAAAGGTGAAGGGAGAATAAGCAGAGACATAAAAACCTGCAGATGCTGGAATCCGGAGCAAAGAAATAAACTGCTGGCGCAACTCAGCACATCAGGCAGCATCTGGACATTCTGGGTCAAGCCCAGTGCAGATGAAGAGTCTGCACCCGGAACGTCGACTCTCCATTTCCCTCCACAGATGCTGCTCAACCCACTGAGTTCCTCAAGCAGCTTGTTTTTTGGCTGCTGAAAGAATAAGTAGATGCTTCAGGACCGACATGGAGGACTAGGTGTGGTGACGATTAATGAGAGGTCAGCCTCTGGAGGAAGAATCTAGTAACGGGGAAGGAAGGTCCCATCCGCAGATTCACTGAACGAGAAGCTCTGCCCTGATAATAACATTGCAGCGAGGTTTTCACCCGCTGACAGTCGTGGTGCAACATCTGCCGCCTTCCAATCCAGGCAGCTTCAGATGACGACAACGAATGGACCTCCACTGCTGACCCAGACCGGGCTTCCACCAGTCACCAGCCCTGGGTCAGATCCGGTGTCACACACAGGTCCCGGCTCAGTGACAAACATCAAACGGCAGCGCAGAAACATCTTACAGCAGGCTGGAAGCTCGGGTCCGGCCGGTGTGGGGATGGGAGCAGCTCCATGGGGCGAGAGCTCACCCTCTCCCCGCCACCACCTCAGCCCCAGACCCCGGGGACCTGGCGGCGACAACCGACGGGGCCTCCCGTCCCACCAGTGACGGGACGTTTCCAGCAGCAGCCCCGGGACACGGCGGTTCGGCCGGGCGTTTGATGGGAGGAGACGAGCGGCAGGGCCGCAGCGCCGAGCTCCGGCCGTCCCGTCCCCCGCGGCCTGGGGCCCAGGCCCGGCCCCGCTCCCTACCTGACAGCGCGGCGCGTCGGCTCCAGACTCCGGCCGCTGCCACTCGGACCCCGCACCGCGGATCCTCCCGCTGCCGTCCGTCCTTCGCCGCCTGTCGTCCGAGTCCCGGTGCCCGGACCCTGGGTGTCGGTCCCCGCTCTGCTCCCTGTCCCGCTCCGCTCCCTGTCCCGCTCCCGGAGCCAGGCTCGGTGCCCACCGCCGGTGCTCAGTGCGCGGCCTCCCGCTCTGGAAAGTCCCCGTTGCTATTTGCAGCGTGCGTACCCCGGGGATTTCCCGTGACGTCGCATCGCGGACGCGCATTGGCTGCCCGGGGAGAGGTCGCTGTTTGATTGGTCGATGTTGCAAATATATGCAAATTCACCCAATCCCCTTGCGGCAGGTCTCCGGAGCCTTAAAGGGACAGGCACCCGCTGCTCCATCCACTCGCCCCACAGTCTCGAAAACAGTTGGAATTTCCCAGAACAGTTCACGTTTTGGCAACGTCCTCAGGTTGATTTACGAGCTGGAACTGCCCAGTAAATTTCTCGTCCCTCTTCGGCAGAGGGAGTTGAGCGATTTGCATGATTGAACAGACAAATGGCAAATAAAATCCGTCACCTGCAGAGTGAACACCGCCCTTGATCTTTTGGAGGATCGTTTATTTATTTACGTGGATTTTTGAAGAACCCTTGACTTCCGCCCACCACTCTGACTTCGGAGACAAAGCGCATGGCAGAAAAACAAGAATGACTGCAAATAAATAATATTTGAAAGCAACGCATCAAATCAGTAAAGGAAGCTCCAAAACTGTAGTTACTGGAGATCTGAAACAAATTCCGAAATGCTGGGGAAACTCAGGTCAACACGTCATCTGTTCCTCTCTCCAGAGATGCTGCCTGGCCTGTTGCTTCCAGAATTTTCTGTCTTTAGTATCAAATCAGTAACGAGTGCTAAGGCTCATAAGCAGATTAGATGAGCAAAAACTTGAGCAAAGAGGTGATTTAGTTTCGGGAGCGGCTTCCGATTGGGAAGAGAAGAAACATACAGGGAGATTCTGAGAGGGGATTCCGCAGTTTAGGCTCTTGGCATTCGGGGGGGATGGGCACAAGAATTGAATTGTGACCACTCTGCATCAAACACAGATTAAACACATTCTTAACGAGTTAATGATTCCTGGAGAAGCCGGTGTCTCCGGTGACCCAACTCCCCACAGATCCCTGTGCCCTGGTGAAGTCACAGCCTCTAATAATAAAAACAGAAAATGCAAGAACTCAGCCAGTCAAGCAGCATCTGTGAAACCAGTTAACGTTTTTGCTCCGTACCACAGGAACTTCAGGTTCAATCGTGTGCCTGGCTAAGGAGCCAATGGCGCGGAGCTACCTTCCCTGAACGACTCCAAGTCAGAATTCTGCCCAATTGTTGCTGCCTGACTGGCTGCGTACTTCCAGCATCCGCAGTTTGTTTTCCAACAACGCCGCTGGAGTTGGGGAATTACCCTCAGGAATGCACTCTGCAGAATTACAGGAGTTAGATACGTCAGGAAGGTGACTGGGCTGGTGAATTAGGACAATGAGGGCAAGACCATGAAGCAAGGGTGCACACTTAGAACCTGAGACATTCCTTAACTGCAGGCCGATGCATGGGGTGATGGAAGGAGTTATAGAATAAGTTACAACTTGGTAGCACATTTTTCAAAAAATTGCTCTGAAAAATAAAGGAAATATTTGAAATGTAAGCAGTGGTTGGAAATGAATTGGGATTGAGGTACCTAAAGTGCCAGATTGTGCAAGACAGGGTGAATAGGGATGGGCAAACTAGTCTCTGTAAATCAGATCACTGATGACACAGGAGACGACCACTCACCCCACCCTGCTGTTGGTCATTAAAGAGCTTCCAACCAAATCCCTCCATCCAGCCCTGGGTCTGTAGCGCTGCCACTCAAGGCCCTCAAATACTGCTTCTGCCTCCATTGCCTTTCGGACTCCGCCACCATCCCAGTGGCATCACTCCCACCTTTGTCCGAGTCTTCACTGCAATATTGCACATCACCCCCAACAAGCTTCCCACAGGAGTGCTGCATATGCACTGTTCAACCCATCTCACTTCCACTGTAGAACTCAGGCTATTCCTTTCTTTTTCAATCTTTTTATTAGTTTTTCAAGTCAATAGAAATTAGTAATAGCTTCAAAATTCGTATATGTGCTACAAAGAGACCTGGATAATCATACAATAAAAGGTCCAATGATCCCTTAGTTAATGAAAAGAGTATAAAAGAAAGGAAAGAAAGATAAATTAAGAAAAAACCCAAGTCAATATTAAAAAAAAATTATAAACAATGTAAACTAAGCAAACAAAAATAAAGAAAGAAAAACTGGGCCAAAATTTCTCAGTAGAAACAGAACAATATTATGTTGTCAATTCCTTTCCTCTAAATTAAAAAGTTATTGAAGGGGGATCTACATCATGTGAAAATATTGGATAAATGGACTCCAAATGTCTTCAAATTTAAGTGAAGGATCAACAGTACCACTCCGAATTTTTTCCAGGTTTAAACATGACGCAGTTTGCAACAAAGTCAATCATTTACCTATCCACCTCCTTAACCAGTATTATACACATACTATCTCTGTGATATCATCACTACACTGCTTGCCAGGGATGAGCTCCCTTTTTAAAATAATACTTGGGTGCATGAATTATAAACAGCATGGTTGCCAATGCTTTTAAAAGTAGATTACTGCTGTGGAACTGTCCTCTATTTATGGTAATCTGCTCCTCAAAAAAAGGGGACTACATAAACATTTAACTATACAGGCAAATTCAAGTGATTAGCACAATTAAAAACCTTTGCATATGATCTTGCCACATGATTAACTGCGGGGGAAAAAAACGCTTACAGCACTGTTAAAAAAAGCAAAGTTACCTCCCGGTGAGGCACAGATTAACAGCAACAAAATGCAGTAACAGCAAACACTTACTTTTATATACAATTCTTGATTGTCATCAATGTATTTGAAAAGTTTCGGGAGATATGCCATCGTCCTGGTGAACAGACTGCAGCGGTGGTTCTGAAAACTAAAAAAGTTATGCTTGAGTAATGCTTTGAACTTTGCAACTGACAGATATTAAAGGCCTGGAAATCCTGAAGCTCCACCCTTCATATACTACAACCAGTGCAAGCTCTCCAATTAAAGTCAGATACAATTAAGTGTGCTCAACCAATTAAGCCTTTGTAACTATTGTTTTTAAACAAGTAAAAAGTTTATACCACATCCTATACACTGAAAAACAGTCAAGCTAAAAGAACAGAGGCAGCCTTTGTACTGTGTTGGAACAAGCTTCTGTCGACCACCTTTCTGACCCAGAAGAGACTGGAGAATGGTGCAAGAGTGGGCTCCAAGATTTTCTAGTGCTGGAGGGGAGCAAGAGCCCCTAAGATGTAACCAAGAAAGCAGTGGTAGCAGATAACTGTAGCTGTAAATCCCAGAAATCTCCGAGACCCAGATACAAGAAATTCAATGACTTGATGCATGCTTACCTTCAGCGGCTGCAGCCAATAAGCAGCGAGATTAAGTTCAGATACCACACCACAGATCCTTACTCAACAGTCTGTTAACAGTCAGATTATCTGAGTGGCTCAAATATTACCATCAACAGTGTCCAGCATCAGGACTTGGATCTAATGTCAGTTTAACCCTAGCAGTGTTGCAGGCCTCACAACTGCTAGTCATAGCTTGTACACACTGCCAGCTATGCAAATATAACTGCAGCATCATCCAAACACTGAACATACTTGTGAATAGCCTTCCAGTACACAATGCAGCAATAAGTAGAAACAGCTGGGGCAAACTAAAAGGAACAACCTTATCTGAAGAACTAATCTGTGTGTAAGTAATGATGCACCACCAAATTTGGAGCAGCAGTTTGAGTCCTTAGCAAACAGCAGGCTGAATCAATTGAGAAAATGACAACACCCTCAGACCTGATGTTTCTGCATTCCTCACCCCAGGAATGCACAGAATGAGCCAGATGGTCCACATCCAACGTTGGGGTTAGGTTAGATTAGGGATTGAGGGTGTGGGCAACTCACTAAAATACATATTGCACATTACTGCAGTCATGATGCGTCAGTGGTGTTAAGAGCAAATGCTGGGGTGGTAGATGGGTTGCCAATTAAGTGGGCAGCTTTGCCCTGGAAGGTGTTTTGATTCTTGAGTGTTGCTGGAACTATATTAATTCATACAACTGAAAAATATTTCATAAGACTCCTAACCTGGAGTGGAAAGGTTTTAGGGTGTCAGAAGTGAGACATTCACCTCTGACCAGCTCTTGCAGCTGCAGTATTTATGTGGGTGGTCCAGTTCAGTTTATTGTCCATGATGACAATCCCACCCTTGCAGAACGTTGGTGGTGGGACACAATGGTGATAATCCCATTGAGTGGCAAGGTTCCGTGGTTACACATTTTTTTGATGGTGATGACCACTGCCAGGCATTTGTGTGGCACAGATATTACTTGCCCCTTCTTAGCCCATAAGTTGAGGCATGGACTGATCCATTTTAAGGAGTCTGTCAATGGAATTGAGCATTGCTCAGTCATTAGCAAATTTCATCCACATCACCTTAAGATTTGGAGAATGCCCTGAGTAACTTCCACAGATGATGGACTTCTAACAGCAGCTAACATCTTTTATGCAAGATATCACTTCAACCAAAGGAATATTTTCCCCTTATTTGATAATTTCTTCAATCTAAACTAGGCTCCTTGATACCACACTTTATCAAACATTGTCTGCACTTGTGAAGGCATCCATTCACACCTCACCTCAGGGAATCAGGTCCTGGTGAAACCCAAATTTAGTGTCAGTGAGCAGGTAAGTATCATTTGATAGTACTGTTGACAATACCTTCTTTTACTTGGCTGACAATTAAGAGTAAACTTATTTGATGGTAATTAGCTGAAGTGGAATTGTTGTGCTTTTTCTGGATCGGATAAATCTGGGGAATTTGCTACAAAATCAGGTAGATACTTGGGTTGCAAGTGTAACAGCTTTGTTAGAGTGCAGATTTCCAGTTCTCCAGGCTCAATGTTGGCTGGTCACATAGCTTTTGCTGCATCCAGAGTTCGCTACAAAATTCGCTGAAGACTGGATTATGTGAAGGTGGGTCCTCCAGAGGAAGCCGAAATGGATCATGAACAATTTTGGCTGAACGTGGTTTCAGTTTACTCTTTGGCAAATACATGCTAGGTCCTTCCTGCATTGGGGAAGGTGAAGCAGAATTGGGCCACTTGGAACTGGAAATGAGCAATGGGACTGAGAGTAGGATTGCCCTAGTAAGCGACAGCATCAATGAAAATGCTGCCACTCTCTAAAAACACTCTGATTCATTAACATTTTCAATGTATTTCTTGAGGAATTTGGTCATTGTTTCTGGAGAGCCAAACAACAAGAGTTCTTCAATCATTTACCAGCTATCTCCTACCATTTGCTCCCAGGGCACTTTGCTACAGAATTTTGCCATGCTGGTAAAATTTAGGTCAAAGAAACTACTAGTAAAATGACTACATTGCTGACATTTATAGATTGCAAAGTCTAATGTTCTTATCTTTATTGTTTTACCACTGAGCAGAGCCAGACACTGACAGTGCTTTCTCTAAAATTACAGAATATCTCAGATAAAGTATAATTGTAAAAGGTAGCAAGATGGTGAAAATCTATCAATCTGTAAGAACCAAAGTGAACTTTACTCTTTTGACCAACAGCCTGAGTGCTGAAATTTTAGATATAAAAAACAGAAAATGCTGGAAACACTCAGCAGGTCAGGCAGCATTTGTGGAAAGAGAAATAAAATTAATATTTCAGGTCAGAGACCCCTTGTTAGAACTGGGGTAGGAAAACTAAAAATGTTTTAAGTGCAGAGAAGGGGGCAGCAGGGATGAATAAAACAAAGTCTCTCTAATATGGTGAGGATGTGTTAAATGGGTTAACGAGGGCAGTTAGAGAGCAATTGTGCTTCTTTATTTCTGCTATGCATTGGAAATAGCAGGGCTGTGCAACCTGCTCAGCAAGTCAGACGACATTAATGAAGAGAGAAAAACGTCAGTATCACAGACTGATTATTTACATTGGAACTGGATATTTCCGCCACAGAGAGAGAAAACAAGTTAATTAAAGTTGTAAGATTTGATACTGAATCCAGCAATGTGCCCATTGGGAGGATGAGATGTGGTTCCTAAAACTTGCTTATAATAGTTCAGGAGGTCACAGATGGTGAATTAAAGAGGCAGGCAGCAAGAAGCTGAAGGTTGTGTCTACAGACTACATTCGATTTCTCCAGTGTAGAGGAGGCCACATTGTGAACACCAAATGCAGTACACTGGATTAGAAAAAGTGCAATTCAATCACTACTTCACCTGGAAAGACTGTTTGGGTCCCTTGATGGTGGGAAGGGAAAATACGAAAGGACAGGTTTTACATCTCCTGCAGTTACGATGGGAAAGTACTGGATGAAGGGGAGTGGTTGGTAATGGTGCAAGAGCAGACCAGGAAGTAGCAAAGGGAAATGTCCCTTTGAAATGCCCTGTTGGAGTGGATGGAAGCTGCAAAATATGATTGGTTGACTGTGCAAGCTGGAGGGGTGGAAAGTGAGGAGAAGGGGACTTCTGTTCCAGAAGAGAGGGGCCGAGAGTGAAAGGACAGAAAATAGATGAGATGCAGTCAAGAGGTCTGCCCACTATTGTAGGTGAGAAGTCACAGTTCAGGAAGAAGGAAGATGTTTCAGAGGCAAATGTACATCAGAACAGATATAATAAAGGAGGAACTGGAGTAATGAAATGGAGGGGTAAGAGATTGCAGGTGCTGTAATCTGCATCAAAACATCTGTTGGGTTTTTTACTTTCTCTTTTTCATTTCCAACCGCCGTTGCAACATCAACCACCTCGACTTCTCTACTCCCCTCACCCACTCCAACCTCATCCCACCTGAATGTGCACTCACTTTGTACCAATCCCAACCTAGTCATCAAACCCTCAGACAATGGCAGACTGAACTCTACCTCGCAGAGGACAGACGGCAGCTCTTGGACACCTATTTAGCTACCCCGGACCATGATTCCACCAGGAAACACCAGGCCACTGTCTCCCGTAATGTCACAGATCTCATCATATCAGGAGATCTCTCCTCAATGCCTCCAACCTGACAGTATCTCAAGTCTGCACTTCCCGCTGCTATCTCTTACACAAGATCCACAAAGTGGACTGTCCTGGCAGACCTATCATTTCTGCCTGCTCCCCAATCAACTTATCTCTTCATGTCCTGACTCTTATTTCCCTTTGTCCAGTCCCTTCCCACTTACATCTGGGACACCTCACATGCCTGCCATCATTTTGACATGCTTCGATTCTCTGGCCTCCACCTCATTATCACTATGGATGTCTAGTCTTGATACACCTTCAACCCTCATTAGGAAGATCTTAAAGCCCTCTGCATCCTTCTGTAAACAAAGATCCAACCATTTCCCCTCCACCAACACTCTCATCCACTTGGCATAACTTATTCTTATGATGAACACATCTCTTTTGATTCCTCTCACTTCCTAAAAATCAAATGTGCAGCCATGGGCACTCACATAGGCCCCAGCTACACTTGTCTTTTTGTTGGATATGTGGAATAGTTCTTGGTCCAAAACATCTCTGGTACCGCTCTCTAACTCTTTCCCTGCTATGTCGATGACTGTATTGGTGCTGCTTCCTGCACCCGTCTGGAACTCATCAATTTTATCACCTTCACTACCAACTTCCACCCCATCCTCAAATTCACTTGAACCATTTCCAACACTTCTCTCCCTTTTCTGGATCTCTGCCTCAATCACAGGAGACAAACTATCCACTGACATTTGCTGTAAACCCTTTGACTCTCACAGCTACCTTGACTGTACCTCTTCCCATCCTGTCTCTTGTAAGATGCTTTCCTTTTCTCCCAGTTTCTCCATGTCTGCTGCATTTGGTCTCAAGATGAGGCTTTCCATCTGATATATTCTCCTTTCTCAGGAAACATGGCTTCCCTTCTGTGGTGGTTGACAAAGCCCTTCATTTCCCAGACTTCTGCTCTCATCCCTGCCTCCCTCTAAACAAAAGAGTTCCCTTTGACCTTGGAGTTCACCCTACTAGTCTTCGCATACAGCACATCATCCTTTGTCTTTTTCACCAGCTGCGATGGGATCCCCCACTAGCCCCCACCACTACTTTTGGCCTTTTGATGGACCACATTCTCCGTTACTCCATGGTCTGCTCATCCCTCGTCATCCACCCATCCTTTGACCCGTGGCACATTCCCCTGCAACAACAGGAGAAGCAACATTTGTTCCTACACCTCCATCCTCACTACCATACAGGGACCTAAATAGCCTTTCAAGTAAGGTAAAGATTCACATGCTTTTTTGATATTTGCAAATTAGAAATTTTTTAAAAGCTACTATACCCTCTTTTCCAACACCTCACAAAACTGATACTACGGAAAAAATTTTAAGTCTTAATCCTTATCAGAAGGGCTTGATAACAATAATCTATGATTTA
>JAUZTB010000077.1:2091365-2102656 GCA_034780895.1 Rhynchobatus australiae
GAAGGAATCTTGCCTCAGAGATCTGAGGAGGAATCCCAACACAAACTGGATATCCAAAGAGGAACAGAGAACACAGGCCGGCTCTAGAGTTGACCACTCTGAGCAGCCAAAGGTTGACCAATACTCTGGCAACTAGTGCTAGAGAAGCACAGGTACTTATGCTAGGCCCCTGATGGGGCTCAGGTGTGAGTCATTATACAGTCAGTCCAGCATGGAATCCATGAACTGTACAACAAGGCATCTAAGGAGCCAAATCAAGGGCCAGTACTCAAAACCATGACAGTAAATGACTGGGGATTATTTTGTGAAGATATTCAGGAACTCCACTAACTACATTTTGAGATGCATATCATCCTATTTTTATTGGGAGAAGTTGCTGTTGTTTTGGATTGTGTCTTTTTAAATGATCTGTGAATATATTTTGTTTGTTGTAAAACCAATTTTGCTGTAAGCACTGCCTCCAGTTATTGATATACCAACAGTAGGCTCACTGGTGAAGTAATTTTTAATAATGGAAAACATCGAAATATTCAGCAGGACTGTGAACTTCTGCAGAGGGTGGAACCAGTTTAATATTTCATGTCAGTGATCAAAATAATTCCAATGAATGTTCTCATAGGTAACGCAGATCTTAGTAATATTAATTTTGTCATTGAAGGGCACATGGGCTGAGGGACAGATGTAGGGCCTCCTGAGTTGAGGGTCGGCTGCCTGCTGTGGATCTGCTGAGGTCTAGAGGCCAGAATGGGTAGGGATGAGGAGCCCTCTGTGGGTTGTAGAGGCAAAGTGAAGGATGGGATTGCCAGCTGGTGAGTGAAGATCTGGCAGAGGACAAGGTTGTTGGTGGCCCAGGAATAGATATGTTCAGAACAAACACATTTCTACAGCAACTGTTTCACGGCTGGGGTCCTGTTTCGCTGGCTTTTGCAGATTTGTTTACAAGAAGCGGGTATCATTGACACAGCTAGCATTGAAGACCATCCCTAATCTCCCTTGCAGCAGTGGGTCGGCGCCATTTCAGAGTCTGTCATGTTGATGAATCTTGAGTTGCCTGCAGGCCAATTCAGGCAATGACGGCAGATTTCCTACCCAAAGGAGTACCCAAGTAGGTGTTTATTCAGCAGTTAGTTCTGTAGCTTTCAACCCCATTGACGGCTCTTTTAAATTCCATATTATAAAGTGAATTTAAATTCCACATCTGCCATTCTGGGATTTGAATTTCTGGACTGTTACTAACCTGGTAATTGAACCACTGTACCACTACCATATCAGATGGGATCAGTGTACAGCACTGCACTGATATCTGCCCTGCTGCCCAGGGAAGCCACCTTCCCCGTGTCCTGTGGAAGGCTGGAGGCCTGCCTGACTGTCAAATCCAGAGCTGGAATGCTGGTCCTCTTGTGGTGGGCACCAGGCAGCGCAGGAATGTTCGTCGCAATCAGGATTCCACAGAACAAATGAAAACCACCTGTGCATGTTGTTTTCCACTTCCTGTGGATGGGATTCCCAACTTTCCTCTGCCTCTCCGTTACCGCGTTGCTGAAATTGGGAGCTCCTGGAGTGTGGGAAGAGCAGGGGCCATCGTCTGGCCAGTGTTGGCCCGGTTTCAGTTGGCTGAAGGATTGGAGGAGGGAAACAATCTGGAATGTTTTGGCTCCACTGGCTGCGGGTTTTGTGTGTTTGGATCCCCTAGGAGGAGGTGAGGGGAATGTGCTTTGCATCGTAGTGTGGAGCAAGTTCTGTGGGCCTGCAGGTGTGCCCATGCCCCTTTTGGTAGGCCACACATCCCATGATGCATTGTGTCACAGTGTCCCTGGCACAGACTGTCGGGCAAACGCAGATTGGGGCGGTGTCAGTGGATGGAAAGTTAATCAGTTCACGCCCAGCTTGAAGCTGGAAAGCCAGTGAACTTCTGGAATTCTCCATTGAAATTTGATCGTGGGCTGCCGTGGTACTGATGGAGCATCAGCACAGATTTAGATGCGAACCACGTGACCTGGGCTTTGATCTTGCGTAACTTTTCTCAGCGTCAATGCCAGAAAGTCACCTTCTGCGCCTCGGTGGGAACTGCCATCAGCAGCCTCTGGCCCTTAGTGGAGCTGTCAAAGCGTGAAATCGCCATCCCTCGTTAGCCAAAAAATGAACGTATGCCGTTAAACACTTGAGATACTTCAGATATTTGTACTTTTGGAGCTCACTTAGGTGGAGGAGAGCCTGACGGGGCAAGGAATCTAATTAAAGGAGCTGGTGGGAGGAGCTGAGGTATTTAAAGCAGGCAGCCTTGGGCTGTGACTTTCAAAGTCTCCAATACATGTGATTGAAGCAGCAGAGCTCGTGCAGTGGACACCTTGTTTTAAGAGCTTGGAATTGCACCACAAAGTCAAAGCAGTGAAGGATTGTGAAGAGGAGAGGAAATGCCTCCTTTAACTGAAAAACTAGAACCAAGGTAAAATGAGCCTTTTTTCCTGGAAACTTTAAATACTTTTATTTTAAAGAAAAGCTTAAATTTATCTCTTTAAACTGAAGGTCTTCATTTAAAAAATAGTGTTTGTGGCACTCGTTTTTGGCGAGAGCAGAGCAGATTGGTTTTACTTCACTAATGTCGCACGCACTCAATCAAATGTTGATAGTCCATTGCTAAAGTTTGGAAAAGTATTTTACGATGAGAACGATACAGGGCTTATCATGTAGCTTACCCAACATAGTTCTGTGTGTTTTGACGTGTGCATCCATATACTCGTAGTTGGGCATCAAGCGTTTACATTTGTGGATCTTGTCCTGTTGGCCATTCTGTTTCAATGAAGAGGCCGACACGAGTTAAGATCCTAACCCAGTAGATTAAGCGGGGAGTAGCAGTGGAAAATGCCTGGCACTGACCAGTTTCCTGAATGAGCAGCCCTGACACCAGTGTGCTGTCACCCTGAGCTCGAGATTCCAAATTTGGCAGATGGATCACATTGGTGGCGTCATGCTGTGGAATGGAGAGTTGGTTTACATTCCTCTGGCCTTGTGGAAGCAGTCATTATGTCTTTGAAGTATTAAAATAAATATGGCATGACTGTGAAACATCGCTGGAATGTTGGATAGTGTGACTTGTTTACTACTACCTCAGACCTGCATGGGTTGCTGGAACAACAACAACCCCTTGCAATTAAACAGCTTCTGTTAAAGCAATGAAATCTCCCTTCTTCCCAAAATTTGACATCAAGCCGCAAAGAGGTCTGACCAAAATCTTGGCCTTTGAGGAATGCCTTTAAAGGAAGAAAGGGAGATGGAGTCCGAGATTATTTATTGACCGATTGCTTAAGGAGCTACAATTGGAGGAATGCAAGTATCTTTGAGGATTGTGTGGCCAGAGGAGATTATAAGGACAGGCAAGGTGAGAACAGGGAAAACTTGAACACTTAGCATGAGAAGTTTAGAATTTTCATGTTGATTCACCTGGAGCCAGTGTAGGTTAGCAAGCATGGGCATATAGGATGGTGAGAGTTCTGGATAAGCCCAAAGATCGCCAGAGGGCCAAGTTCAACTTTATTGTTGTCATAGGCATACATACACAGGGTATAAATGCCATGAAAATGAGCTTTTTGCAGCAGCAGCACAGTACATTACAAAACGAGGACAAACATAAGCTAACAAATTTCCACACGCTAATATGTTGAATAACTTCCCTGTTGATGGCTGTGTGCTGGAATGTAGGTGCAGAAATAGATGAAAAGCCATGGATAACTGAAGTGTACAAAAGAGATCCCGCATCATCATTCACATAGCACCCCAGTGTCCCGGGCCAAGGTTTGTCAAATAACCAATGTCACCTTTCCATCATCACGTGGCCGTGTGGACGTATTCCATGCAAACTGGCCAACAGGCTTCCCAAACCATTTCATGACTCCACTTCAGAAAGCCCTTCATTGGCTGTAAGAGTCTTGCAGCCCAGAGGTTATGCAAGCTACAAGAGGAAAGCACCTTCGGAAATGACTGGGTACTCAAACTCAACGACTTGGCATGGAGCCAAGGCCAGGATGGCTTGTTTACACTACTCCTGATTGGATCTAGTGACCTGCTGGAACTTTCTGGAGTCCGGGTGCCAGAGCGTGTCCGTGGTTGGTTGTGGTGAGAGCTGTTGGCACTGAGTTCGTATTGGGAACTGGCACAAAGACAAGCTGGTGAACAAGGGTGTGCCCACCGTGTGGGGGCTGAAAGGCAGGGAGAGGCACTGGTCATTGAGGCTGATTAAACCAGGCTCTGCTAAAAGGTAGGAGGAATTACAGGTTCGGGAGTCTTGTTTAGTGTTCGGGAACGAATATTTATGTGGAATGTGTGGTCAGGAAGTTGTACGGTCTGTAAGTCAGCAGAACTTGGACTGCACATGAGTTATCTAGGATTTATTCCACTGAGAGTACAAGGTTCACAGAGAGTAATAACTCAAGTCCTTGTTTTCATTCCATGGGAATGGTATGTGCAGAATCCAGATCTTGATAACTGTGCAGAGACCAAGTGAGTTATTTCTGGGTATGCAGTTTGCACCCCTCGTCCTTGCAGTGTGGTGATGCTCCAGTCAATTTTAGGAAGTGATTACTGCTCCTGACAACTATCTGCTGTCACTGCAGCCACCTGCTCTTAATGGTGCAGTCTGGGACCTGGGGTGGGATAGGTCAGTGAGAATGGGAGAGAATTGTGGCTTTGAAGGGAGACCATAAATTGTGGAGATGGAAGGGGTGGCCTTGCGAATAGTGGGAAGGGGAATCCTGGGCAAAGGCTTCTCATCGATTGACACCGTCCATCAAAATTTAAATATATTTATTCATTTTCTTGCAATTACAGTGAATTGGGGTGGACCAGAGGTGGTTTCTGTATTTACCAGTGATATCAGGATTGTCTGCCATTCATAAGAACCTCCTTCAATTTTAGTGCTCTGTCCCTGGGGATGACCATCAAAGTTGTGTGAAGTTACTCTTAATACCTTAGCTGTTCCTCAGGATTCACCCAGAAACCTAGAACCAGGATGAACTCGGGCACATTTGGATCTGTATCATTCTATTAGTTGTCACATTGCACTTGGGCTGCTTTGAAGTTGTTGGCTCTCTTCAAGCACCAACTAGTTTTCTGGTTTCAGCAAAAGGAGGGAAAAAGTCTCAGTAGAGACATGAGTATTGATAGAGTTCGGATCTGGGGAAGGAGCAGTGTTTAATGTACTCGGATAAACAGCACTCATTGTTGTGACATGAAGCAGCCCTGGCCTTTGCTTAGTCTGTACAAGACTTGAACAAAAAATAACTTGTATTTCTATTTAAGAATCACTTTAGGGTCCGAGAGGATACTCAGCATTCATTTCCTGCTGGTCCTTAGGTAGTTAACAGTTTCTGCTCCCTGCTATTTTGCTCCAGTGCTCTGTGACCAAAAGACCGGCTTAGTTAGAGTATATTGATAACATGACGCCATACGTGACATGCACTATCATTCCACAAAATCCTTGAAGGCTTGGACTATCTCAAGTGACTTGGTGCTATAGTGCACAAAGCCAACTTATCTACATTCCTCACAGAATCCTTTATTTGTTCATCCAGTTTAAATCTGTGGCTACTTTTCCACACCTTTTAAGGAGATGTCAGGAACTGCACGATGCATTGGAAAAGATGACTCTTCAGCAACAGGACCGGAGGCTCATTATAACTTCAGTTCAACTCCAATTAAAAAAAATCTCTCATTCAGTATATGGAGTTTGTAGGGTACAGGTTCATCACCCTCACTGGAGGACAGATCCCACACACACTGACCCTCACTGGGGGACGGGTCTCCCCCCTCTTTCCCCCCCCACACACACACACAGACCCTCACTGGGGGACATATCCTGGACTGGTCCCACACACACACTGACCCTCACTGGGGGATGGGTCCCACGCACACTGACCCTCACTGGGGCACAGTTTCACAGGAGATGGTGTGTGTTGTGTGTGGCTGTGATATCTGTCCTCCCGATCAGGTTTGAAGTCCAGTCAGGTGTGACCACACCCAGGCTGATCTGCAGTCCTGTGTGGAAGCCTACTGCCACACTGGGGATTTTGGAATTCGGATGAAATGTTGAACTGAGGTGCCATCTGCACCTTTGAGTTTGTCCCACCGATCCCCCAATTCACAATGTCCAGAAGATTGAAGGGTAACTCTCCTCTTTCAAATATTTAACCCTACCCCAATGCAAATTTAAAATGGATGATTTAGCAAGAATCACCTTGCTATGTGCAGGTTGGGTGCCACATTTTCTACACTGCTTTTGACAAGTTCTCCTGTTGTACTTTGAGGTGCATGTTTCAATCATGTCGTCATTTGCACAGAATGTCCTCGGGGGTTCTGTAGGGATAAAATGAGGTAGTGGGTCCTGTGCAATGGTATCCTGAGCAGACCGTCAAAAGCATTTGGTCAGATGCTTTCATGCTAGAACTCTTCAACAAGCAGTAAAGACCTCGCTTAGCTGGTGATGAGAGGGGCACCCCCCGTCAGGTTCCTGTACACACAGCCGGTGTCTCGATCCCACTGCACGATGCTAGCGAGGGCCTGTGGTGTGAATGAGACCATCGTGCATCTCCTTCTGTAATGTGCATTTGCCAGGAGGTCTGGAACCAGGTGGAGGGGTCTTTGCTGAGGTTCATCCCAAGCAGCTGCATAATCCAGCACTCCGCTCAATGGGCTGCTCCGAGACCACACACTGAGGCAAGCATTGACTGCTGCTGGAAGGAGATCAGCTCAGTGAAAGCTGCTCTCTGGCCTGCCCAAGAGCTGTCCATGGCTGGATCACAGAGTTACAGTGTGGAAGGAGGCCACTGTTCCTGTCAAGTATATACTGGCTTTATGCAGCAATGGTCTAGCTTGTCCACTACCCCACACTTTCCCATGGCCCTACAAGTCCTATCCTTAGCCCTGGCTGCACAGGACTAGATGAAAAACAAGATAATGCTGGAAGAATCAGGTAGAAGATACAGGAGCCTGAGGGCACATACCTCCAGGCTTAAGGACAGTTCTACCCCGCTGTGATGAGACTATTGAACGGTTCCCTTATACAATGAGATCGTTTATGACCTCGCGATCTACCTTGTTGTGACCTTGCACCTTATTGTCCACCTGCACTGCACTTTCTCTGTAGCTGTGACACTTTACTCTGTACTGTTATTGTTTTTCCTGTACTACCTCAATGCACTCTGTACTGACTCAATGTAACTGCACTGTGTAATGAATTGACCTATTCGATCAGTATGCAAGACAAGTTTTTCACTGTACCTCTGTACAAGTGATAATAATAAACCAATACCAACACCGAGAACTCAGCAGGCCAGGCAGCATCCGTGGGGAAAAGCAGGCAGTCAATGTTTCGGGTCAGAAACCACCTTCAGGACTGAAGATAGGAAAAGGGGAAGCCCAATATATAGGAGTGAAAAGCAGAGCAGTGATAGGTGGACAAAAGAGGGGAGGCGGGGTGGGCACAGATCGGTAGATGCTGGTGAGAGATATTCATAGGCAGGTGTGGGGGAGGAGGGGAGAGCAGATCCACTGGGGGATGGGTCAAAGGGAAGGAGAGAGAGGGGAAAAAGGTTAGGAAAGGGAAGGAGAGAAGCATGGTGGGGGGTGGGGTTGTGGGGAAGGGGGGTGGGGATTACCAGAAGAGGGAGAATTCAATGTTCATGCCGTTCGGCTGCAAGGTTCCAAGACGGAGAATGAGATGCTGTTCCCCCACTTCGCGCTTGGAATTCTCCCGGCAGTGGAGGGGGCCGAGGACTGACATTATCAGTGACAGTGCGGGAGGGGGAGTTGAAGTGACCGGCAACGGGGAGATGCAGGTCGCAGTTACGGACGGAGCGCAGGTGTCCTGTGAAACGGTCACCCGGTCTGCGTTTGGTCTCACCCATCTAGAGGAGGCCACACTCGGAGCACCGAAGGCAGTCGATGATATTACCGGAGGTGCAGGTGAATCTCTGTCTCACCTGAAAGGGCTGGTTGGGTCCCTGGATGGCGGTGATGGAGGTGGTGTAGGGGCAGGTGTTGCACCTGTGGTGGGGGCAGGGGAAGTCCCCGGGATGGGAGCGGGATGGGTGGGGGTGGGGAGAGGAGAGAACGAGGGAGCCGTGGAGAGAGCGGTCCCTGCGAACGGCAGAACGGGGTGGGGAGGGGAAGATACAACAGTGACTGAGAGCGTCGAAGCCTTTTGCCAGGTCAACGCTGGACACACTGGCTCTGCCCCCTTCACTTCCCCTCGAGTTGTCACACAACCAAGATCATGGCTGACAGAATCCACACTGCGATTCCAGGAACAACCACTGGGAAGAGGAAGTCAAAGAGGAAGAGGAAGTCAAAGAGGAAGAGGAAGAGGAAGACCCTTTCCCTGTGGGAACGAGCAGGAAGACTCTCCATAGTTACTGCTGTCGGATTTGACTCCTGTATCGGTATTGGTGTTGGTTTATTATTGTCACTTGTACTGAGGTACAGTGAAAAACTTGTCTTGCATACCGATTGTACAGGTCAATTCATTACACAGTGCAGTTGCATTGGGTTAGTACAGAGTGCATTGAGGGAGTGCAGGTAAAAACAATAATAGTACTAAGTGTCACAGCTACAGAGAATCAAGGAGACATAGAAAGATACAGCACAGAAATAGGCCCTTCAGCCCACCAAGTCCATGCCAACCATCGACCATCCATTTAAATTAATTCTACATTAATCCCATTTTTTATTGTCTCCACATTCCATCAATGCCCTGCAGATTCTACCACTCACCTGCACATTATGGGTTATTTACAGTGGCCAATTAGCCTACCAATCTGTATGTCTTTGGGATGTAGGGAATGGGGGACCCACATGGTCACAGGATTAAGTAGCTGTTTCAAAGAACCAGCCCAGACATGATGAGCTGTATGACTTCCCTCTGTGCCCTATCTTATCTGATTCTTGATCTGAACCTGATTGACACATTTACATTTTGAGTGATGATTCATCTGCCTTGTCAATTTTTTTTCAATTCTGAATGTAAGCACAATGGAATGTTTATCATAAAGAGTGACTTAGCCAGTAAAACCTATTCTACTGTGAAAGCACATGCACATTTTCATAGAAATGATGCTGCCCGTACCGCTTCATGTGACATTGTTGTGTTAAATACTGGTGTCCACATGTAGTCCAAGTCAGAATGTTGTCTGCTTCTGGCCTTCATAGTGTGTGGTGCATATCAGGCCTAGATGGCATGTCTTCTATCGGACATCAGTGATTGGACACACTGATCACATTTCTGCACCCAGATGACAGACTTCAGAAACCTTGAAATCACATGTCTTGATACTGGTCACCTTTGTGAGATGAGAGTCAGAAAGGTCAGGGCAAATTCATTTTTTAATAAGACTTAGATGTGGTTAGCTAGAGAATAGCCCCAGATATCTCCAGCATCCTGTGGATAGGGAGGGAGTTGGGCTTAGGGTTTGGGGTCAGAGCAAGAGAAGGAAATTGAGCAGGTAAAACAATAGAAGGAGAAAAGAGCAGATAAGAAATAAGCTTGGTCTTGCCTCTTGTCCTTTGGTGAAGACACAACCTAGTAAAGGCCAATGCCCATGGACTGTACACTGTTCCAAAGTAACCTCAGTGACAGCCCACATGAGATCAGGATAGCGTTTTCTGGCTTGTGGTCACACCTGACCCCAATTTTAATTAGGTCTGTGGCTACAACTGTCTTCTGACATGAGAACTTTCATAGAATGCTGTGCAATAACAGCCAGATAGATTTTCCTTTTCCACCTTTCACAACATATGCATTTCCTGTTTAAGTTTTGTTGCTTTGCACAGAAATAAATACTGGAATCTAACTGTCAGGCACTGAGTCATCTTCTAAGTATGTGCTGGTCTCCCCTTGAACTGACCGTCAGGCCAGATACTGTCAGGCTATGTTATGAAGTTGCAAGTGGCAGTTTGAGAGAGAAATGTCTCTCTATGAATCAACGTGGACAAACTTTGCACAAACAACAGGAAAGGTGGCCTGAGGCTTAGGCAAAGAGGTGGGTTCTATGTAGATTAAAAACACGATGATGCTGGAAGAACTCAGCAGGCCAGGCAGCATCCGTGGAGAAAAGCAGGCAGTCAAAGTTTCAGGTCAGGACCCTTCTTCAGGACTGAAGATAGGAAAAGAGGAAAGCCCAATATATAGGAGGGAAAAGCAGAACAATGATAGGTGGACAAAAGAGGGGAGGCAGGGTGGGCACAAGGTGGTGGGAGGCATGTCGGGAGGGAATGGGGTTTAGAAAAGACCATTCATTGACTTGGCCAGTGGAGACATTGGTTGTGGAACACAGATCCAAAGAGAAATGAGGCTGAATTAGTTGATCTCAAACAGCAACATACCTGGGGTGCTGCAAGTCGTGTTGGTTTCCTGGGCAAGGGGGCCAGTGGCTGGTTAGTAAACTCCTGCAGGGAAGGTTCCAATACCAGGTAAGGATGTAACCGTGTTGCCCACAATCCCACTAACTCAGTCCCACTTCCACTGATAATTATATAGTCAGCCGATAGAATTCGAGGTACCAGAAGTCTTCCAGTTAGTGCACCTACTTCAACAGGAGCCAACAAATTCAGGAGAAGGGGACTAAGGTGAGAAATCCCAAAAAAGAGAAACAGCATGTCAATGTGCATGGAAGTAGGTGATAATTGTTTGGTGTTAAAAAAAGGAAAACTCGTGCCTTTCATGCCCCTTTCAATGTGTATAAATGAGATTTGCAACCAATGGAGCATTTTTCAGGTTTTCAGGTGCGGCCATTACAGGAAACACCGGTGCCAATTTGTACACAGTAAACATGGCAAACAGCAAAGCACTAAGCTGCTTTAGCAATGCTGAGAGACGGGGGCATATGGGCAAGGACACTGGGCTGACCTCACTTGCTCTTCGAAAGCTACAAGGGGCATACTTAGGGTGAACCCACACAGTCTTTTTCCCAGTGAAAGGAAACTACAAACTTGGTTTAAGTTGGGAGGACAAAGAGTTAATAGGGGCAACTTCTTCACACAATGGGTGGTGCAAATATGGAACGAGCTGCCAGAGGAAGTGGGTGAGGCAGGTACAATAACAACATTTAAAAGACATTTGGATATGTACATGGATAGGAAGTGTTCCAAGAGATATGGGCCAAATGCGGGCAAATGGGATTAGCTTGGTGGGCACCATGAATGATTTGGGCTGAAGGGCCTGTTTCCATGCTGTATGACTCTATGACTGTAAGCTGGTGCCATGGGACATCTTACACCAACCTGAGAGAACAGATGGGGCCTCA
>JAUZTB010000077.1:3836492-3850180 GCA_034780895.1 Rhynchobatus australiae
ACAGTGTGGGAGGGGGAGTTGAAGTGACCGGCAACGGGGAGATGCAGGTCGCGGTTACGGACGGAGCGCAGGTGTTCGGCGAAACGGTCACCTAGTCTGCGTTTGATCTCACCAGTGGAGAGGAGGCCACACTTGGAGCACCGAATGCAGTAGACGATACTGCAGTAGAGGTGAAGGTGAATCTCTGTTTCACCTGAAAGGACTGTTTGGGTCCCTGGATGGAGGTGATGGAGGTGGTGTAGGGGCTGGTGTTGCACCTATGGCGGGGCAGTGGAAAGTTCCCAGGGTGGGAACGGGATGAGTGTGGGGGCGGAGTGAGCTAGAGAGTTGCGGAGAGAGCGGTCTCTGCAAAAGGCAGAGAGGGGTGGGGAGGGGAAAATATGCTTGGTTGTGTGGGGTCCCATTGGAGATGGCGGAAGTGGTGGAGAATGATGTATTGGATACATAGGCTGGTAGGATGAAATGCAAGGACAAGGGGGACCCTATCCCTGTTGGGTCTGGGAGGGGTGGGGGAGAGAACAGATGTGCAGGAAATGGCAGAGATGAGGGTGCAAGCTCTCTCAACCACAGTCGGGGGGAAGCCCCAGTTAGAAAAGTAGTTAGACATCTAGGAAACTATGCCTGCCTCTTTGTTGGCTTTGTTGAATGGTCTCTGTTCTAAGCCTAGTCCGACTCTTTCTCCACTATACCGATGATGGCATTGGTGCCACCTCTTGTACTCAGGCGCATCTCGACAGTTTCATAAATTTCGCCACTAATTTTCACCCTGCTCTCTAATTCGCTTGGACTATCTCTGACACCTCTCTCTCCTTCCTCGATCTTTCCATCTCCATTCCTTATTCTACAAACCCACTGACGCCCACAGCTCCCTCGATTACAGCTCCTCTCACCCTGTCTCCTTCAAGGACGCTATCCCTTTTTCTCAATTTCTCTGCTTCCACCGCATCTGCTCCCACCGTGAGGCTTTCCACTCCAGGACATCTAAGATGTCCAACTTCTTTTCTAACTGGGGCTTCTCCCAACTGTGGTCGTCTCTTCTACCCTCACTTTTTTCCTTTCTTTCCTTACCTTTGACCCCGGTGGATCTGCTCTCCCCTCCTCCCTTGCACCTGCCCATCACTATCTCTTACCTGCATCTACCTATCACCACCTTGTGCCCACCCCGCCTCCCATCTTTTGTCCACCTATCACTGCTCTGCTTTCCTCTCCTATGTACAGTGCTTCCCCTTTTCCCATCTTCAGTCCTGAAGAAGGGTCCTGACCTGAAACGTTGACCGCCCGCTTTTCTCCACGGATGCTGCCTGGCCTGCTGAGTTCCTCCAGCACTGTATGGTTTTTTTTTCTATGGGATGTGTTTGCTCTAATTCCTTCAAACAGTGCCAAGTGTTTCAAACGTGTTCCTTGCACACATGCTTCTGGTTCTGTTGCTGAGAGTGAGCGATCAACTGGCTCCCTGTCTGCAGTCAGGGTATCATTTAAGACAGATGTTTTTAAACCAGCTGGCGGCAATGCAGAGCTTTGTTCTGAGCAGCAGTTTGATTGATAAACTAGCTACTGCACACAGGCGAATGGATATAAAACACAATGTGTTCAACTGTCCCTTCTGATAATCTCACCCCTGATAGGTTCCTCCTATTTTGCATCCCTGTTCTGCAGCCATAACAGATCAAAGTAACATTTCCTGATTTCCCAGGATTTCAAACCCATGAAATTCCTCCCACTTTTTTGCTGCCTCCTATAATTTACATACTTTTAAAATCTCTGTGTAAGTAGCTCTTGACCCTAGTTTTTCCCATCTGCTCCCCATCTTGCAGTTCAAGTGTTCTCATTCATTTTTGGTCTTAAGCAACTCCCTCATGTTTTCGTGTAAAGCATCATGTAGAAGAGCTGGCCCTGTGTCTATGCCTTTGGCTTTGAATGGGGATCGAAAATGAGCCACATCTAATCAGGATCTAAACTCAATTAAAAAAACACAGATACCAGAAATCTGAAGTAAAAACAGAAAATGCCAGGAAGATTCAACAGGTCAGGCAGCGACAGTGGAGAGAGATACAGCTGAAATAATCCTGTTGCAGGGTCTCGACCTGAAACCGCAAGAATTCCTTTTCCCCCATGGATGCTGCTCGACTTGCTGAGTTTCTCCAGCAGATTTTGGCTACAGTCCATACCTTGCATTCTAGCAACCTGAACACAGAGAGTAGGCAGTCCCTGAGGGAACGCTACACTCAGATGGATGTTTCCCAATGAGACATGACACTGCCCTCATAAAGGGATGTAAAATATCCCGCTGCACTATATTGGGAGCTGGAGAGTCCCAACCACCATTAATCCCCGCACCCCAGCAGACAGACAGATTATCCACACACCTCTTCCTCTTAGGAAGCCCCTCAGGGTCCACGATGACTTGCTTCCACTCCAGTTCTGTGGGATCTGAGACGGCTGATGAGCCCAATGAAGGAACAGCAGACTCTGCCACAAGTGGGGCAGGAGGTGCTTCACACGAGGGTAGGTAGTTAGGGGGGTGAGTGCTCATTCCATCATCTGCGCTGGGCTTCTATGTGTTCCCAAGGAAGGGATTTGTCCTCAGTGCCATTCCATTGGCTCCTATGTTTTAAGCAGTCATGGGCTGGGGATTCCCAGGAATCAGTGGGATGTTTTGCATTTTCAAGGAGGCTTTGAGAATATCCATGAATCTTGTCCCCTATCCACCTGGTAATCCTCACCAATTTTTATAGATGCACCACAGAAAGCATTCTCTCCAGATGCATCGCGGCTTGCTCTGCCCAAGACCGCAAGAAATTGCAGAGAGTTGTGAACACAGCTCAGTCTATCATGAAAACCAGCCTCCCCTCCGTGGACTCAGTCTACACTATCTGCTGCCTCAGTAAGGCAGCCTACATAATCAAAGACCCCTCCCACCCCGGACGTTCTCTCTTCTCCCCGCTTCCATCAGGCAGAAGATACAAAAGCTTGAAAACATGTACCACCAGGCTCAAGGACAGCTTCTATCCCACTGTAATAAGACTTGTGAATGGACCTCTTGTACAATAAAGATGAATACTTGATCTCTCAGTCTAACTCATCCTGGCCCTTACAGGTTATTTGTCTACCTACACTGCTCCTTCCCTGTAACTGCAGCTCTATATTTTGTGTTCTGTTATTGCTTTTCCCTTTGAACCATCTTGATGTACTTATGTATGTATGGAATGATCTGTCTGGATGACATGCAAACAAAGCTTTTCACTGTATCTCGGTATGTGTGACAATAATGAACCAATTATATTAAATTACTTTGCTATGGCAGAGCTTGGAATAAAGTTGTCTGTTTTGTTCACTCAGTGTTGGGCAGGAGAACTAAGTGGCTTGTCTGACAGAACCCACAGAGCCTCACTGGGACCGTCAGACTGGGAGAAGATGCTGATGTTGCTTCACTGATCCTGCCAACGGATGTGGAGGACTGTGCAAAGATAGCACTGGTGGTACCTCTCCAGTGCTTCGAGGTGGTTGGTGCATGTAATTCATGTCACGGAAGTGTACAGAGATCACTGCTGCTCTGCAGACCATGAGAGCTTTGTTCAGGTTTGAGGTGACGATCCTTGGATTAGTTTGGATTGGCATCACGGTTGGCACAGACATTGTGGGGTGGAGGTTCTGTTCCCGTGCTGTACTGTTCTATGTTCTAAACACAGCGAATGGCTGCACAGACATGAGTGAACTCCACCACCACTGCCTGCTTTCACCTGGACGTGGCGTTGAGATATGGAAGTGGTTCACATTTTCCAGGGACTTGTCATGGACTGTTAGTTGTGGCACTTTGCCTGGCAATTGCCTAAATTTGCAGTGATTACACTTTAAAATGCACTTTGCTGGCAGCGAGCCACATCTGGATATTCTGAGGTGTTACATAAATATTTCGCTTCCTTCCTGCTCCTTCCTGTACCCCTCCACTTCCTTCTCTCTTCCCTTGTGAACAACAACATCATCGGAAGGCCCACTTGCAGTGCGAGTGACACGATGCGTCACCTCCCTGTGACACCAGGTTAACCCTGTAATTGCCGCTATTTGGAACTGATGCTGAAGACCTCCTATTTTTTTTGTATCTCAGCCGGACCTTTTGCTTCATGAAACTAATCAATTAACTGCACCACATTAAGCGATAAAACCTGTCTCACAACTTTGAGAATTCGCAAGTACTGTTACAAGAAACAGTAGGTAATGCCTGGGGAGGACAACAATGTTGGGTTAAGATATGATCCTCAAGATTAAAACCAGAGAAGTTCATTTCTTAACCAATTTTAGAAACTATTGCATAATTTTCCAATAAGTAGTTCTTGTGTTTTACTCTTCGTTGTCCCATTACTGGTTCACACACAATAAGGACTGTATAATGCAAACTGGAGGTTAGTTGTGGTCACAGGGACAGTGTTGGTGCAGTAGTTAAGTAACCTGGACCAGCAGTCTGGAGGCCTGGATTACTCATCCCGCGTTCCAAGTCCCATTAAGGCAGATGCAGAATCTTTAAAAGAACTCGCCGTGGTAGAGAGAAACAAACAAAACTGCGGATGCTGGAATCTGAAACAACAAAAACGCTGGAAGAAGTCAGCCAGTCAGACAGCATCTGAGGAAAGAGAAACCTGTCAATGATTCGCGTCAGCGGCCCTTCTTCAGAACTGGGGGGAGAGTAGAGGGTTTACAGTTTTCAAAGCAGAGCCTCTTAATCACAAGTAGTGATGATACCAAAACTAACAGATCATCCATAAATCTACCTGCTTCTCTAATATCCTTTAGGGAGGATGTATCTGGCCCATATGTCACTCCAAACTCACCAATATGGTTGAGTCTTAAATGTCCTTTGAAAGGCGCTCATTTCAAGGGTAACTAGGGATGGGAAATAAATGCTGGGGTTGCCAGCAATGGCCAGGAACTGAAAAAAGAATATATTAAAGAAAAACTTTCGCAGGCACGAACCCAGCATCAAAGAGGCCATTCTGACAGCCACCAGGTTGTGCCTGGCATCCAGTGGATGTCTACATCTTGTGGAAGAAGGAAGTAAAATCTTAACAATATTATTTTCGATAAAAGTCCCATGCAGGTGAATGAAGCCTTTTATGACATTAGTCTATGCCACATTGTTCTCTTTGCATGAGAAATGAAAATTTAAAAAACTACAGATGCTGGAAATCTAAAATAATAGTTGAAAATGCTGGAAATACTCAACAGGGTCAGGCCACATTTGTCGGTAAAGAAACAGAGTTAACTTTTCAGGGTGAGGAACTCTCGTCACAACTGAGAAGGAAACAAATGAAGCTTGTTAAACTACAGGGAGGGTGGGGGAGACAGATGTCTCTGACAGGGTAAAACAAGGTGACCATGCAGATGATCTGTATACAAGGTTACCTGGTCAATGAGTGAACGGGAGCAGTTTGAGAGTGAGAACATAGATAAAAGAATGTAGGAGCTGTGAAATGCAGAGCAGGAGGACATGCCCGTCAGGTCAGGCTAGGCATGTTCTCCACTCCCAGAGAAAAGAAAAAAGGGGGGGGAGAGGAAGAAAACAAATAAGCTGAGCTAATTTCACAGATGGACAACCGATAGAACAGAAATCAAGTTAGCTGAAGTTGGAGAATTCAATATTAAACCCAGAAGGCTGCAATGTACCCAGACGGAAGATGAGGTGCTGTCCCTGCACTGTTCTCACACTATGAGAGATATTCCCTCTGTTCTACCTGTTCTTTTGATTTATAAAACCATAGACTTATAGGCATAGTGGTTGTTTGCAATAGTTTATAGTTACTGTCAGATAAAATTGATGAGATCACAACTCTCGTGAGGCATGCGCCGGGAATGGAGCCAGCAGGAAAACCACCCAGGTCTATGACACAGATAATCCCTTAAGGTAAATTGATTAAATGTGTACAGAGCCAAGTTCACAGCAGATGCTGTACACTGGAGAAGAAAAACCACTGCAGACTTCGTGAACAAATGTTGTGCAGTTTAAGTGCAGCCGGGGAACACTTGCATAGAAAAGGCTGTGAATAAGCAGCCGTGTCCATTGCAAACTGGCATGAGCCAAGTGTTCAGCTCAGCTTTGTGAGTGGTGCTAGATAATTACTAAAAGTGGCTTGGTCTTTTATTCTGATTCAACTCCTCAAATGTCTCCATTCTGGGTGCACCAGTTCTATCATCAACGATTCATGTATTTCAGCACAACTTCCTGCTGATCTCCCAGTTATTGCACCCTCATTCTCCACAGCATTTATGAGTTTCAGTCCCTTCTCTCATAATGTTGAGGTGTGGGCACATACCTCGATTTGAAAAGTGCCGAAAACACTCAGATCATGAGGCAGTGTATCTCCAGAAACTTCCAAATTTCCAGCATCTGCAGTTTTTCTGACTTTCATTTGAAATGTGCTCAGGCCTGAGGCTTTGCAGATTCCATCGCACTCACTCTTGATTATTCACAAGGTATCATTACACAGTGACTGGCCACACTCCCAACATATGTTTAGAATTGCAAATATTTCTCCTTGAGCACTCTCTGAGGATTGATCCAAAGGGTGATAATGTGAGGATTTTATGAACAAATTTGGGGTCACAGTCTGGAAAGATCCTGCCTGAATCAGAAACTTTGCTTCCTTTGTAATAAAAAAGAGACTGTTGGAGATGTTTAGCAGGTCAGGCAGCATCTGTGGAGAGGGAATGTTTTTGATCAATGACCTTTCATTATAACTAAAAAAAAGAAAAGAAAGTTTTTTAAGTAGCAGAGTTGGGAAGGGGTGAAGACAAAGTTTGCCCAAGTGACATAACTGCTGTTGATGTGGTGGTGAGTGGATGTTTAGAGGAATTGGAAGGTTGTGAATGATGACAATGGAGGGGAAAAACAATGTGGGAAAATTCTAGATACAAGATATCAGAAATAAAAGAGGATTCTAGAACATAGAACGGTACAGCACAGTACAGGCCCTTCAGCCCACGATGTTGTGCTGACCTATTTAAACCTACTCCCTGATCAATCTAACCCTTCCCTCACTACACTACCCTCCATTTTTCTTACATCCAGGTCTAACAGTGTTTTAGAAGTCCCTTTTGTATCAGCCTCTAGCACCACCCCCAGCAGTGTGTTCCAGGCACCCATCACTCTCAGTGTGATAACCCTACCCTCTGACACCTCCCCTGAACTTTCCTCCTCTCACCTGAAATGGACGTCCTCTGGTGTTGGCCATTGCAGCCCTGGGAGAAAGCTACTGGCCGTCACCTTTTTCCCAGGGCAGCAAAATCACTCTGGAAATATTCAGCAAGTCAGGCAACATCTGTGGAGAGAAATTCCTTGCTCACAGAAGTCCCAGGCCAGTGCCTTCTGTTTCAATCCTTACATCTTCTCAACACATTGATATTCCCTGTGCTTCTTTCACAGTATCTTGGTACATGTGACAATAATAAACCAATTACCAATTAACCATCACTGTATGTGATGTCTCGTGGGTCAACTGACTCACCCCTACACACTAATGTTCAGTTACTTAAAGTGCCTGTCTCCACCAGAGCCAATGTCAGAGTGTGGCAGTGTGATGGCAAATTGATTTACCTCAGATTGTCCCATGATCGTTCTTTGGTAACACAAGTCCTTTGTTCTTAACTGCTGGGCTACCTTGATGGGATATCCCACCATGTAAGGAGGCATGAGGAACCCCCCACCCATCTCATTCAATGTCCACTGGGGGACAATAAGGCAGCCCCGCTAGGTGAAGCAATACTTTCTTGCATTGTCTGTGCGCAGTCAGGCCTGCAGAGTGTCACAATAGTCTGATAACATGTCACCCAACAGTTCCATGGAATTTCTGTGGAATTAACCTAGGGGAGCGTCTGTGGGTCCTTGAAACATGAACCAATTGTCCCTCTCACTTATACAGCCTCCATCCTCTACCACTGTCTCTCTGCACTGCACTCATTGCTTCTCGCCAGCCAACTGAGAAATTGCAGTCTGAAGCCAACTCACAGCTTCCCAAGGTCGTGTTCCAAGGCAGTTTGATGTGTCCTCCATTAATCAGCAAGCAGCTCTCCATGAAGACAGAGAGAAAGAGGGCATCCTTTGGAAGGAGCATTCCAAAGACTCAAACGCGACTCTGTCCTTGGCACAAGGGTCCTCGACTCCATTCCACAGCACATTGTCGATCCCAGACTGGCAACAAGTTAAAGGTTACATGCCCACTGAAAAACATCAAGGCCTTGGCAAGCAGACAGTGTTTCTGAGGTTCTAAAACTCGGTGTAGAGGAACAAATACCCACTCTCACCCATCGAATTTCGGAAGAGGAGGATATGCCAGTGGATTTCAAATGCCCTCTTCAAGAAAGAAGTCAAATCCCCCTGCTATAGAGCATTGACCAACCTGCCCAGTACCCAACACAGCTCTTTCAGAAGAAAGGTAAACATAGAGGGTACAGTGTCCTCATCAACCGCCTTCTTGCCTCCTCCCAGTGACCAAAGAGTTGTATCCCCACACCAAAGACAGTGTAGAGGCACAATGACATGATCTTCATCACAGGGCAACTCAAAAAGAAACACAGACAGTAACATCCGCTACTGTAAATGGCTTTTTCCACTGCAATAAATCCCTTTGATTCTATCAATCAAGAAGGACAATGGAATATCAATCTCAAACCTGCCTACTCTCCGAAATCTCTCTACCTTTTGTCTGCTAATTACAAAATTTGATCTAAATCATGTGTCCACCCACAGACCCTATATCAGAGTAGATAAGTGTCACACAGGGCTGCTTCATTACCCCAACAACTTCTCCATTGTTCTCACTGCGAAACTGCACCTCACCCCCAACCTTCCCACTGGAATGGAACTAATCTGCAGGGCATAAGGAAGTTGTCCAACATACATCACCTATACTCCAGAACCAAGATCACTTCAGCCTCCCTGCCCTCCTGTACATTGACCACTTACAGTAAGCACCTCAAAGTACCACCGAGATATCACTAATGGTGGCACTGCAAAAACCTCCACTGGCAGGATAAGTAAACCAATGTCAGTGTCCACTCCCCGACCAACATCCCCAGCACTGAGGTTCTCAATACACTCAGTCAGGCCCAAATGGCAGGCAGAGTGTTTTGCAAACCCAACTCTAGACCCCTGGAGCAGATAACCTTACTCTGAAGGAAGCTGGAATTGAGATAGAAGAAGCAGACTGAGAATATTCTCAAGCACCCCTTCAAAAAGTGTAGCATCCTCACTGACTGCTGGGAATCCCTGTCCCATGACAGCTCAGAAAGGAGAAGCAGCATTCAAGACGGGCTTTGAGAATTTCACAGCTTTGGGAGCACACAGAAGTCCAGCATAAATGGTGGAAGGAGTGTATCAGCTCTCACACGACACCTCCTCCCACCTGTGGCAGGGTCCGCAGCTCCCACCCTAGCCTCATCAGACACCCCAGAGCCCGCAGAACTGGACTGGAAGCAAACCATCCTCACACCCAGGAACCGCTGAGATGGAGACAACCATTGAGGGAAAACTGTGCAGGAAGATCGGGACATGCTAACACTCAGGGCAGGGAGGCATGAAAAGATTGCATAAGGGTGATGATTGCAATTTCTCATTATTTGACGAGTCTTTTCTGCAATGCCTTGAATTATAAAATTGGCTTGGAATGATTACTTTGTTTTATTCCTGCATTGTCACTAAGTGGATGCTGTGACTTCAACAACAGTGGAAGGTCTGGGGTAGGAAGGGTGGCATCGGCAGGGGTTACATTTATTGGTAACACAGTTAAATATGTTAAATGCAATTGAACATGGAACGTGTTAAATAGGTGTTACCTGTCATTCCTCCCTCAGTTGCTCATGGTCCAACCAGTGACCAAGGCTGTAGCCTCAGTTGATGAGGTTATGCAGCATACCACAGATCACCAGGGTGCTTTATCAATGGGTTACGTTGTGTCCTTTCTCAGACTCACCTGTCAACACCCAACGCAGACAGATTCATGAGCCAGGTCTTCAATGGATAGCTCTTTCCCCCCGTCGCTAACATTTGTTTTATGGTGGGTATCATACCTGGCAAGCATCTTCACCACCTACAGTCAGCTGGACATTGACAGGTTGGATCTCAGAGCTGAGCTGAGATGAGATACAGATACAGACACTGAGACTGTCAACATTGCTCTGAATCTATTCAGTGCTCCTCTCCAATAATGAAACGTCATCCCTCAACTCTGACATGTGACCTTCCTAACACAGCAGTGGCTGGAAAACTTCTGAAATGAGATTGAATGTACGTTCACATCCAGGCTCATCTGTGAGACAGGAGAAATGCAGACCACCTTCTCCCCCTGAGGTGGAAGCTGGGACCAAACCAGGAGCAGACCTCTGTGAGTTTATCTGCATTGCCACTTGGACCTGGCTGAGTTTAGTCAGTGCCTCAGTGCTGGGGATGTTGGTCAGGGAGAGGACATTGGCTTATCCTGTCAGTGGACTTGAGCTTTGTGCAGAGACAGCATTAGTGATACCTCTCTAGTGCTCTGAGGAGCCTACTGTAGGTAGTCCATGCCTCAGAAATGTACAGGGGGCAGGGAAGCCAGGCAGACAGTCCTTCTGCCTGCCCCCTCCTATGCTAACTGGTACCACATCCTGCTCACTGTGACCTCTGCTCATTTCCCCCATCTGTTGCATTCCAAAGAAAATACCTGGGAGCACCAGGGTCTTTGCCAGCACTAGAAGTGAAGACAAAGCAAAGTTCTCTGGCTCCGGACATCACTCCCTGTAAACATTACAACCTTACACAATCAGGGCAACAGCCAGTAGGAATTAGTCAGCAACTAATTGGAAACCAGTGGATTACCCTTTCAAACAGGAAGTCCTTTCCGTTGTTAAACACAATCTCCAAATGTTCTCCAGAATTTTAATGCTGGAGGCACATCAGAATTGCTTAATCCTCATCTCTGCGTACTTCCAACAGGTGTGAGCTAATCTCTTCATCAATGTGACATCTGACTCAAACCACAAATGTGTATGTGTGCAGCTGGCACTGAAGTGTGCACTGCAGTGTCCCCAGAACCTACCAGGGAAACTTATCTTGCATCCTACAATATTTAACTAACTTTTCAGGTTTTTTTAATTAATCATTTTAAATATTAGGTGAATTAAATTAATTAATCACCTGCACTTTGCCCTGCCTTCTGCTGTGATGCCATTTTGCAATTTTCTTTTCCTCCTGTTGCCGCCCACAGGCTCCCCTTTAATCCCTGGGGATCTGTTGCTAATTCTGACTCCAAGAGGTAACTCCAATAGCAGTATCCCATTCCAGTCAGCTTTACACTGTTAGACGTACCACTTTGTGGATGAGATAAACCAAGGACCCATTTGCCCCCTCAGGTTCACATAAAAGACCCCTAACCCTAAGCTGGTCATCTTCTCTTCTCCCCCTCCCATCGGGCGTAAGGTACAAAAGCTTGAGAACACGTAGCATCAGGCTCAAGGGCAGCTTCAATCCCGCTGTTATCAGATTCTTGAACGGACCTCTCATACACTCAAGGTGAACTCTTGATCTTACAATCTGCCTTGCCGTGGCCCTTGAACTTCATTTGTCTACCTGCATTGCACTTTCTCTGTAAATGTGGCATCATGTTCTGAATTCTGTTTTGTTTTCCTTTTTGTACTGCCTCAATGTACTCATGTACGGAATGATCTGCCTGGATGGAACGCAAACAAAAGCTTTTCACTGTATCTCAGTACATGCGATGATAATAAACCATTTACCACGAACCTACAGCACTAATTCAAAGAAGAACGTAACAGCTGCCACTATTGTCCTGACCAATAGTTATTCCTCTTCAATATAAATAAAGAAACAATTTATTCAGTCATTACGACTTTCCTACCTGTGGACATTGCTATGTGCATATTGGCAGGTGCATATCTTGCATTGTGATTACTCACCATTGAATTCTCAGGCAGAGCTGAAGCAGCACTTTAGGAATTGACTCCAAGGTTCATTGTCAACAGTGTGGGCTTTGCAGAGAAGGAGTTTTCTCAAGCTATCTTTGAACTGGTAGTGAGGGAAGAAAGTGATCACACATTCCATTGATCTGGGTTCCACATTCATAGATGGAGGAGGTTCTGATTCACATTTGGTGCATGGTGGTCACATGACCCAAAGCAGGGGCAGGAGTGGGGCACTCGGCCCTGAAGTGTGCACTGTCGTTCAATATGATCATGGCTAATCTGTCCCAGGTCTCGTCTCATCTTCTGTGCCGGTTGCCATAGCCACCAATTCCCCGATCTTTTAAAATTTTAGCAACTTCTTCTTTGCTTCCAATGATCCAGCCTCCACAACCCTCTGGCGTAGAGGATTCCAGAGATCCACCACCATCTCTGAGAAGAAGTTTCAACACACCTCAGTTTCAAATGACAGCCCCTAATCTTGCATGTTGTGAGAAATGACCCCTGCTGGTCGGAGGACAGCATTGCTCCTTGGATCGGAAGTGATACTCCTGTCAATCAAGGTGCAGCTCCACCCACCCCTCAGGTGTGAGAGTCTGAACTTGCCCGACCAGCACCCTTTGTCACTGAACCTGTCTGACCATTGGCTGGGGCAGGAACCTTTGTCTTTGACCCTCACATGATTAGTTTGTTCAAATTACAACAGTGAGGCTCCACCCAGCCTCCTAGCACCATAAAAAGGGCAGAGATCTCTAGCTCACTCTCTATTGATGGCCCCAGGAGTAGTGAGACAACGCTGCAGAGATCACTGGTGAGAGTGCATCACCACATGGTCAGGGAGCGTTCCACTCAGACTCCAGGCAGTCTTAGAGCCAATGCTAGGGTGGGCCGGGCATTGAGGCGTCATATCCTGAAGTTGTACATTGTTATTGTGTGCTTGTTTGTATCAGCGTGTGTGTGTGTGTGTATTTTACCCCAGTTGCGATCCCCTCTTGTGTTCGTAGTATCTTGCATGTGAGTGAGCATGTGTCTGTTCCCATCCATTCTGTCCTGCGTTTGCCTTTGTGATTAAACTAGTTTTGGTCTACAAAGCTCGTGTTCCAGAGTCCTTCATCCTTAAGATCGGAAAGAACAATTTCACACAACATAGCTGCTAGGTAATTGAGCCAAATGAGTTGTGATGCCTTGGAGCATATACAAATTATCGAAGACGAGGTATTGGTGGCCATAAAGCACGTTAAGATGGATAAATCCCCAAGACCTGACAAAGTACATTCTTGGGAAGAAATTGCAGAGTCCCTTGCAGAGACATTTACATCATCTTTAGCAATGGGCGAAGTTCCAGAGGACTGGAGGGTAGCTAAGGTTTGCCCATGTTTTAAGAAGAGCAGCAAACCAACTTTGTTCCTTGGAGTGTAGGAGATGGGTGACTTCAGAGGCATATAAAATCACAAGAGGCATAGATAGGGTGAATGCATGCGATCTGTTCCCCAGAGAAAAGGAATCGAATTCTAGAAGGCATAGGTTTAATGAGAGGGTAATGATTTAAAAGGGATCTTGGCGCAACTTCTTCAGGCAGAAGGTAGTACATACATGGAATGAGCTGAAAGAAGAAGTGGTTGAGGCAGGTACAATAAAAGGCATTTTGGTCTCAATTGGCTGTTGGAAGTGGCTGAAAAATACAGTACCAGTGCTATCGACCCCATTGACCCAGGGACCCCACCCCCCTCCCACCCATTCTTGCAGTG
>JAUZTB010000077.1:3850280-3860519 GCA_034780895.1 Rhynchobatus australiae
CCTGAAGTTGTACATTGTTATTGTGTGCTTGTTTGTATCAGTGTGTGTGTGTGTGAGTGTATGTTACCCCAGTTGCGTATTCCCTCTCGTGTTCGCAGTATCTTGCGTGTGAGTGAACGTGTGCCTGTTCCCATCCATTCTGTCCCTGCGTTTGCCTTTGTGATTCAACTAGTTTTGGTCTACAAAGCTCGTGTTCCAGAGTCCTTCATCCTTAAGACCGGAAAGAACGATTTCACACAACATTGCAACCATGTCCCTTCATTCAAGATGCTCCCACAGGTGGAAACACCTCGACGTCTAGCCTGCCATGCCCTCTTGGATCTTATATGTTTCAATAAGATAACCCCCATACATCTAACCACCAAAAACTATAGATCTAATTTCTTTAGCTGCTCTTGACAGGGCAACAGTACCATCCCAGAAATTAGCCCGGTGGATCTTTTTTGGACTGCCTCCAATGCCAGTCCATCCTTTCTTAAATACAGGGACCAAGACTGTGCACAGGTGTGGCCTCACCAGTACCCTTTCCAATTGCACCAATACTTCTGTATTTATAAACTCCCACCCTCCTGCAATAAAGGGCATTATATCATTTGCTTGTTCTAACCACTTACTGCAGCTGCCTGCTAACTTTTTGCACTTTGTGTACCACACCTAGATCCCTCCATACTTCGCTCATCCATGATCTTTCTCCACTTAGATAACCTGCCTTCAGACTCCTATTACCAAAGCACATAAACTCACACTTTTCCACATGAAACTCCATTTGCCAAGTTTCCACCCACTCACACAAACTATCTATATCTTTTTGGAGAGTTCAGATATCCTTGTCACAACATGCCCTCCCACCTATTTTCCTGTCTTCAACAAACTTGGATACCTTACACTCCGTTCCCTCCTCCAGATCGTAAATATAAATCATAAATAAGTGAGTGCAAAGAACTGGTTCTTGAGACTCTCCACTGGTTCCATCCTTCCAGCCTGACAAAGACCCATTTATTCCAACTTGCCACTACGCGACAACCAATCTTCAATCCACGCTGACGTACTTCCTCCAATACCAAGACTCCTTATCTTGCCTTTTATGTGGTGCCTTGACAAATGCCTTGTAAACATCCAAACACACTACACATACAGGTTCCCCTCAATCAACTCTGGTTGTTAAATCTTCAAAGAACTCGAGCAGATTTGTCAAATTTGCTTTACCTTTCATAAAAGCGTGTTGACTTGGTTGATTACATTCAACTTCTCTAAATGACAAGCTATTTCTTCCTTGATTATAGACTCCAATATCCTACTAAACAACAGATGTTAAGCTCACAGGCTTATCTTTACCCCACTATTTACACTGTCTTCCACCATGAAGACAGATACAAATTATTGATTTAACTTTTCTGCCATTTCCTCATTTTCTGCTATTAATCCCCCTGTCTCACTCTCTGGGGGTCCCACACTTACCCAGGCTGTGATCTCCCTTCGTATATCTCCATTGCCATAGAGCCACGGAGTCAGAGAGAGGTACAGCATGGAAACAGGCCCTTCAGCCCATCGAGTCTGCGCTGATCACCAAGCACCCATTTACACAAATCTTACACTAACCCAGCGCACATTCCCACCAACTACCTCTCGATTCTGCCACTCACTTACAGCTAAGGGCAACTTGCTCTGGCCAGTTACTCCGCCAACCCGCACGTCTTTGGGATGTGGACAGAAACCGGAGCACCCGGGGGAAACCCACGTGGTCACAAGGGGAACATGCAAACTCCGAAGGTCAGGATTGAACCAGGTGTCATATAGTCACGGAGTTATAAAGCATGAAAATAGGCCCTTCGGCCCAACTCATCTAAGCCAACCAAGGTGTCTTCCTGAGCTAGTGCCATTTGCCTGCATTGGGCCCACATCCCCCTAAACCCTTCCTGTACATGAACTTGCCCAAACGTTGTAACTGTATCTGCCTCTACACTTCCTCTGGCAGCTCATCCCATACACCCACCACCCTCTGTGTGAGAAACCTGCCCCTCAGGTCCCCTTTAAATCTTTTCCCTCTCACCTTAAACCTGTGCCCTCTAGGTTTAGACTCATCCACCCTGGGGAAAATCCATGCCCCTCATGATTTTATAAACCTCTGTAAGGTCAACCTTCAGCCTCCTTTGCTCCAGGGAAACCAGGCCCTGCCCATCCAGTCTCTCCCTATAACTCAACCCTTCCAACATCCTTGTGAATCTTTTCTGAACCCTCTCAAGCTGAATTACATCCTTCCTATAGTGTGGCAACCAGAACTGCGTACAGTATTTCAGTTGTAGTCTCACCAGCATCTTGGTCAGCTGTGACATGATGCCCCAACTCTTGTACTCAATGCCCTGTCCGATGAAGGCAAGCTTGCCTTTCTCATCGTCTTATCTACTAGTATCGCCATTATCAGCAAATTATGTAATTGTACCCCTCGGTCTCTCTGTTTTACAACATTCCCCGGGGCCCTGTCATTCTCTGAGTATGACCTGCACTTGTATGTATTAAATGTCATCTGCCATTCCTTTGCCCACTTTCCCAGTTGATCAAGATCTTGTTGTAACCTTAGACAACCTTTGTCCACCACACTACCATCTTATCATGCCACCCACATTCTCATCCAAATCATTAATATACATGACAAACAACCAGGGACCCAGCACCAATCTCTGCGGCACACCACTGGTCATAAGCCTCCAATCTGAAGGACAAACCTCCATTACCACCCACCACCCTCCTTCCACCAAGCAGTTTTGCATCCAATTGATTATCCCACCCTGGATCCCATTGTGATCTCACCTTCCGGACCAGTCCACTATGAGGGACCTTATCAAAAGCCTTGCTCAAGTCTATGTAGACAACGTCTACCACCCTGCCCTCATTGATCCTCTCGTTCACCTCTTCTGGCACTGTGAGACAGTAGCTCTACTAGCCACTGTTTGATTCAATTACTTACCAGTATTCCCTCATAATCAAATTTTTCTCTCCTTAATAACTTCTTGGTCTCACACTGCCTGCTCTTGTTAAATTCCCAGTCCTCTCGTCTACCACTGGCCCTTACCACAATGTATGTTCTAGCCTTTAATTTAACATTATCCTTGACACAAATGGTTCATTTTTTTCCTGTAATCCCTCTTTCTAACTGGGATTAATCTCTGCTGCCTGTTATGAACTAGCTGTTTAATTATCTGCCACAGCCCGTCCACCAACATATCCCTGAGCCTATTTACCCTATCCACTCCAGACAATTCAACCTTCATACCTTTGTAATTGTCCTTATTTAAGTTGAGGACATTGATTTTGGACACAAGGTATTTGCAAACAAGCTGAATCTGGAATTCTACCATGTTGTGATCACTGGTCCCTTGGCGATCCTTTTATTAATCCTATCTCATTCCACTTGACCTAATATAAGGTAGCCTGTTCCCAGGTAGGTTCTGTAACATACTGGCTCTGGTAAATAATCCCTGATACATTCTACAATTTCCCCTTTCACTGTACCATTGCCAAATTGATTAGTCAATTCAATATACAGATTAAAATCACTTAAGGTAATTGCAGTTCACTTCCTACACACCTTTGATAGTTCCCCATTTCTGCTTTATCTTATCAAGAATCAACATCTCTGGGGCCAAAAGACTATTGCTACCCATATCTTCTTTCCCCACTCAAACCCATTCTACATCACGATGCACTACATCTGACACCTTCCTTGATTAACAACATTACCACACATCCTTTCCTTTGTTGCCTATGGAACACTGAATATCCCGGAATATTGTGTTCCTCGTCCTGGTCATCTGCAACCATATCTCTGTAATAGCTATTAAATCTTTCTCATGTGTCACAACTTGTGTCATCAACTCATCCATCTTGTTACAAATGCCACATGCAGTCAGTAAAGAGCATTAAGCTTTGACTTTTTTATGCTTTTTGCTTACTTTGGGTGCACTTTCTGCTGCTAATGTTGCACATTGTACATTGGCACAACCTGTCTGTGAACTGGGAACTTTGCTCAACGAGTCATGGCCTTTGCTAATTATCGGGCTCTCATCCAGAGGCTACCTATCTGTCATTAGATTTTTCTTCAGAACTTCCCCCCAGCGTTAGTCTTTCCCTTTGCTTACAGTTTATCATTCTCCAGCCACATGGCATGTGGGAGCAATGACCATCATGTCACTTCCAGCATGTGTGTAATACAGTGACGTGCATGTGTGTGTGTGTGTGTGTGTGTGTGTGTGTGTGTAGGGGTGTGTGTGTAGGGGTGTGTGTGTGCGTGCGTGCGTGTGTGTGTGTGTGAGTGCATGGGACGTGTGTGTGTGTTTGTGTGTGAGAGTGCATATCCATGTGCATGCATATGTGAATGCGCAGATTTGTGTGTGTGCAGATTTGTGCATGCATATGTGTGCGTATATGTGTGTTCGTGTATGGGTATGTGTAAGTGTGCAGGTTCTTGGGTTCATTGTGTGTGTGGGTATGTGTGTGTGTGTGCATGAGTGCATGTGTCTGTGGGTGTATGTGTGGGTGCGTGCATGTGAGCATGATCTTGTGCGTATGTGTGCGTTGCCTCTAGACCAATGACTTTGGGTTGCCACGATGCCACCTCTGTGAGTGTGTGATGCACATTCAGGAACACTCCTTGGGTGCCGAGATTAGAACCCCTGCACCACTGGTTTATCATTCACCCATTTCTACAGCTTCTCTCCATAAAGCACATCCTGCTGGGTGGGATCAGCAGGTGTCAACCTTACACCAAGGGTTTTATTCACCTCTCAGTGGTCACTTACAGGAGGCAGCTGAATAGAAGAAGGAAACAAATCCTTCACGTGGTTAGAAAGCCTTGAACTGCAGTGGCTGCAGTGAAGGGCAACCACTGTGGTTGTGTGGGAAGCCATACAGCCAGCTTGCCGGCGGCAAGATCCCACAACTATCAAACAAATGAGGCTCCGATCCATTTTACTGATGATGACCAAGGCAAAACCTTTTCTAATCAGGAACTCTCTACTGGTGACAAGCTTGTTGGATGAGAAAATATCCTGGAGCCCATCTGTGAGCCTCTCATGGGATGTGCAGTTACTCTGGGGTGAGACATTGTCCCTCAGACCATTTGCAAAGCTCTCAGCAGGCAGGCTATTACCCTGGGGCAAGGTATTGCCCAAGACCCAGCTGCCAGCCTCGCAACGTGAAACCAGACCCCAAGCCCTCTCGGAGGGGAAGACACGGCATTCTGGGGCTTCAGGAATGAACTACTTGCTTTCATTCCAAATGGTGCCAGCCTGAAGTATTTTGAAAGCAGACTGCAGCCAAACTTTGTGCTTATTATTTATTGGTCTCAGCTAAAGGCAGCCCAGATGTAATCAGTGTGGTTATGAGAGAACTACCAACTGGTATTTTGTTGTTTTTTTTTGATCAGGGAGTTCTTTCATGCAAAAAATTAGCCCACAATTTTCCATAGAAAACCTGGAGCTTGTGGACACAACGTAAGAACTTAAGGAGCAGAAGTTGTCCATCTCGCCCTCGGCCAACTCCAACATTCACCAAGATCACAGCTGATCTCCCTCAGCACCATTGTCCCACACTATCAGCACACTGCTTGGTTCCCCTAAAATCCAGAAATTGGTCGATCTCTGCTTTGAATGAACTCAATGATTCAGTTCTGTGGTGAAAATTCCAAGGATTCCCCACCCTTGGAGTGAAGAAAGCTCCTCTCACCTCGGTCCTCTCACCTCGGTCCCCTTCTTCTGAGACTGTGACCCTGAGACTGTAGGAGAAATATCCACCCTGTAAGTGTTCATGAGATCTCCTCTCATTCTTCTAAACTCTAAAAATCACGGGTCTAGTCAACTCAATCGCTCCTCATGCAGCAAGCCAACATACCATTTGCCCCCCAAACTGCTGGCTGTACCTGCACATTAGCTTTCAGTGTCTTCTGTACAAGGACACCTAGATCTTGTTGAACATCAACATTTCCCAATCTCTCACCATTTAAAAAATCCACCATTTTGTGGATTTTATTCCATCTGCTATGTTCTTACCCACTCACTCACCTTGACTATATCGCCTTGTAGCCTCTTTACATGGAATCATAGAATTGTACAACACAGAAGCAGGCCCTTCAGTCCACCTCTTCCATGCTGACTGTGATATCTATCTACTCTAATCCCATTTACCCATAGAAAGCATCCTATCTGGATGCATCACAGTTTGGTCCGGCAACTGCTCTGCCCAGGACTGCAAGAAACTGCAGAGAGCTGTGGACACAGCCCAGCACATCACAGAAACCAGCCTCCCCTCCATGGACTCCGTCTATACCTTTCGCTGCCTTGGTGAAGCAGCGGGCATAATCAAAGACCCCACCCACCCGGATCATTCTCTCTTCTCTCCTCTCCCATCAGGCAGGAGCCTGAGGGCACGTACCACCAGGCTCAAGGACAGCTTCTATCCCACAGTGATAAAACCATTGAATGATGAGATGGACTCTTGACCTCACAATCTACCTTGTTATGACCTTGCACCTTATTGTCTATCTGCAATGCACTTCCCTGTATCTGTGACTCTTTACTCTGTATTCTGTTATTGTTTTACCCTATACTACTTCAATGCACTGTATAATGAATTGTCCTGTACGATCAGTGTGCAACACAAGTTTTTCACTGTACCAATAATAGTGACAATAATAAACCAATACCAATACCATATTAGTCCTGCATTCCCCTTTGCCTTTCCTATCCAAGTACCTGAATTTAAATTCCTTTTAAACATTTTAATTGTATCTACCTCTACCACTCCTCTGTCAGTTTGTTCCAGATAACCACCACCTTCTGTGTGAGAAACTTACTCTTCAGAGCTCCGTTAACTTTCTCTCCTCTCATCTTAAATCTACGCCCTTCAGTTCCAGGCTTCCCTGCCCTGGGAAAAAGATTATTAGTGCCACCAGTAATTTTATTTTATGAACTTCCATAAGGTCTCCCCTCAGCCTTCTGCATTCCAGTGAGAATAAATCCAATCTCTCCTTATAATGACAGCCTTCTATTCCATGCAACATCCCGATGAATCTTTCCTGCACTCTCGTTGTTGCTACCACATCCTTCCTGTATTGTTGCAACCAGAACTGCATGCAATAAGTGCAGTCTAAACAGTGTTTTGTACAGCTGCAGCATGATGCCCCAACTCTTTTTGTCAATGCCTTGACTAAGCAAAGCAAATGCCCATCCACCTGTGTCACCACTTTCAGGAAACTATGGGCTTGCAGTCCAAGGTCTCTCTGTACATCTATACTCCTGAGGTCCCTACCATTTCCTGTGATGTTTGATTGGTTAGTCCTCAGTAGAGATCTTACTCTTTTACCCCTGCACCTGCACCTCAATGAGTTCCAAGCCCCTCATGATGTCAAGCTCTCCTTCTGGCACCTCCACCTCCATGCCTATTTCTTTGGCAAGGAGTCCTCATCTTTGCATCTCCAACACTCTTATTCCTCTTGGAGATCCCATTCAGACCACTTACCCTCTCTTGACCTTTTTATCTCCAATTGCCCTCCCGACATCAACAATCTCAACTTCTCCACTCCCCTCACCCACAGTCTCACCTCATCCGAACATGCAGCCCTGTTCCAAACTTTCTCCGGTACCACTCTCCAACTCTTTCTCCGCTTCATCAACAACTGTATTGGTTCTGCCTTCTGCACCCGAGTGGATCTCATCAATGTTATCACCTTCACTACTAACTTCTACCCTGCTCTCGTTCATGTGGACCACCTCTGACACTTCTCACTTTTCTAGATCTCTCTGTCTCCATCTCAGGAGACAAACTATCCACTGACATTTACCATAAACCCACCTCCCTCCACACAGAACAGAGATTGAGTTCCCCTGGTTCTTACCTTTCACCCTACCAGCTCCTGCATCCAGCCTATCATACTTCACCATTTCTGTCAGCTGTAACAAGACATCACCACCAGCCACATCTTTCCCTCCCCGTTCCTTTCCACTTTCCGCAGGGACCACTCCCTCCGTGACTCCCTGGTCCTCTCGTCCCTCCCCACCCACCCCTCATTGACCCCAGCACTCCCCCCTTCAACTGCAGGTGGTGTAACACTTGTTCTCACACCTCCTCCCGCACCACCATCCAGGGACCTAAACAGCCCTCCCAAGCGAGGCAGAGATTCACATGCATCTCCTCTAATCTAATCTACTGCATTCGGTGCTCATGATATGGCTTCTGCTACATCAGCGAGACCAAGCATAGACTAAGAGTTTGATTCACAGAGCACCTGCGCCCTGTCCACAGCGGCCATCCCGAGCTCCCAGTTACATGTCATTCCAACTCCCCTTCCCATTCCCACACCAACCTGTCCATCCCCAGCCTTCTCCAGTGCCAGAGTGAGGCCCGACGCAAACCAGAGGAACAACACCTCATGTTCTGCCTGGGTGGTCCACAACCCAATGGTATTTTCTGGGTATGCCTGGGTGGTCCACAACCCAACTGAATTTTCTAATTACAGGTAACCCCCTATTTGTTCAGGTTCCATCTGCCTTTCACCTCTCCCCTCATGGTTCCCGTTGCTTGTCCGATTCCCCCACCGGTGGCCTTTGTGTCCCCTCCAGCGGCTGTCTCCAACTTCTCCACTCCCTCCTCCACCTGGCTCCATCTTCCCATTATCCATGTGTTGGCACTGGATTATTATTGTCACTTTGTACCGAGGTACAGTGAAAAACTTGTCTTGCATACCGATCATACAGGTCAGTTCATTACACAGTGCAGTTACATTGAGTTAGTACAGAGTGCATTGATGTCGTACAGGTAAAAACAATAACAGCACAGAATAAAGTGTCACAGCTACAGAGGAAGTGCAGTGCAATAAGGTGCAAGGTCACAACAAGTAGATCATGAGGTCAGAGTCCATCTCATTGTATAAAGGAACCATTCGATAGTCTTAGCATATTGGGATGGAAGCTGTCCTTAAGTCTGGTGGTTCGTGCCCTCAGGCTCCTGTATCTGCTATCCGATATCTTGGTACCATTTGCAAACTTGGCCACAGTGCCATCAGTTCCTTCATCCAGATCATTAATCTGTAAAGTGAAATGTCGTGGTCAAAACACTGGCCCCTGCGGAACTCCACGGGTCACTGGCAGCCATCTTGAAAAGGCCCCATTTGTCCCCACTCTCTGACTTCTGCCAGTCAGCCAATCTTCTACCAATGCTAGTACCTGGCTTCTAACACCATGGGATATTATCTTGTTGAGCAGCTTTCTGCGTGGTGCCTTGCCAAAGGCCTTCTGAAAATCCAAGCAAATAACATCCCCCGACTCTCTGTATAACCTGCTTGTTACCTCCTCAAAGAATTCCAACAGATTTGTTAGGCAAGATCTCCCCTTAATAAAACTGTGCTGACTTCACCCTATTTCATCACGTACTTCCAAGTACTCGGAAATTTCATCCTTCATAATGGACTCTAAAATCTTACCAACCACTGAGGTCGGGCGAACTGGCCTATAATTTCCTGTCTTTTGCCTCCCTCCCTTCTTAAACAGGGGGTGTCTCATTTGTGATTTTCCATTCCTCTGGGACCCTCCCTTCCTGAAAGATCACTGCTAATGCCTCCGCAATCTCTTCAGCTCCCTCTTTCAGAACTCTGGAGTGTAGTCCATCTGGCCCAGGTGATTTATCCACCTTCAGGCCTTTCAGTTTCCCCAACACCTTCTCCTTAGTAATGGCAACTACACTCACCTCTGCCCCGACTCTCTTGAATTTCTGGCACGTTACTGGTGTCTTCCACTGTGAGGACTGATGCAAAGTACTCATTTATCTCCTCCACCATTTCTCTGTTGCCCATTAGTACTTCTCCAATGTCATTTTCCAGTGGTCCTATACCCACTCTTGCCTCTCTCTATCGAGAAAACTTTTGCAATCTTCTTTTATATTATTGGCTAGTTTACCTTCATATTTCATCTTCTCTTTCCTTATTGCTTTTTTAGTTGTCCTCAGTCCACCTTTGGTTTCATATTCAAAGCCTTCTTTTCAAATTGCTCCATTGGTTCCCTTCTTATCAATTCTGTAGCTCTCTCTAGCATATATGTACAGTATTATTTCCACGATAATGGGTTGAGAGCCAGTGTATGGACTTATTTACCTGTAGAGTCAGTCACAGATTCGTACAGCACGGAAACAGGCCCTTCGGCCCAACTCGTCCATGCCGACTGTGTTGCCCAGCGAGCTGGTCCCATCTGCCCG
>JAUZTB010000077.1:3933915-3945543 GCA_034780895.1 Rhynchobatus australiae
ACTGCACTTTCTCTGTAGCTGTGACACTTTACTCTGTACTGTTATTGTTTTTACCTGTAATACCTCAATGCATTCTGCACTAATGCAATGTAACTGCACAGTGTAATGAATTGACCTGTACGATTGGTATGCAAGACAAGATTTCCACTGTACCTGGGTATGTGAAATAATATACCAATACCTAGTTGTATGCATGTCTCCACTCATCCAAATATCTGCTCACATTTTCAATTTCACATCAAGTCTTGTTTGCTTATCATCCCTGTCCTTAGTGCCTTACATTAGCTCATAAATATCCAACATCTTAAATGGAAACTTTGACCAATATTTAAACCACAACACAACTTGCTTCTCCTTAGTTCTGCAACTCCCTCTGGTTCTGCAATCTCCACCCAGAATTCCAGTCTCTTCTGTATCTAGCTCACCAATACTATTGGATATCCGTTAGGCTGACAATGCCCCATAACCTGGAAAAAAAACAGGTTATAGTATATCTGTTGTTGATCTTCTGAATATTAGTGCTTCTGTCTCACAGCTCCAGAGACCCACGTTACAAGGGTGCTGGTTTATTGCAATTTTACTGTAGTTTTAAGTTGCAGCAAGGGTGGGAAAGGGGTATCTAAGATCCAGGAAATATCTGTGATGGAAATGAGTTCTGGACTTCCAAGGTGAGTCTCCTCCACCTTCTTCTGAGGGGAATAGGTAGGATAGATAGAGTATTTTTCCCCAGGGCAGGGGAGTCTAGAACTAGAGGGTGCAGGTTGAAATGAGAGCTGAGGGGCAAGTTCTTCACATAGAGGGTGGTGGTTATATGGAACGAGCTGCCAGAAGAAGTGATAGAGGCGGATGTAATTACAACATTTAATAAAGCATTTGGACAGGTACTTAGAACAAAAAGAAATGGTAGAGTATGGACCAAACGCAGGCAAATGTGATTAGTGTAGATAGGCATCCAGGTTACCACGGAGGAGGTGGGCTGAAAGGGCCCATTTCTGCACTGTACTATTCTACGATCTATGATTCTCCTGCCCTAGTTAACCAGTGACATCAACCCCGAGCTCCTCGCCACCCTCCCCCTCACTCTGCAGTCTTTTTCCCAGCTGTCCCACTGATTGCTTCTGTGATCCCTTAACCACTCAACTCCTGTGGATTAATCATCTTCTGTTGCTCCCAATACAATTCACCTCCTGCTAAGTTTTATCCTCCAGCTGAAGCAAATTGCATACAAGTATAGCAAATGATAATGAAAAATTATGCAAATAACAATATTGGAAAAAAATAAATTTCAATCAGTTAGACTTTGATTTCTTTGAAAACTTTGATTCTTTGTTGGATGTACTTCATGTGGACCAGGTGCCTTCCAGAATCTCAACTAACTGGCCTTATAATTTATAAATGTAGGATATGCTTGTCAGTTTCAAACTAATTATTAGCAACAAGATACGCCCACAAGGTTACACAGACTGAGGTTTGACACAAAATATATTAGAGTTACCAAGCAAATTAATGCCCTGTTTTATACGTAAGTATTGGCAGGGAGGAACATCATTAAATAAAGCACGTTTAAAAAAGTTGAGAATTTCTCTTTTATAAGATAAATAGTGCATTGCTGGGTTGAAGTGAATGGGACTGAATAAAAGAAAGTTTGATCTTTTGAAATTCTTCAGCAAGAATGGGAAGATGTCACTGGGGCTGGATGAGGGATGTTTTTATTAAAGGTTTATTTTACAATATGTTTTAAAATATTTTTTGGAGGGTAGTCAGAACCACGTATGTTCTCATGTATTTTATCCCCACTTGTTATGCAGAGTTGATCTTGTATTCCTTTCACAGTGGTAGTTGCTGGTAATCCAAACATAAACCAAACAGTGACTTCATTGACCCAGTCACTTCCCTTCAAGCCCAATACATGGTTAGGCCGAGTCTGTATTTTAGTTAAAAATACACTTGCAAGCATACATCTGATTGTAAGTATTAGTTTAAAATATAAGAGATTCGTTAGAAAAACGTAACTATTTTGGCTGAGAAATGCATAACATTGTAAAATTTAAAGATGACTGTAAAAAGTCTCTGAAAACATATCCTTTCAGTTCCAGGAACAAGGACCCTGATAATACCTGATTCAACTATTTCTTTTCAGTTTTCCCCTTCCATCCCTAATTCCCATAGCTCTTGTTGGATATTGTTCTTCTGATACCACCATTCCTCTAATATCTTGTCCAATTGGCTAGTCTTAATTTGGAAGTTTTGTCTGTGAGTATCCATGGGTCATTTGACTTTGGGGAAACACAGTAGCTGCTTACTGATCTAATCTAACTTCTAGAATTTCTAGTCAAGGTCTTGGATAATAATCAGGAGCAGGAATTCTGGCTCATTCCAACACTAGCACCCACTTTGTTATCTCACCCTGGCTGAGATCAACTTCCTAAGCAGAGACCAGGAATTGAAAATGACCTGCTCTGATCCTCACTGCACAATGCCATGCAGGGTACTTATAATGCAACCATCAGAAAAACCCTGAAATAAAAGCTGGAAGCACAAAGCAAACCAGCCTGCATCTCCTTCCACAGATGTTGCTTGGCCTGCTGAGTGCTTCCAGCATTTTCTGTTTTTATTTCAGACTTCCAGCTTCTTCAGTCTTTTGATTTTCAGGAAAAACCTTTTACCTGGAGAGCCACGAGGAGAACCGTAATTTCATGTAAAGCATCTTTATGTTCTCTAGCAACTAGGTAACAAGTTGGAGAATAGCTATAAATAGTTAGCCATTTGTCCTTTCCAAAGAATTTTCTTCCCTCACCTCTTCTGAAGCCTCCTAGTTGGAATTGGATTTGGTACTGTATCAGGTAACCCATTGGCACCTCATCCAACTGGCTATTATTTAACTGCAAGTTTCCACAGTGACGTGGACAATTGTACAACCTTGTGTTCACCCAATAGCAAAACATACCAAGTTCCAGCAGGGATTGCCGGAAAACAATTGGAAACACCAAGGATAATTCTGTTCATAATACTGGACCTCTTAAATTACTTCAGTGGCCCTGGCATCACCTAAGACTGGCTTGTGCAACACAGAATACCTTTGTCATGGAGCAAAAGCTGTATCATAAGGAGTTATGAATATTAGGTTGAAACACACTGGGAATTATTGCCAGGTTTGGGGACTGAATCTGTCTCCAATTTCTATCACTGGACTCGCTATCTGTTACATTCTGGGCAGGCATGTATATTTTGTAGTTTCATTCATATTATATGCATGAAGTAGAGAGGGTTACGTGTGCTGGACAGCTGGAGGGAGTTACTCATTGAGGTCAGAGTGGGCATCAGGTTACAGAGCAAGTTCGGTTATAGAGTTATTGATCCATTCAGGGTAATGGTTATTAATTCCACTGCATGTCCACCTGAATGATGAATGTTTACTTACAGAATGTTTTCTGGTATCTAGGGATCTGAAATTCATACACAAGCCACTGCTGATGTGCATCAAGGTTGAAAAGCTGTTCGGTTTATGCAGCTCGTGGTATTGGTTTAGTTAAAAATTAATTTTATGTAAATTGTCGACAAGGGACAGTCAGCTTTGTTTCTTTTGAATTTGGAACAAAAACTGGTCCCATTAGGAAGGGTCACAAATCCCCCTTTCATGGAGAATTAAAATACCAATGAAGTTGATCCAAATTAAGCTGCTCTGCTTCACTTTCTTCTTGACCACGCTATAGTGCTTCGTCATCTGAAGTGACAGGAACACAGCAGCTGGGTTTAAAGAGATATGCCTAGAATTTCCATGGGGAACCTCCCGATCGATTGTCATAGCTTAATTTCTCCAGGGGCTCTGCTGATCTACGATGAATTAATTGCAGGAGATCAGGAGAAAATTACAGAAATTTTTCTCCATTGTTTCTGAGCTGTTCGGAACATTTGCTTTTTTTTAAGAATTAAAGAAACGTTATCACCAGGATAACATGACGTGCAAATTTAATTATTTTCTCCTCTTTATTTGCGTCCTTTTGAAGAAGAGTTAAAAATTTGAGGACATAAGAAGTAGGAGCAGGTGTAGCCTAGTCGATTGTGCTTCTCCATTCAATGAGATGGTGACTGATTAGCTCATGGCCTCAGCTCCATTCTCTTGCCTGTTCCCCATAGCCCTTTACTCCTCTACAGTCCAAATTTCTATCTGTTTCAGCCTTGAGTAGATTTAGTGACTCAATCTCCCCAGCTCTGTGAAATAGAGAATTCCAAAGATTCACCACCCACTGAGGGAAGAAATTTCTTCCCATCTCCATCGCCTAGCAAATGGTGTTAATATGGATTGTAAGTAGTTTGAGGTCCTAGCACTGATCCCTATGGAATCCGACTAGTTGCATCTTGCCAGCCTGAAAATGATCCATTCATCCCATCTCTCTGTCTTCCGTTCTTTAGCTGTCAATACTAATAGATTACTCCCAATAAACCAATAGCAATAAAATACACCTTGTAAAATAACATAGAACAGTACAGCACAGTTTGGGGATTTCGGCCCACAATGTTGTGCTGAACTATATGAACCAGTGGACATCGTGGACCTCCTCCATGATCAATCTAACCCTTCCCTCCTGCACAGCCCATAACCCTCCATTTTTCTTACTTCCACGTGCCTATCTAAGAGCCTTTTAAATGTCCCTATTGTATCAGCCTCTACAACCACCCCAGCAGTGCATTCTGGACACCCACCACTCTGTGTAAAGAATCTACCTCTCACATCTTCCCTGAACTTTCCACCTCTGACCTTAAATGGATGTCTTCTGGTATTGGCTATTGCCACCCTGGGGAAAAGGTGCTGGCTGTCCACTCTATCTATTCTTCTCATAATCTTATACACCTCTTTCAAGTTGCCTTTCATCCTGCGTCATTCCAAAAAGAAAAGCCCTAGCTCGCCCAACTTTTCCTCATAAGACATGTTCTCTAATCCAAGCAGCATCCTGGTAAATCTCCTCTGCACCCTCTCTAAAGCTTCCACATCCTTCCTATAATGAGGTGACCGGAAATGAACACAATACTCCAAATGTGGTCTGACCAGAGTTCTATAGAGCTGCAACATTACCTGGCAGCTCTTGAATTCAGTACCCCGACTAATGAAGGCCAACACTTCATACATCATCTTAACAACCCTATCAACCTGCATGGCAACCTTCAGGGGTCTATGGATGTGGACCCCAAGATCCCTCTGTTCCTCCACACTGCCAAGAGTCCTGCCATTAACCTTGTATTCTACACTATCCACCACACCATCAATCTTCATGTCATCTGCAAACTTACTAGCCCACCCTTTCACATCTTCAGCCAAGTCATTTATAAACATCACAAAGAGCAGGGGCCCCAGAAAAGATCCCTGCAGAATACCACTGGTCACCGACCTCCAGGCAGAATACGCTCCATCTACAATCACCCTGTATCTTCTATGGGCAAGTCAGTTCTGGATTCACACAGCCAAGTTTCCCTGGACCCTGTGCCTCATGACTTTCTGAATGAGCTTTCCATGTATAACACATCCATGAGCCTTCCAACCTTATCAAATGCCATAATAAAATCCATGTCCACCACATCCAGTGCTCTAGCTTCATCAATGTGCTTTGTCACATCCTCAAAAAAATTCAGTCAGGCTCATGAGGCACGACCTGCCCCTCACAAAGCCATGCTGACTGTCCCTAATCGGCCTATGAATCTCCAAATGCCCATAAATCCTGTTTCTAAGAATCTTCTCCAGTAATTTGCCCACCACTGAAGTAAGACTCACTGGTCTGTAATTCCCAGGGTTATCCCTACTCCCTTTCTTGAACAAACAAACAACATTTGCCACCCTCCAATTATCTGGCACTACTCCTGTGGCCAGTGAGGACGCAAAGATCATCACCAAAGGTGCAGCAACCTTCTCTCGCTTCCTGTAATAACCTTAGATCTATCCTGTCCGGCCCCGGTGATTTAACCATCCTAACGTTTTGCAAAAGTCCCAGCACATCTCCTTTCCTCACGTCAACATGCCCTAGCGCATCAGCCTGTTGTACGCCATCCTCACAAACGCCAAGGAGTAGACGAAGTCATTATACAAAAAACACTTACTTCAGGCTGAGCCTGTGCAGTGTATCATACTTGGTTACAGAATAAATACAGAAAACTCTTCCCTGCTTCAACAAGGGTAGATATGGACCATTCCTGTCCCTACTTCTCTTCTTGCCCACATCCTCCCTGGGGAAGGACTACTTGGTGTCTCACCCCCAACAGTCACTTGTCCTTCCAGAGTGAGCTACCCCACCCAGTCACACACTCCTGCTATCGAGCCTGTACAACAACCTTTTCTCATTGGTCCCATTCTCCAAACAGCACCTGCTGTTAGCACCTCCCGTGAGGTCTGGAGCTGGCATAAGGTAACCCTCTAAATCTCGGATTAGGAAGGACATAGTGCTGAGTGCCCCCCAACCCCCCACCCCCCGTTCGCCTGAGCCCGGAGACTCGAGAGACTGCAGATGCTGGAATCTGGAGCAACAAACAAAATGCTGGAGGGACTCAGCAGAGCAGGTAGCATTGGCAGAGGGAAATGAACAGTCAACGTGTCGTGTGGGGACCCTTCACGTGCATACCAAAGTATCGACTGTCCATTTCCCTCCACAGGTTCTGTCGGACCCACTGATTTCCTCCAGCATTTTGTATTCTAGTCCTGAGCCCGTTTCATAACAGTTGCTGTGTAAAGCTTTGAGTGCCAATCCATGTCAGTGCAGATTAAAACTTGTGCTGTATGACAACTGACATCATTAGGTGCCTGTCTCATGCTTGGGAACCTTCTGAAGCAATAATATGGATTGTGACCAGAGGTGCCCAGTCTAATTTTGTACTTGGTGCAACTTCACCAGGAAACAAATGGTAATGTGATTTATTCCTGATAAAGTTGACTTCGGATTGCATACCCTAGAGAAAAGCACTACTCAAAACAACTCCTGGGCTAACTCGTCAAAGGACTGCTGAGCTCCATCCAAAGAGCTACTGAGTAGGAGACTGCAGCAGTGGAATATCAATGAGAGGAAGTGTACTTGGGGTGTCCAGTGCTGCGGCCAGACTGCACCTCGAATACTGTCTCAGTGCCCAGAGCTGGATACAAAATGAGACGTTGCTGAAAGCAGAACAAAGGCAGCTCATGACTGGGTTCCCGTGCCAAGGGACTGGGTTATAAAGAAAAACTGGAGAAACTTGGGCTTTTCATTCTGAAGAGGTGAACTTTATAATGGAGCGCAGCATCAGAATACTGAAAGGGGAATTTAGGGTTGAAATCAGCAGGTCCTTCTTCACATGCAGAGTGTTGAACAGACACGTTGTTCCTCATTTGGAACAGCAGAGGGAAAACTCAGAAGAACCAGTTTAACGATGTAATAGGCAGGGATGAAGGAAGGACGGCGATATATGACTAAGTTGTGATGACTGGAGACTTGAAGGGGAACTTGGAGGCGATGGTGTTCCCAAGCACTTGGAGCTCTCACCTTTCCAACTGATGGAGGTGCTGGGTGCGAGAGGTCTCGTTGAAGAACCCTTTGCAAATTGTGCAGTGGATCGGGTAGATGGGACACAGCTGGGCAATGGTGAGGGTGCCATGAGTGAGTGAGTGTTTAATGGGCAGTCTCATGGGAAGACACGTGATACTAAAGAAACCTTGGATCAATAAGGAGCAAGCAGTCTTCCCGAACCACTGATCGGACAGGCCAGAGGAGAAAAATAAAACAAAAACTGGAGATGCTGGAAAGCTGAAACAGAAACAGAAAATGCTGAATAGGTCACCAACCCAAAACGTTGACGATTTCTCTCTCCACGGTTGCTGCCCGTCATCCGCTGAGTTTTTCCAGCTTTTTGTTCTTGTTTCAGCAAGGAACAAACGTTGGCTGTGAGCTCAGCTTCCCAAACGTCAGCTCTGGTCAAAATCCATGCAAATGCACCTGAAGGACTCCCCCCACCCACCGGAGGGGCAGGTGGAGAACTCTGCCTCTGCCTCTGCCTCACAGCTCCAGTGGCCCAGGTTTGATCCCCACCTCCAGTTCAGTCTGTGTGGGGTCTGAATATCCCCCCTGTGGCCGCGTGGGCACTCCAACTTCCTCCCACATCACAAAGACCCCTCGGCCGATGTGGTAAGTTGCTCTTATTGTACGTGGGTGGGAAGAGGATCAGGGGAGAGGAGGGGAAGGAGACAGAATGGGGGAATGGGATTGATAGGATTGCTCTGAGAGCTAGCACAGACTCGGGGGCTGAATGGCCTCCCTCTCCATCATATATAAAAAATAAAAGAAATAACATTGTAATGGCCAGCTATGATTCATAGAGAATGCTGCTCTCTGAAACCTCAGCACAGGAGACTGTCATCACTGTGCTGTGCCTCAAACATCAGCCTCAAACAATCTGCGTGAGGGTGCAAAGCTAGCTGGTTGAGAAAGACTTTTTCCTCCATCAGTTTCCAGGCTGCGCAGAATGCGGATGCTCCAACTGATGCACCTCAAGCTCGCCATAGAGAGTGACAAATCCTCATGAGCTTCTGAAGAAAGCAAGGACTGAGGAGGAGGCCAACTCATTCTGCCCATCAGCTCCTGTGCCCTGAAGAGCCATGAACAGCACCACCATCAATGGCCCACTGAGCAGCTCTGCACCTCTGCCAAGCTACAGAAACCAGGCTTAATCAGAATTACACAAAGACAGACCAGCCAACCCCCGACAGTTCCTGGGCTTCATATCTGCCACGCCAATAGGCCGACAGGTCACTGACACCCCCTCCTGCCCTGGATTTGGAGACCTTCCTGTCCCCATGTCCACACCTGGGATGGAATTGACAGAGACAACAGTGGGTCACAACAGAGTGAAAAGAAACACACAGCGACCAACTGCCAGCGAGAAACAGTACCTTTCACACTGAGCGACACCAGCTGGCATACACTTCCATTGAAGGGAGTTATTCGACATAATGAAAGACAAAGATCATGGTGCAAGTGTGTCCACCGACATGTCCACGGGCAATTAAAGACCAGGTAAAAGATTCCCATGCTACCATCATAGGCACTTGGTGCAATCGTCCAGTGACACTGCGATTCCATTATCAGCACTTTAGCATTTGTGTTTGCACTACTTCAGATTGCACAATCTTTGTACCAGTGTGTTGTTTTTTGCTCGCTATAGTTATTGCTGTGTAGTGTTTACTCTGTGAGCTTTCATTGTACCCTGGTGTATATAACAAACTAATCTGAATCTGATCTTCCAGCAGCTCCCCAGCACCCGCGTTCATTCTCCCTCGATTCGGTAGCCCTGCAAGTGTGGTGGTTGATGGCTACCCACTCTGCCACTGAGTAGCCGGCAGCACAGCTGGTACCACAGGCTCAGCTCAGACTACTCCAAGCTCTCACACTGATGGAACTGATGGACTGCCCTGCACCAGAGGTTCTCACCGATGTGCAGATGTAACCCAGGAGTGGGGGGGTCATCGTCTGACCCTGAGCCTGAGGCACCTGCGGCGCGTGAATGAGTGCACACCACATTGCCGAATCTCCAATTAGTAGTCTTCACAGGTGCCCACAACGTGGAGATCCTCACGACCCATGTGGGCATCCAACAAGAGATGGAATCGGTTTGACTATGGCCATTAACTATCCACCACCTGGCTTCAAGCATGCCAGGAGCAGAGGGAAGAACTGTAGAGGAGCCAAAGTCAATGGTTCCCGATAGGAGAAAAAAACACAGGGAAGATGTTAACCCACTAAAGACTCACTTGGAGTAGCATGGGTTGGGCATGGGTGCCATCTTCCATAGAAATGGCATCAGTAGCTACAAATGACTGTGTAGGCCGTATATCTCATGCTTCCAGCAGACATTTGAGATAATCCCCTCAGTAACTCCATTTTTAAAGGAATTATAACTACTTGGGGTCCGTGCAAAAACACGTCACCGGTGTAAATGACCAGCCACGAACTCACCAAATGGCACAGCAGCACAAAGGACCAAAGAGCCTGCTCCTGCTTCTACTTAAAATCCCAGCACCAATCCTGTTGTCGAACGTGTGCTGGAAACTTGATGTTTGAACTGGTTGCTGGCACGGCCAGGAGAGAGGATGCCTGTCCCGGGACAAACATCAAGGAGCAGATCGCCAAGTCCAACATAAAATCAGCTGCTGGAGAGGAGGAAGTGGGCACCAGAAATAAACAGTCATAATGAGGCTCAGATTAACAGCACCTCAGTGATGCTGGGGGTTTGGAACATTGTGGGGATATGAAGTCGTGTGTTTCTTTACCATTTTGTCTTTGTACCTGCCCTTTAGAAACTGTAGCACACTGGATAGTCCTTTAAATAAACCTAGATTCAGAATGCCAAGTGTACTTTTGCACTCTCTGTTGTCCATCTTGCTTCCTTGCCAAGGACACAGGTGGAGACTCATAGCAGTTCACAGCTGCACAAATTGGGTCTCAAAGGGAACACACTGTACCTACTGAGAGCCGCAATGTAATTGCATAGAGTACAGACGTGAGAGCATCCAATTTTAACAAGAGACCCATAAGCTGTCATTACTTGCAAGTTGCTGCCAGTTTTACTTCATTAAGAAATGAAGTAATGTCACAGTCCTAGGACAGAATCCACATTGAAAGGTCACTTTGTCTCCACATAGTAGGCAGATCCAGAAGATTAAGATGCATGGGACCTACAGTGACTTGGCCGTTTGGATTCTGAATTGGCTTGCCCATAGAAAACAGTGGGGAGTGGTGGAAGGATATTACTCTGGCTGGAGGTCTGTGACCAGTGGTGTTCCGCAGGGATCAGTGCTGGGACCTCTGTTGTTTGTAATATACATAAATAACTTGGACTAAAATGTAGATGGGTTGATTAGTAAATCTGCAGACAATACAAAAATCGGTGGAGATGCAGATAGTGAAGTAAGTTGGATAGTCCTACAACCAGTCCTACAGCAGGATGTAGACTAGTTATAAGTATGGGCAGAGAAATGGCAGATGGAGTTTAATTTGGTCGAGTGTGAGATGTTGCATTTTGGTAGGTCAAATGCGAGGGGAAAGTATACAGTAAATGGCAGGACCCTTAATCGCCTTGATATACAGAGGGATCTTGGGGTCCCATAGCTCCCTGAAAGTGGTAACACAGGTAGATAGGGTGGTAAAGAGGGCATATGCCATGCTGGCCTGCGTCAGTCAGAGCAATGAGTACAAGGACTCAGAAAGTAATGTTGCAGCTCCAAAATATCGACAATTCCTTTCCTCCCACAGGTGCTGCTCAACCCGCTGAGTTCCTCCAGCAGATTGTTGTATAAAACTTTGGCGAGGCTGCACTTGGAGTATTGTGTGCAGTTCTGGTCACCCCATTACAGAGAGGATGTGGCGGCTTTGGAGAGGGTGCAAGAAAGGTCCACCAGGATATTGCCTGGATTGCAGTGTGTTAACTGTAAGGAGAGGTTGGACAGACTTGGATTGTTTTCTCTGGAGAGTCAGAGGCTGAGGGGAGATTTGATAGGAGTTTATAAAATTATGAGAGGCAGAGATAGGGCAGATAGTCAGTCTTTTTCCCAGTGTGGAAATGACAAATACTAGAGGACATAGCTTTAAGGTGAGAGGGGGCTTAAAGATGTGTGCGGCA
>JAUZTB010000077.1:4279709-4291157 GCA_034780895.1 Rhynchobatus australiae
TCAAGCTGGCTCCCCATTCGCTGGACTGATCCCCTCAAATCACAGGTAATTGGTCATCGTCCCAGTCCAGAACTTTCCAGAATGTGACACTTCCAAACAAAAAATCTCATTAGCTGCAGAGCCCTTTGGGATGTCCACAGGTTGTTTTATGAAGGCATGCTTTTCCTTTTGTCATTGTGCCTCTTGCCCATGTATTCTGGATCAATGAGCAGCAACCATTAATCAACCAATAACAGCTTCTTTATAAAGCTCACTAAACACACCACCAATACATGGGGGAGCTCTTAGCTCTTGTGTGTGCTCCTCATTCATCAATAAACCCACTGCAATGCTGCAAAGATTAAGGAGGGGGCCACAGACCTTTCATACAATCTCCCTCAAAGTCAGCTTCCCCACATCCTTGATTAAATGGTCCTGGATGCAGGATTTCCCAAGGTAGTATCTTGACCTAGAGGGCACACTGTCCCAACTGAAGGAGCCCCTTCTAAATCCCAACAATGCAGAAACAGCCTGCACAGTTCCTGGAAAAACACATCCCAGCCACTGTGTATATCATCAGGAAGAATCAAGACATCAAAGTGGCTCAATAGATCTACCAGGAGTAGATGGCATCCACAAAACGTGGTTGTTCAGAAACAGAAATAAAGCAAAGGTAATACAAATCCCTGAGCAGTTAACAACGGAGTGCTGATGTTGGGTCTTGACCCAAAAAAGACCATCCTTTACCTCCACAGATGCTGCTCAACCAGAATCCCTCCAGCAGCTTGTATTTTGCTCCAGATCCCAGCATCTACAGTCTCTTGTGCCTCGACATTAACAGCATAGACAGTTCAAGACTATTGCTTCTGTTTTAATCACTCAGGGTTTCCATGGAGCCATGAAATTTTGAAGTTCAGTGTCCTAAGTATTCCAGAAATTTGTCCAATCCCTTACAGAAGCTCTTTGGCTGTCCCAGAGTTTCTAAGGATTATCGAGTTATCACTGAAACACTGCTGGAAGAAAGTCATTGGACATTAAAAAAAAGTTGCGTGTTTACAGCATTTTCTTTTTGCATACTTGCACAAAATTGTCAAAGGGACAAAATCTGTTTGATAGACAGTCAAAAGGCATTGAACCAAGAGGCACAAGAGACTGGAGATGCTGGAATCTGGAACAAAGAAAAATAAATTCTGGAGGAACTCAGTGGGTCAGGCAGCAGCTGTGGAGGCAAGTGGACAGTGGATATTTCAGGTCGAGACCCTTCACCAGGACAGAGGGAAGATAGCCAGTATAAAGAGGTCAGGGGGACAGGTGGGGCAAGAGCTGGTAAATGATAGGTGGATCCAGGTGAGGAGGAGTTGATTGACAGATGGAGTCAGGTGGGGGAGGGAAGGGTGGAGACAACGACAGAGGCTGGGGGGTGATAGGTGGAGGCAACGAAGGGCTGCGGATGGTGGACCCAATGGGAGGAGTGTTTGGGTGATGGGCAGGTGGAATAGGTAGGGGAGGGGTTAAGACATTGGGTGGGGGGGGGGGTGGTTGTTGGAAAGAAGAGCATGTGAAGGAGGCCTGAATAGATATGAAGGAGAGAGAAGTGTTCAGGTTACCTGAAATGGGAGAATTGAACCAGGGGGCTGTCTGGATTCTAATGCACGACAGAAAGGCAGAAAGATGGGCAGGTCAGGCAGCCAAATGGAGGAGGGTGCAGGGCAGATGGTGGCAGGTTAATCACACGATGAAATTCACTGCAGAGAGTAGTGGACTCAGCCCAATACATCACAGACACATCCCTCTCCATCATCGGTAGTATCTGTATGAGGCGCTGCCTCAAGGAGGCAACGTCCAGCAAAGATCCCCACCATCCAGGCCAACCATCTTCTCGCAGCTTCCATCAGGCAGGAGGTTCAGAAGCCTGAAGTCCCACACCACCAGGTTCAGGAGCAGCTACTTGCCTTCAACCATCTGGTTCTTGAACCAACCTGAACAACCCCGATCACTACTGCACTGCAGCAACACCACAAACACTTTGCACTGCAATGGACTTTTATTTGTTCTAATTATATTCTTGTGTAGTTGTGTTTACATTTAATTTATATTCTTTTGTGTACATTGTGCATCTGATGCTTTGTGCCTGTGATGCTGCTGCAAATAAGTTCTTCATTGCACCTGTGCAGGTGACAATAAACTCAACCTTTTGACTTTTTCTTGACTTTTTATACATCCATCCCACACCGACAACCAGACTTCTTCACGTCCATTATTTTCTGCTTTTGTTCATCAAACATTTGAGCACTTGCTCGAGTGACGACGTGTTTCTGCATCCATTGTGGCAATAGATCAGTTGTTGAGCACACAAAAGCAGAAAACACAGGGGCAGAAGGCCTCTGGTTGCCAGGAAGTTTCATCAGGTGGCCACCTGCTGCCAACTCCCCACGGCCCTCTCCGCTGCCTCATCCTCTGCTGTTGGTCGGGCAGTGACGCAGAACAAACCAGGCCTCAGAGCTAACCCAGCTGGCAAGCCCCAGTAAACACCAGGCCTCCGGAGGCCAAACATCCTGGCCAGTTGTGGCAGAACTCGGAATTTAGCTGCGTGAATTATTTGGGGTTTTGACAAGTTTTCAATTTCAAATCATAAGTGAGCACGTTAGCTCACAGAACGGATACAGAGTCAGGAAATACTGTTTACAGATTCACTTTGATGCTTCTAGCATAGGTATTGTCCCTTAGTAGGAAGCCTTCTGACTGTTTCATACAACTCCTGAGTAATGCACTGTTTGATGCTGGATTTTATTCCCCAAATCGTCATTTAAATTTTGTTTTAATCCATTGGGTACTTGCAGAAGTTTGTGATGTGATGCCTCTTTAATCTACTCTATGACTGACTAAATCATGCAGGAAGCTTTGGTCATCTGGGTGATATTTTGCTGTTTGCCTTCAGGATGCTTGTTCAGTTATCATTGCGTAGAAAAACCCAGGTATTTTTGGTTATTTTTACGAAGGTCCCTGGGCAAATGCATCAACTTTCAGTATTAGTAATGAAACACAACTGACTGATAACAACAAGCAGAAACCGAGTGCTGCCACCCACATTTTTACTATTCTGGGTTCTCCCTCCCCAGGTCACCTAGTCATGTCGCCAACCAGCGCATCCACAGACAAAACAAACCTACTATTGAAGCCTTTGGGGTTTCTTCTATGGTTATCTCAAAACAGAAAAATACATGCCCAGACACGTCTTCCTTGCTACATAGGAGGCCAGTCAGCCCAGAGACCATTCAGAGCAGTCCCATTCCCCCACTTATCTCCCTGTAACCAATTCTCTCTCACGTGCTCATCACATCCCACCATTGTTTCTCAACCACACGTCTTTGGGATGTGGGAATAAATTGGAGCATCCCAGGGAAACTCGGGTTGTCACACAGAGAATACGCAAACTCCCTGGAGGCCAGGATCGAACCTGGGTAACTGAAGCCATTTGGCAAACTGATGCACCATGGTGCTGCCCCCTCTGAAAGACTATCATGGCCACACAGTGAAAATTCTCATACTTTTCAAACTTTATGGCCTCATCCCTTCCTCCTCCTGCATTCCCCTCCAGCTTTACAATCCTCCATGGTCTCTGCCAGACCAGGAACAGGGGCATGATAAGTGATCTCAATACAAATTAAGACACAGTCTGCTATGGATGACATCCAAATCCCAGGCAGAAAAGATTGTAAAGCGAAAATACTACAGATGTTGAAAATCTGAAACAAGTAGAAAATGCTGGAAACACTCTGCAGGTCAGACAGTGTCTACGGACAGGAAAACAGAATTAACACATTGGGCTGTGGTCACATTACTGGACTAGCAAGTTCAAATCCCACTATGGCAGTGTAGTAATCCAGTTAATTAAGTATATGGAATAAAATCTAATCTCAGGACTGCTGACTATGAAACTACCAGATTGTTGTAAAGCCATCTGCTTCACTAACGTCCTTTAAGAAAGAAGATCTGCTGTCTTCGGTGTGTAGTGAATGCCTAAACCAACGTAGTTGGCCCATGAGGTGGCCCAACGTGCTGCCCTGTTAGGGACAGGTTGCCAGTGAGGTCAACGTCCCATCAAGGAATCAAAAAAGGTGCAAGGGGGTGGATCCCGACACCCTCGATGACCTAAATCACAAAGGGATTGCAGGACACACTGGCAATGTTGCAGGCCAAGCCCCCACACGTGAAACAGCAGCATATAATAAAATGGATGAGGTACCCATGACCATGGTTATTAGCAGTGGTTTCCAGGCAACGGGACAGTAGATCTAAGACCAGATGGGAGCCCTGCCAAGATTAACAATCGTTGCTGAGGCGCACCGACTGACCAGCTACACAAGCATGTCAAATCCATCTGAGTCATGGCACCCTCCCACAACATTCAACAGTTTGCATGATATCTTTGCATTAACATCCTGCTTTTCATATGCTCAGCTCATTCCAAAGACCTTTGAAGCCCATCAGCTGAAGTGCAATCTCTGCTGTAAAATGGGGAAGCTTCAATTTGTGCATTGCAAGATCCCAAAAGGAGCAAAATGGTAATCAGATAATTTGTTTTGATATTGGTTAGAGAATAAAAATTGGTCCCAGCATACTGGATAACATTCCCCTGTTTTTCTTTAACCTAGTTTGTTTTTTTTAAATCCACACAGAATTACAGGTGAAAGCTTCATTTTAAGAGGCCTCCCCAGCTCTCTCAGAACCACAGTAACGAGACGGGCCTAACCTCCCCCGATTCAAAGGTGTGACTGCTACTCATTGAGCAGCTGTGAACTGTTCAACGATAAACAGGTTAGTTCTGCATTTGTCAGTTTGACAAGTTTTACCTCCAAGGGTCAGGTCAGAAACAGCAATTGAAAGATCACAGGGTGCCGCCATCCCACCCAGGGGTGGTACACTCACATCCCAGTCAGAGGATTCTGCATTCAAGGTCTACTACAGAAGCACAGAATCCAGGCTGACATTTCTCGTGTCGAGGGTGTCAAATTTTGGATTAGATATTAAACTATGGTCTATACCCTCTCAGATGGACTCCAAGATTCCAAGCAGCAAGGAGACTATCTAGCCAGCGTCTACCACTCAACCAACACCTTAAAACAGAGGAGCTGATTGTTGATTTCAAGCCTGTATTCGGAACACGACTACACCTGGCAACAACAGTGACGAATGGGTGACAGCCCCGTCAATCTCGTCAAACTTCACTGCTGTAACCAAGGGAATTCATTTTATATAAATAATTTGCATACAATTCTCTCCCACTGCTGCATTTCCTGGGGAAACCACTGTATCTTAAATGGGGATTGCTGTGGTTTCAGTCACATGTTCAATTCAATGCAGACTCGTTAAAGAGTAAGTGAACTATCTGCTGTGAGGCAGAGTATTTGTCGTCAGGCCTTCCACACTTAAATGGTGTCAATATTGCATTGCTGTGTGCAAATAGGCTGCTGCATTTCCTACAACAGCAACTGCACTTCAAACAAAGCTGTGGTGGCAATGGGACATTCTTGAGACTCAACAACTTCCGCTAACGCACTTTCACTATATTAGAACTGGCCATTTTGTCTGCAATTCACCCACCTCTGACAGTCGCTTGGTTTTTCTTACTCCATTAGCACAACCTGACCTGCTGGGCACATCCTACACCCTGCATTTGGTAACACGTTACAATCCTTTCTCTGTATTAATGCTGCCATTAACTACCAACCATTAGTTATCCCTATGGCAACCCTATCACAAACATTTCCTTTGCCCTTTTGATCCCTACGCTCTGGATCTCTCCAATAACTTGGTTCCGTATCTTCTTGAAGACACAAGAGACCACAGATGCTGGATTGTTTGTTGTTTTGTATCTCCTTACCCAACTCTGTGTCGAATTGTTTGAGACTCCTTCCACAAGATGCTTTGGGAAATGCTTCTGTGCTTCTAGATAGGTAGGTTAGAATCATGTTAACTGTTTCTCTCTCTACAGAAGTTGCCTGACCCGCAGAGTTTCCAGCATTTTCTGTTTTACTCCAGATTTTTAGCATCTGCAGATTTTATTTTTGAAATTATCAGACTTCTGAATGACAAAAGAGTGACACAGAGTAAGGGACTGGGAAGGAAGGTAAAGACAACAAAAAGAAACAAGACACAATGTGACAATGGGCGTTGGATAAAGGAAAACCAATTACACAAACAGAAGTGGCTAAAAACCAAAAAAAACTGCAGATGCCATAAACCTGAAATAATAGCAGAAAATACTTAGGTCAAGCAACATTTTATTGAGAGGACTAGAATTATCAATCTGAAACAATATCTGTTTCTCTCAGCTCAAGTGCTGCCTGACTTGCTGAGTTATTTCCAGCATTTTTTAAATAAATTTTATACATAAATAGCCATTGTTTTACATATCATAATAAGCCTGCTTAATATTATCCTTATTAATCACCAGCTCAAGAATTCTAATGGCCTTCAAGTGCGAGGAAATACATTTACAACCTCTGGACTAGAAGTCTATAGACCAAGTGCTAGTGATAGGGTTAATATGGCAGGGTGTCCACTGGTCAGCCTGGCTGAGTTGGACCAAATGGCCTGTTTCTGTGCTGTAAAATCCTATCCTACTTGTCCAGAAGCACAGAGAAACTTCCCAAAACATCTTGTGGAAGGAATATCAAACAAAATTCATCACCGAGTCAGGTAAGAAGGTGCAAGGGCAGAGCTTGGTCAAAAACAAGGTTGTAAGGTGTGTCACAAACCCAGTAGCACTACACTTTCTCCCCATTACAATCCAAACTTGAGTTGTGACTCTGTACTGCAGGTCTCACTCACTGGCCCCGTCTGCTCTTCAATAAAACAAACCTTTCAAACTGAAGGAACCGACAAACTGACCATCCTGGGGAATGAATTCAGCTCTCACTACACCAGCTTACCAGTGAAAGCACTGGACTGTAGGTTAATTAGTGCTGCTAACTATACCATAAATTGGTTCGAGCTGTATTAGCAACTGCACAATAAAACTTGACACTGCTTCATCAGTGTCTGAGCCAAGGAATAGTTAAGGATACTATTACCAACATACAGGTTAATTATTGCTGTGCTTGTTACACAACTATTGATAAACCAGGAAATATTCATAACTACCAGAAGTTGGTATTATACCAGAATCTAAATTACAGCTAGTACCCATATCCCAGGATAACAACCAATACTTGAGGGTTGAGCTTCACTGTACATTGGAGAATACAGGTCCTCCGAGGCTTACAAACACCCGTCTTGTGCACAGCCCATACACACAGACGAGTGTTTGGGAGACCAGCAGGATAGAATTGCCAGATACAGCAAGGCTGCAGGCTTCTTCTTCTTCTGCTGCCTATGACTCGGTCTGTGGCCGCATTTCCAACTGGTTCAGGTTAGAAACAGTTCACAGGAACAAACCCTACTGTAACCTGGGAGGACCTTGTAAGTCATTCTGATTATACATTGCTAATTCAAAAAAATTAAGCCATCATACATTCAGTACATGTTACACATTACATCCAGATATAAAACAAGAGGACTCTCACAATATTACAAGAACCCAAGTCTGGCCGCGGCTTCAGTTAGTGCAGTCCCAGGGATGATACAAGTCCTGGCAAGATCATCCTGAATAAACAGACTCCAGGTTAAAAAGTGACTCATCCCAAAATACCAGCTGACTGACTCCACCATCCCCATTGGGCTCCAGGCTCTGGAATACATTTCAACATAATTAGGATTGGGGGTGGGGGGCTGCCATTCAGACCTTCCAGCACACTCCACAATTCATCAACACCATGGCCTGTCTTCTACCTCAACTCCATCTTCCAACACTGTTCCCATATCCCTTGATTCCCTTAATATCCAGATAGCTGCTGGCCTCCTTGAATGAACTCAGTGACAGAGTCTCCACAGCCCTTCAGGGATGAATTCCATAGATTCACCACCAGTACAGAACTTCCTCATCTCAGTCTGTGACCCCCTTGTTCTGGGATCCTCAGAACATTCACCCTTCATTGACCCATCCAAGATCTTTGTATGTTGGGGCTGCACGGTAGTGTAGCGGTTAGCGTGACGCTATTACAGCGCCAGCGATCCGGGTTCGATTCCCGTTGCTGTCTGTAAGGAGTTTTACATTCTCCCGTGTCTGCGTGGGTTTCCTCCGGGTGCTCCTGTTTCCTCCCACATTTCAAAGACGTACGGGTAGGTTAACATGGGTTTAAGTTGGGCGGCGCGAACTCATTGGGCTGAAAGGGTGTGTTAGCATGCTGGGTAAATAAAAAATTTTTTAAAAATTTAAGAAATCTCTCAACTTTTCTAGACTCCAGAGAGCACAGGCCTAGTTGATTCAATGTCTCTTTATACAGCAAACCTATCATCCCAGGAACAAGTTTAGTGAAACTTTGTTGCAGGTATATCCTTTTCTAGTCAAGGAGACCAGAACTGTAAACAGGCAACAGCCGTGTTACAGCCATTCAGGTTATGAAAATTCACCCTCACAGAATTCACAAATTACTACCCACAAATTTAAGATGTGGAATAAAATTCTGAGAATTTATATGAATATAGTAAATAAACATTTTTTTTCCAACTTGCATTTCTCGACACGTGCAGCTAATGTGGGTTTTCGTTATAGAAAACTGTGATACGGACCATTTTCTTGGAACACAAACTCCCCCATAATATGGGGGTAGCCTATAAAACCCTCCAGATACAGTCTCTCCAAGGCCCCATATAATTGCAGTAAGCCACCTTTACTCAACCCTCCCCACAATCAAGAGCATCTTCAACAGGTGGCATCCATCATAAGGACCCTCACCATTCAGGACATGCCCTCTTCTCATTATTACCATCGGGGTGGTGATACATCAGATTGCTGAACAGCCCATGAATACTACCCCATTATTCCTCTTTTGCACTTTTTTTGGTAACTTATAGTAATTTTTACATCTTGTACTGAACTGTTTCCACAAAACAACAAATTTTACGACACATCAGTGATGATAAACCTGATTCTAGGTTCTAATCCTCTCACAATAAAAGCCAACATACCGTTTGCCTTCCTGACTGCTTGGTTTGCACGTGTGCTGGCTTTCAGTGACTTGCATACAAGGACACCCAGGTGAACATCAATATTATCCAGTCTCTCACCATTTATTAAATACTGTTTTTCTCTTTTGCGCAGCAAAGTAGATGTCATCACATTCTCCACATTATATTGCATCTGCCATATTATTGTTCATTCCCTTGAGAACGCTTCACATCACCCTCCCTACTCACAGAACCTGCTGATGTTATCAGTAAACTGGGAAGTACGATCTCCTCAGCCAATTGATCGATGAGAGATTATGATTAGCTGGATCCCAATGGCACCCCACTAGTCACAGCCCACCAATCTAAGAAAGTTCTGAGCAAGCAGTACCCCAGGGTTCGGAACCAAGCAGTCAGCCCACAGTGTGTTGTGTGCAGTTCCATGTTGTCTGTTGGTACTCTTGTTGCCAACACATCCCAGTCCCACCACAGTGTCAACACAAGTGCTTAGAGGCTGCTGACAGGGACAGCATGACCAAGCAGACCTGGGTAGGTCAGACAAGAGCTCATCCTACACCATCCCAAAGTAAAACAGTAAATGTAAGCTATGTCAAAATAACATGGGATGATACAGTGGTACAGCTGGTAGAGGTGTTGTCTCACAGCCCCGGGTTCAATCCTGACTCCTGGAGATGTTGGTGTGGAGTGACCACGTGTGTTTCCCCAGGTGCACTGGTTTCTTCCTGCATCCCAAAATCGTGCAGGTTGGTAGTTAATTGGCTGCTGCAAATTGGAGACCAGTGTGTAGATGAATGGTAAGATCTGGAGGCAGTTGAGGAGAATGTGGGGAAAATAAAATGGGATTAGTGTAGGACTAGTGTAAGTGGGTAGGTGATGGTTGGGACAGACATGATGGGCCAAAGGGCCTGTTTCCATGCTGCATCTCTATCAGTCCATAAAACACTGTTGCTCCTTGCCTGTATTTATTGATACATTGCTATTTTGCTAAATTATGCAAGGCCTCATCTTTCAAGAAGCTGAACTTGGGCCGGTGCACTTTAAACACCAGAGCTGGGTCTCAGACCATCTGTGTCCTGGGGAACCCACAAAAAAACAGAGAGAGTCTGGTCATCTTCGATAGCACCTCCTCACAAACATTAATGCAACAAGACTGCCATCCAGGGTGGAACAATGGCTGAAGTAAATCACCAAACATTATCATGCCCTGATCACAGTATGATCTTGCTGTGTGCAAACTATATTTTGTAGTACTCCAAAGTGCACTCCTATTAAATGCTTTGAAAGGCAGAAGAAGAAAAATACAAGTGCAAAGAAACCCAAGATAAAAACAGAAAATTCTGGAGATCCCTGCAGGTCAAAGGTACTTTTGGACTAAGCCAAACTCATCCAATTACAATCTGATCCTCCTCTTTCTTCCCTTCCACACTGAACTCCACCCCAATCGGAAGGATTACGTGCAGCCCTTTCCCAGAACAAGGAAGGCAGAGCTCAGAATACATGCCGTCAACATTGCAAACCATTTCAATCTCTTCCAGAACCCACTTCAAAGAAACAATTTACATACTGCCCAGACCAAGCAATACACTGGTGAGGCCAGGCACCGAAGCCCTGGGCTGATTCGAGGTTTCAGTGGGGCAAAGCCACCATCCCTCTCCGGCCAAGGGAACACAGATACTTCTGATTCCAACTCTCACCCAAACACACACACCCATTGCAGGCAAAGATTCTCCCTGAAGATCCCCAAATTCCAAAGTCGTACGGGTAGGTTATCATGGGTTTAAATGGGCGGCGTGGACTTGTTGAGCCTGTTACCGTGCTGTAAATAAAGTTTAAAAAAAGTGACTGAGAAATCTCCCTCTCCAGGACTGCAGCCCAGCCACAGATAAGAATCCATGGCTAAAGTCCAACAACTGCCCGACAGCCTCCCCTCTGATGGGGCAGGGGTGATGCACTGCCTCCCCTGACATGGAGCAAAGATTCTGCATTCACAGCACAGCAGTGGAGCCCAGCAGGGACACAGCCACCCCAGGGCCCAATCACAGCCCTGACACACCAACTGGTCTGGAAATCAGCAGCAAGGTGCCTAGCAACAACACTCAATGGAGGGTGCATAAAGCAAAGCTCAGTGCCCAGTCAAACAGGATCAGTGCTGGGGAGCAGAGCAGGCCATCTGCAGAGTCCTGTCTCCAATACAGGTTATTAACAACCCCAGGGAAACAAACTGTAAAGGTTTTACCCTAGTTCCCCACCCCCCACACAGACCCCCCAAGCCCCATAGACCCCCTCACCCCCACACACACCTCCCCCCCCTCACCCCCACACACACCTCCCCCCTACACACCCCCCCTCACCCCCACACACACCTCCCCCCCCTCACCCCCACACACACCTCCCCCC
>JAUZTB010000077.1:4856870-4867841 GCA_034780895.1 Rhynchobatus australiae
TTGGGATAGTCTGTGAAGAGCTGTTAAGAGTTTGCAAAGGAGTACAGGGAAATCAAGTCAGTGGGCAAAAAAGTGGCAAATAAAATATAATATAGATGTGTGAAATTATCCATCTTCTTAAAAGATGAGAGCATAAAAGAATTCTAATTTAGGGAATGTTGGTGCACACAAATCACAATGTTTCTAAGCAGATCAAAGTCATCTGGTGGCTGTGGAATGCAGAAGAAAATTAGGAAACCAAATGGTATCTTATCCTTCATTACAAAGGGATTAGAGTACAATAAGATATCTTTAAGACTGGATAATGATAGCTATGAAGAGAAATGGGATAAACTGGGATTGTTTTCTTTGGAGCAGAGGAAACTGAAGGGATACTTACTTGAAATAGATAAAATTATGAGGGGCCTGGAAAGAGTAAACAAAGAACACATTTCCTGTAGCAGAGAAGTCAAAACCCAGGGGGCATAGATTTAAAGTAATTGATAAAAAGATTAGAGGCGAGGAAAACAAGTTCACCCAGAGGGTGATAGCAGTCTGCAACCCACTGCCTGAAAGGGTTGTAGAAATTCTCATCACATTAAGACCTGTTGCTGGAAGATGAGATTTGGCTGGGTAGTTATATTTTTACAGGCATGATGGGCCAAATGTTGTATTTTGTTAATTTAAGGGAGGTCTTTTGGCCCAACAAGTCATTGCCAGCAATCATGTCAATGGCATTTGCCTTTTCCTTCCCCAAAGCCCTGCAAATGATTCTCTGTTATGCCTACACAATTCCCAAGTGTCGACTTATTTTTTTTTCTCTTGATTATTGGCTTTTGTAATCTTCTTTACAACTTAAACTGGCTGGCTTGTAGTTGAGAGTATAACCTGACGCTCCTTTTAAACAACTGCCATTTTCCAGACCTCTGGACACCCTCAGCCACCCCACCCACTGACCTTCTCATAATTAGAGAAGATTGGAAGGTTATGATGTCCTTCTACAATCTGCGCTCTCCCCTTTCCCCTATGAATCTTGGATACATCCCATCTGAATCAGATGACTTGTTTACTTTTAGCATTCCCAACCTTTTCAGCATCTTTTTATCAATTTTCATCCTAGCCATTATTTCTAATATTTCCTCTTTTATTGAGATTTTAGTAGTGTTTCCCTCCTTGCTAAAGACCAATACAAAAACACTCATTCTAGTTGAGCTTTTTCCCTTTATATATCAGCTGCTTTATCTATAAGTGGCCTATTCCATGTCCTATGATCTACATTATTTCAATTGTTATAATATAACTTTTAGCTTTTTATGTTAGCTGCTGTCTGCTTTCCCTTTATCAGCTTGTTTTCTTTTTCATTTCCCCTCAACTTTTATTTTCATCCTCGTGTTAACTTTGTTTCCATCCCTTTTTGGAATCACAGTCCTCAAATATGAGATCTGTCATTTAGGCCTGTTGTGGTGTAAAGTATCTTCCTTCAGAGGCACATTACTGCTTGGAGTTCTCGACCAGAAGGGCTGTGAATTCTAGCATAATCAAGGTTGATCTTGATAGGTTTTTAGATAGTAAGTGAACCAAGGGACATGGAGGTACTGTGGAAAAAGTTGAGTTAGAAGATCAACTATGATCTCAAAAAATGCCAAGGAAATCTCCAAGAGTCAAATGACCCACTGTCTCCTATTTCTTTCCCTTACATTTGATACCATAGAATTTTCAGTATGAAGTGGCTTCGTTTCACAGTTCTAGATGCTTTAATTGGTACTGATCTCATCTTTCTAATTAGAACCTTGATATATACAGTTCTAAACTTGTGGCCACAAACAAAGATATAAATAACCAACCTTAACTTTCCAATAGTTCATTCATTTTAATGTTTTAATGTAAGAATTCTAAAAGATTTACCAGCAGTTTTAGAAATTTGAAAACAAACGTCTGCTAGTGGATTAAAGGGATGCAGTGGTTAATAAAAAGAACCTAAAGATGGTCACATTTTAAGTTAGGGAGCCATACAAAGACTTTTTCCTTACAATTTTGAAAAGACTTTGGAACTGCAGTTGAAAATAAGATTGATGTAATTTCTCAGCTGCTTGAACGAGGAAATTCAACTCCTGACTCTCTAGCGTGAATCATGCTAGCACTGAAGCCTTGCTGTGTGTTAAACTCCCCTAAATTAATAAACAATGGTCCAACACCCAGTATTTTTGTTCAGCATAATTATCAAGCTGGCTGGTCTTAAAAACAACAGTTCTTAAAATGCTCAAGCACCTAGCTTTTGCTGACCATGAGAAACAGGGTTTCTCATATACCGTGGACAGGCATGGTAATGTAGCGGTTAGCATAATGCATTACAGTGCCACCGACCTGGGTTCAGTTCCAGCCACAGTCTGTAAGGAGTTTGTACGTTCTCGCCATGCCCACAGAACACTCTACACAAAGATGCATTTCACAGTGTGTTTTCATGTACCTGTGACTAATAAAGATATCTTATTGTTTAAAGAGCTGTCTCAAACTGCATTTTTTGCCAGCCTTCTCCACAGTGCTCTGCAGCTTCAGGCTTGTTCTACACTGCTCACACTTAGAATCAAGCACTCCTTGTATCTTAAACTTACTGCACTCAAAACTGACTTCCATTAGGAATTGATCTACACCTAACACTGCTCTTGCTAGATGTCACATAGATGAATGTCGATGCATCTCATGAAGGCATGAAGGATATCACAGGCAACTGCTGAAAGTTTACAGATACTCATGCTCGAAGCATTCCTAAGTAGCAACGTCTGTCACCACATGTAACCGGAAATACACAAATAATAATCTAATACAGACTGTTTTGCCTTTGGAAATCGAGGTCACGGCCACTCTCAGCTTCCTAGACTTGGGATCATTCCAAGCTACTGGTGTTGATTACTGCCACGTCTCACAGTTTGTTGTTTGCTGCTTTTTTAGGGAGGTCACTCAAACATTAAGAGAGAAGTTTGGGTAACTACCTTTTGCCCACAGGAGCAGGCATAGGATTTATTGACATTGTGGCTCCATATTGCTGACATTTAAAGACTGCACTCGCTTAGTATTATTCTTTGAGAGATCTCAATCACACCTCCTACCAGGAGAGCAAAGCTAATAGTGGTTGAGGGTCTCCAAGGCCCCTGCACAAAGAACAGGGCTTCTGTGTGTACTGTTCACTACCAGCCTATTTAGGTCCTGCTGAGTACTTGGGATAATTTATTCCATCAATGCAGCATTCATAGCATTCCCCAGGAGCTGCTTGGATTGTGTATGTATCCCTTTGCCAATTGCATCCAAGGTTGCAGCTGCAAGGCTGAATGCCGGTAGCTGTGAGACCTAGCAATAGGTCAGTATGTAACATGCTCTGGAACTGGCACAGTTTCACAGGGTTACACAGAGAAATACAACAGTGTTATTCTAGAGCCTTGTGGTTGAAGATCATGAACATTACAGGGTTAAAAAATTATCAGGTTTATACACAGCCCGTTTTATTGCCATTAAGAAGTAGGCAAAAAACTTCCAGCAACAGCAAGTTCTGCTGCTTTAGTGTGGCTGAAATCATTTTGATAGTTTTTTTTCACCTTTTTGAGTTAATTGATTTTTTAAAATCTATCCCCAGTTGACTCTCTTACTTTGTAGATAATAAAAAACTTTCTTTAAGCCTCTGGGCAATATTCCTGATTAATTGTATGCCTAATCAATTTCAGCAGCCAGTAGCAAATGATCATGGCTTTCAATCTCCAATATTCCTTCCCTATGAGAAAGCAAATAGATGCTGCTTAATGGCTCTTCATGGCACTGACATTAGTAACACCAAGACAATTAATGTACCGTTGTCAGATCTTCCCATTCCAATATGGAAAATGATTAATTACCCACAAATTACTTCCTATTCTATTACGAATGGTGAAGTGGTTTAGTAGTTCATGCTGAAAGGCTTTTTTTATTTCTGACAAATCAGACCATTTGCGGCAAAATTCTAATTTTTCATTGGACGTGACATTTTAAACCTGCAATTTAAAACCCTATAGGAAGTGATTGTTCTGGGATAGTTCCGATTTTAACAATGAAAGGAAGCAATTAGTTTATGAGTTGCTTGTTCCATGGCCTGCCTGTTAACGGTTGCTGAGAATATTCAGACTAATATGTGCAAATTTCCAACTACTTGTAGTAATTTCCACTGCTTCAAAAAACATTGATATGTACCATTGAACTACATGTGTTTTATTATTGCAAGTAAATGTAAGTTGGGTGTGTCTGGTGTGTAGATGTAACATTTTAAAAGATTTGAATATTTGGAAATGCTGATCATTGAAATATCAAATGTTTTTGACCCTCGATGTTTTTTTTGGTGTTTGGAACTTGGCAAAAGGCTTGATATATTCTCACTTGCTTTGTTTTAGTATTTGTTCTCTGGATGATACCAGCATCATTTATAGCACATCCCTAATTGTCCCTGGAGCATTGAGAACATGGGGCTGAGACACACAGAACTATTTGAAGAGAAGGCAGATTTGAATTTTTCTAAATTAACAGTTAAACAACTTTTGAGGTTATTTTCTGTGTCAGCCCACAAATTATTGAATTCCATTTCCTAACAGATTTGAACTTATGGCCTCCGGATTGCTGGGCCCATTGCTACCAGGGGTTTGTTCAGTGAGCGACAGTGACAAAGATATGGCCCAGGTTTTGCTGGCAGCTCCACCAGGACTGCAGAAGTCCCAAATTTACTATCTAAGCTCTCCTGACAATTTCATGGCTGTACTCTGTCACTGGACTCCAGGTGGGGTCCAACAGCTGTGCAAGAATTTAGAGATTGCCCAGCCTTAATGCAGCAACATCTGTCCTTGGATCCACAAGCCTACTCATTTGAGTGGGGAATATCAAGTTGCTTGGAGGAAAGGTAAGAGGAAGGGATGTTGTGCCTTTTCTTCATTATTTGTGTTTGATTTAATGTTTCTTAATTACTTGAAAGTATTTTAAATGATTTAATTTAATTTTAATAGTTTAAAAATATGAAAGACATTCTAAAACATTGACAGCTTTGGCAGATTCCAATTACATTACTGGAGGTTCGGTTGCCACTCAGTTCTAGGGTTATGTTGCTCAGCTCTATTACCCTCCCAGATCTGGGGAAGCTCGAGTTCAAAGTACTGCAGAGTGTTGACAGAGGTCCTCATTTGGTAAAATCAAGGCCATTGAATCTATTCTATGGCAGTCAGTTTTATGAACATAACATCTACACTGATTGGTTTAAATTTCACAATATCACAATGCCTTAATAACCATTTCTGTTTTTCATCTTTCAAGGTCAGAATCCTGACAATATGCTAATGGGAACAGGCATGAAGACAAACGGTGTTACAGTGGCACCTGAAGACGCAGAGCCAAGGCTTCATTGTTACTGTTCTGGTCACTGTGCAACAGAGGAAGGCAATAATACCTGCAAGTAAGTCGCTTACTGTCAGTTGTGGAAGAAAAGTACACTAAACAGCTATAAATTGTGTCAGTAAGATAAGTGTATTTAATATGAGTAAGTGTAAATGTGTACATGCAATGCTACTCTTTGACTTTTCTCATTTCGTTATTGATGTTTAGCCAGAATAAATAAAAACACTAGTATCTCTCCATTAATTTATATGTAATTGGAACATATTTCCAGTTCTTGTTTGAAGAGCAGTGAAAATCTACACTATGTTAAGCAAGCAGTAAGTGGAGCAAATACGCAGGAAGCTTGCAGATAAAATCCTGGCCACGCAATTTAATCATTGCTGTAGCTGTGGTCTGTGGTTCTCATGTCACAGCTCTTACTAACTTGAAGATGCATTCCTGTTACCTCACAAAGTCAGTACGTTATTTTGAGCGTTTCTGTTGTCACTTGTTAATTTTAGCCCCTATTGTGGCAGTATGACTTACAGCACCCTTTCTTGTGGCAATAAATTTTATTGTAGTTATACAGATTAAAAATTATTACTTTGACTTGAAGCAGCTGCAAATTTAGTTTTAGATCTCTGTTTTTAGATCTCTGTTTGTGCATCGGTAGTTGTCTGCAGATTATGAAACAATATTCTATGTATAGAAACATAGAACATAGAAAAACTATGGCACAATTCAGGCCCTTCAGCCCACAAAGCTATGCCGAAGATGTATAGTAGGCTATTTGTTTGACACGTTAGTAACCTTCTTTATGGTGGCTGCAAGGTAAATTAGATGCTAACAGTGCTGCTATGAGTTTTAATTTCTTAGGTTTAGTCAAGAATATTGCAGAGCAAAGGCTTTGCATCCTGATTGCATATCTTCGTTCTACAACTCCTTAGTTTGACACATCCTGCTTCCATTATAACTTAGTAGCATATAAACTCTAGTCTTATTTTAGCCATTCCACCGTTAGTAATGGAGTTTTCAACCAACAGTAGTTTTAAAATCTGTAATTATCCTGCTAAATTGTCCTCGCCACATCTTTACAGATAAGGATCAAATGAATTCAGCAAGGCCGCATCGAGGATTTTATTTCGGAAAGTGTTGACTTCCCCCTCAAGAAATCTGATCTGAGATTACATCTGTTATAAATCAATATTAGTATTGGAAGGAAAGGAGAACACGAGGAGAGGAATAGTAAAGTGAGGAAAGATGTGCAAAATTTACTCCTGTGGCAGAGAACATTCATGTTAACACAGTCTCCCTTGTTGAACACTTTGAGCACTCATTGTAACTACACCATTATTGCAGAAATTCCTGTAGCAGTCATTCATGAAGCAAATGTTATTCTTCCAAAGTATGAAGCAAGATTCTTAGAATTGGGGTTATCAGATCATATGTGGTATAGGCCACATCTCATTTAAAAGTAGTCTTTTACCATACTCGTTTCAGGGATTTCTTTTGCTAAGATTGACATTTAAAAGCTTTTGGCTTGGTCATCATGGAAATGACCAAGGACTATGCTTGCTTGAAGATCTGCTCAGGGTTAGTAAAATACAAGAGGGAGATGCAAGAGACTGCAGATGCCTTGTGTCCCTGCTCGGCACTGTGTAGCAGCTGCCTCCACCTTCACCCTCCCCTCTCTCTACCTTGTTCCATCTGCCTTTTTTTTTCCTTGTCTGCTTCTATCAATCACTCACCTGCCTCTTACTCCCAATTCCACCTCTCCGCCTACCTCACCTGGCCCCATCTGCCAGTTATCCTTCACCCTCCTCAGTCCACCAATCACCTACGGGACCCTGCCTCAACTGCCCCCCCCCCCTTTATACTGGCTGCCTTCCTTTTTCACACTCAGTCCTGATGTGGGGTCTCAGCCCAAAATGTCAACAGTCACCCCCACCCCCCAACCACCCTCACCCTACCAAGATGCTGCTGGACTGGAAAAATACAAGAATTAGTTGTAACCTATCCTTTTGACCACTCCGTTGTCATGTCCTCCTGCCATGACTACCAAATCTGTTGCTTTATTTTCTACAAATTTCAAAAAAATTCAAGTAATGGAGCTCGTTCTATAGACAAGCAATTATCACTTCACAAATTTAGTTTTGCATTTGCTTGCTTTCACTCAGTCAAACCATCACTCATAACAGAAAAAAATGATCCAAAGCAATATTGATTTTGGGAGTGAGAATGGGTGTCCTCAAGCACTATGCAAAGTAGCAAAGACTTAGGAGAAAAGCTCGATCAGCAACACATCTGATCTCAAAGTTGAGTGTCTCAACCTGACACCATCTCATGGTGGCAGAAGAATTGTAATATTTGATTACTATCCAGAATGGCAATTTATGGAATTTTGAATCTGATTATCAATAAATGTGAATAAGCAAGTGACATCCAGAAAATCACAGTAAAATAAATATTTTTGCCCAAGTGAAAGAAAGCTGCATGTTCTAGAATGGAGTGGCATCTTCCCTCTAATATTAACTTCAGGAGACCAAATTCTCCCTCTTCCAGTACTTCAGGTGCCATTCACTGAAATACAAATAACATGCATTTTTAACTGTTCTTTTGTGATTCTTGGCTGAAGCTTGATTCTGTGCTATTGCAATGGCAGAAGAACAGATGTATCGACTGAGTTATTTTCAGGTCTGAAATTCCACCAGCTGCCAAATCAAACTTTCAGTCGTCAATAATGTCCTTAATTATTACTTCATTTTTTCAATTTATTTAAAAAGCAAATTTCAATTCTGTCTTAACATGGGCCTTAAAATTATCTTCATTTCAAAGCAATGAAATAGTATTTCACACATTAGGAATGATGATGATGGTGTTTTATAATATCAGGTATTAATTGCGACATCTGATTAAGGTCTGTCTGCTCTTTATAGTCGTTTTTGAAAATACTGGTAGCCAGAGAGAATTACACCAATGAAAATTTTGCACAATGATTCTATAGTAAGTTGTTTTCTAAGGTGAGGCTAGTGATGCTGGTTTTCATTCACTTTTCTTCCTAATTCATCTGAATTCCACTTGCTTGGTTTAACATTGATGAAACCTATTTGGGGTTGAAAACTTCACGTGCAGGCAGACTAGAATTCATCTTGTGGCTGTCTGGTGTGATTTCAAAGCTCTATGACTATAGCAATTCAACAACATACAAACCCTTTTCAGCCAGTATTGCTGGCAAGTTAATTTCCTGTTTCAACAATGTTTTTAAGATCTGTTTCCTTGCAATAATAATTTCACTGTACTAGTGTGGCCATCCATGAAGTCAAAAATGTTAGTAACAAATAATTTTATGAAAGCACTTTTTAAAAAAGAAACATGAATAACTAAACAGTTAATGAATAATACAGCAACCCCTCGATATAATGCTTCCTTCGGGAGCCATATAAAAACATGTTGTATTGAAGCTGGCATTATAATGAGGATGTTTTGTATACTTCCCTTATTAATCAGGGAGCCATAAACAATGTATGGAATATTAGAGAATGTAGCACATCGGACGTTGCCTTAATGAAGGGGAAGTGTATTATTGCAGAAGAGATGGGGCAAAGTTAACAAAGAAACTGCCTCTACTTCATTTGAAGCCTTTTAGAATTAAATGAAAGTACTAGCAAAATATCTTACTTCAAGGTAATTAAAAATAATGCAGGAGCCAAACTGCCTTAATAATTTTGATTGAAAACATACACAAAAATGTTAGAAGGGCGCAAAAGAAAAGTCCAGAGCCAACATATTGAGCTGCTTTGGATTCAAACTTACACCCAACATTTTGACCAACATTCCTTTCCAGCTTTTGTGGATTTCTGGTTTTCATGCTTCCGATCTTCTTTCCTTTTTGCCATTATGTAAAGCATTGGAATTTTTGATAGTGGAATATATTCTATATTTTTTTGCAGCTGCTATCCAGAATCAACTCACATAGTGTAATTAAATTATTTCAAGTAAAATCAAGTTTATACAGTTATATTCAATCCTTCCATAAGCTCAGACCAAAGTCTGCTTCGAATCTTTGAATTAAAAGCATTAAAACTGGTGTTTTGAAATGCAATTTAATGACAATAGCATCGTCTTGAAGGTGATACTTATTATAAGAAAGGTAAGATAAGATATTTCTTTATTAGTCACAAGGACCTCGAAACACACAGTGACATGAGTATTTTGCGTTTTTGAGAATGTGCTGGGGGCAGTCATTATTCTTTAAAAAACATAAAATAATTCCATATTCCTTGCTTTTTTTTCATTCCTGGCATTTACAGATAAAAAGAAGAAAACCTAGTTCAAAATTATTTGATAAATAATTTGAATTTTAGCTCAAATGTCAATAAAGCAAATCGCAATGTACTTAATTTAGTAACATAAGTAGCTCACTTTGCAATTGCCATTTAAATGGTTATTCTTGCACAGACAGGAGTAAGCCATTCAGTTACGTGAAATGGTTCGATATTCAGCCACATGGTAGTTGATCTGTACTTCAGCTCCATTTACATGTTTTTATTCCACATCCCTTGATAATCTAGCTAACCAAAGTTTAATGATCACAGTCATTTTCAAGTTACCTAACAATCAGAGCTTTAGGGAAAAGAATTTTAGATCCCTATTCCTTGATGTGAAAAGTGACACCTTGATTTTTCCTTGATTGGTACCAAAGAAGTGTTGTATAAAATTTAAGTGACGTCAACATCTGTAGTGCCCGAACAGCTGGTGCTACTCGATGTTATTTTCTGAGAACCATGTTCTGGATCTGTGTACTAGAGGCAAGTTTATCCTCAACTAACTATATTCAAAACCTTTACCAAATTAAACACCTTGATTAAGTCATAGCCCAGATGTCCACATTAAGATATCACAAGGTTTTGTTATTCAAACTGTCTTCACAATTTAACTCTTTACATTTTCTCAATTTCTTTTCTCATTCAGATTATTAGATATGGAAGAAATACTGATAACATAACCTGACAGACAGAGGTACTTTATTTATAGAAAAGGATATAATGTACAGTGTTGTACATCTTACAGTGACTTTTCTCTGCAGAGCCAGGCAGCTTCTGGAAGCCACTTTGTGAAACATTTGGAGAAACCTTTAGAGAGCAGTTTGTCAGTTGATACAATTCAAGGGGTACTCATCTAATATTACAGATATTACAAAACAAATTGACTAATTTGAAATAACACTGATGAATGATTTGCTACTAATGTCAAACAGGGCAATTTCAATCATAACATTTATAAATCATGAATAAAGTTAAATTGTTCAAATGTAACAAACAACCCATTGATGTGGATCAAAATTTGAGTTCCAAGTCTGAGAGAAACAAATACAACTCACTTTTCCAAACAAGTTTAAGTCATGATTATTTGTTATTAAAAGGTAATCTGTTCTTGGGAGCATTAAAAGTACTCTTATTCTTATCTACATTTCAGTCACTGCATTTAAAGATCAAAAGTAGAGTTATATTATTACATTATATATAATATAATGGAGGTAAAATAAATAAAAATTACTTAATACTTCTCATTTATTAAGCTCTGTGAAGAACCCAAATAAAAAAAAGAACTGTG
>JAUZTB010000077.1:5012735-5023265 GCA_034780895.1 Rhynchobatus australiae
AACGTTATGAAGATACACTGTTTGATACTAAAGCAATAACCGAAGCCACACTGCCTCCGGGTAAACAGCATAACGTTACATTTTTTTAATGCATGGCTACCTGCATAAAGAATATTTGCAGAAAGACTCAGAACCTCCCAGTTTTCCCACAGTGCGAGGAAGATTATGTAACAGAAAACTGTCATAAAATGCGTCATCGATCAATTTTATGGCTGCAAGAGCTACACCCTCCTATTTATTTGGTCTCGAGCACTTTTCCCAGTCATCAACTAGGAGTGGTGAAATCTGTAGGAACATGTTCAACCACAAAGCACACAAAAAGCTGGGAGGTGTATGCTCAAAACAAATTATACTGTTGAAGTTAAATTGGAACCATCTCCTTCAAAATTAACTTCATCACCTGACAAATTAACCAGAGGGTTTTTCATGTCATCTGCCATATGAACAGATCTGATCGTGAAAGCAACATGCTTAGTTTACCTCATTCTAAATGAGGGCATTGAGCAGCAAGACTCACTGTGTGTTTACTGGGTAATGGGGAAGCTGACAATTACCTCCTTTGAAACTATGAAGAGTGACAGTTCTGCCATACAGCAAGGTCATGGTTAATTCCTCCAGACTCCATATCCCTCAGCTAGCATTCCATTTATCCTAGGAGCAGCAGGCAGGGTCTGGAACAACTCCATAGATTCTGCACTATACTTTCTTTTACAAAGACAATATGAGATCACACTCATTCCTTTCCCATCTACTTCTAACAACACAAATAGTTGTCGCACAGCTTCTCCTGTTGGCTCCACCATTCAGTAAGATCACAGACATCCTGTCTCAAGCCCAATTTCCCACCAGATTTCCAAATCCTCCATGACTGAGCATCCAGAGATTTTAAATGGTAGGGAATTCCAAACATCTGCAAATCTCTGCATAAAGGAATTCCTCCTCACCTCATCATAAATGACTATAAGCTGGTCTTTAGCCCACCCATCTGAAGCCGGAAGAAGTAACCTCTCAGTGTCTGCAGATTTCATTGAGACCCTCTCTCAGATTTAAACTGCAGCAAGTGTAAGCAAATTTAACTCTCTACTCACGAAGCAGACCCCTCATCCCCAGAATCAATCTGGTGAATCTACACTGCTCAGACTTCACAGCAGGATGACCTAGACTACACACAGTACTCCAATGAAATCTCATGAAAGCCCTGCATGTTCTCAGCAAGACTTGATTTGCACTTCAAAACTCTTCCAATAAAGTCTCTCTCAAGTGCTTGGTGTACTCTCTTGAATGAAATGATAGAATGTAACACTGTGGTGCATTTATCAGTTCATTGTGCATGATGAAGCTGGCATCATCTCCCTTGAATATATGGAGGGTCTCAAACTAGGACACCAAGATCACTGCACTACTTGCTCTCTGATAATATTCTGGTCTAGAAATATAATCAGATAGTGGTTCATTTCAGTGTAGATTGGACAGATGATAACGACCATTTCCAAGTTGTACCATGTCACATGGTATATAGATGCACACGGTGACATTTCCCATGCAAAAGGTACCTGCATTGTTCTGGAAGTAATGAGGACTGAGACTTCAATGACCTTATGATAGTCTGAGACCCCTGCTCCACCCCCTCATCCTGGATCCGTGATGGCCAAATTGGTCACATACATGTCACACATAGCCAGATGGTGGACCTATGGTGGCACATAATGATTTCCAGTTCCACCCAAGTGCAGAATTTCATTTCCCCCACATTGTCCTCCATCTGTTGCCATTTGAGTCCCATTGCTTAGTCCACATCTATCCCTTTAGTGGTTGTCCTCTCACAGATCTCTTTCATTCCTGGTTTTGTATCAAAGTTGGAACTACTACTTCTGTCTTTTATTCCAAGTCAACAATAGAAACACTGAATAGCCGAGGACCAGAACTGATCTCCGTGATAACAAAGTAATGGCGATCTTGGAAAAAAAACACCCTTCTTCTTGTTAAATTCTCTAGACTTGCTAAAGGATAAATGTTACCTCCAAACCACCGAGTCTTTAGATTACTTAACAACCTTTAGTGTGGTACCTTTTAGGGGAAAAAAAAAGATACAGGCAGCACCGGCTCCAGAGTCACAGTCATACAACAAACTCTCCAAAACCACAGGGGCTGGAATGGATCCTGGACAGGGATGGTCATGTTTTAATTTGAACTTTGCAAATATACACAAGTATGTAAATAAACCCTTTAAAAACAAACTGGTCTTTAGTTCCCAATTTTTCCCTCTTCCTCCTTTCTTAAGTAGGTTGCATATTCCAGCATTGCCTATTAAATATCTTTCCTCCAAGCAACATTTCAAAAATTTATGGAGCATTGAATAAATGAGCATCATCTTTTGTAACTTGTATTCCATAAACATAGGAGATTAAATCAAAAATAACAAGGATCAGAGAAAACAGATTCATTCAGATTGCATGGACCGAATTGGGAATTGCTCCCTTAACAATACATTGACCTCAAGTTCTTGACATAAGTTCCTTGCAGTCAAACAGTGGAGAGGAATACAGTGAAAATACATTGTTAAACAAAACTCTGGCAATAATTTCTACCCATTTTTATTGCTCTTCTTGCTATCCTTAGATTTTAATCCCTAATCTGTTGGTACTGCAGCATTAAGGGAGTATGCAGCTGATCATTTTAGCAGCATCAAGTTAGTAACACCCCAGGACCTGCACCCCTAGATTAGAGACCAATCCCAGCAGCAGATCGAGGACCATGGATCAGGGGATCAGAATTTTACATGGCAGGAAAACCTATGCACTGTGTTTGGAACAAATTAATGGGCCTGCTTATTTTCACAACTGAGCAAAATAACGTCAGCATACTTTTATAGTATCAACAAACTGAAATTGCTTATAGCATGGATTAATGTTTCAAATTTACACTATAGTGTGAAAAATATTCCTTCTTTGTTGCTGCAAAGTGAATGAACTGAACTCCTGGACCTGCAACCTAATTGAGCTTCTCCAGGTCACTCAAATTTGCAGGTACTGATTTAATTTCCTTTCTTTAAAGCAATTACTGACATGGCTCCTTCCCAATCCATTACAGCCCTGCATGTCCATCAGCCCACTCCTGAGGATCAGTACATTTTGCAGGGTCTGGCTCCAATCTCGTTCGACATCTTAATTGTCTAATGCTGGAGCTTTGTTGGTTTTCAGTCCTGAGATAGCTAGAATGTCATGCAATTTAAACCATTAGACCCTTTCAAAACCTCCCATGGTTTTCAGTGAATACTTCCAGGCAGTAATTCTGCATTTATAAAATAAATTAACTGTGTTGAACAAAATATATGCTTAGATATCAATTTCCTTGCCAGTTTGCAGAAATTTAGGAAGTTTCTACTTGGTAACTCCAGCTCTGCTTGTTTTTAGATCTCACTCTTCCTCTCAACTGTTTTTCAAACATCTGCTTGGCCCAGTCTTCCTTGTTGCTTCTCCCCCAATGATTTCTTGTATATTAAATTTTTCATTGTTATATTAATCCATTTGGGATTTATTTCTTTAATGAATGTAATCCTGGAGATTCACACTATATTTTCTTCAGAAAGACTTCCTGTTGTCTTCAATCGGAGTTCTTTTCTTTAAATATTGTGCCTCTAGTCCCTTCCCCACCACCACCAGCTCTTTAAAGTTACACAGCTCATTATCTGGCTCAAAACAGGCAGATGATGGCTGATCCCAAAATATTTGGCCACCAAATTATGATGCCAAAAGTGGAGAAAGTTGGTTGTCAAGCATTACTAACAAGCTTCAGAACAAAGTGAGGATTAATACATGGAAAAAAAACCAGAAGTGACAACTCATCGACACTTGAAAGGTCAAAAGTTTAATAATCTGTGAGTTTCACCTTCATGCAATTACAAAGAATGTAGAAAAGAACACAAGACTGCTGTTTTAAAAAAAGTTTGTCCCAGGTGCATAAATTACATCTGGTACATCATTGCACCCACTAGGCCCAAATGCCAAAACTGGCAAATCTGACATGCTTAATCCTACAGAAATATGAAAGACATTCTCAGGATCCCAATGGCATAGTTCCTTTCTGGACATTCACTGAGGCATCAGAGAGAGAGCGAGAGGGGGAGGGGGAGAGAGAGGGGAGGAGAAAAGAGAGAGAACGAGATGGAAGAAGCATGTTTCAAAAACTCAGAAGATGGCACCATTGCCAAAGTCCTGCAGTTTTCAAGCAACCCATCTTACCAAATGGATCCGAGCAGCTCAGAGCAACCTGGTTACTGTTGTGAAAAGTGCATTGTCGCAAATGTAACAGGCAAAGTTTCAAGATCGGTCTGCCTGTGTAATCTGCAAGATAACATCACCAAGATACAGGGCACTACGATGGACACTCCTATGTAAAGTCAGCCAGAAGGTGTAATGGCTTATATGACTTTGCTTTCCTGTAACGAAGTTGAAGACGAGTTTAGTCTACAGGGTTTACTAGACAGATATCTGGTTACAGTTAATAGGATTTCCTATATATATAAAAAAACCTTTCACATCCATTTTGACAACTTGAGGCAAGATTGTAGGTTACTTTTTAAAAAAGATTTGGACATTACTTGGCTTCCAATCAGGCTTACTGAACTGAAGGCCCTCACTGTTCAAATGGCTGCACAAGGTGAGGGAGTCATGACTTGCCTCCAAATTAAATGGAAAAATGCAAAACAGGGAGATGGCCAAGTCCTGCTTAAAATACAAATTGAAAAACTTAGGTCCTCAGCTTTGAATGGAACTTCTAAAAGAACAACCACTAATGGATTTACTAGTGAACAGTAATTGTCTGGGTTGTAGGCTTGGGTGTTCTGGCTGTTCAAGAGGGTGGATTTCAGGTTGTGAATTAAAACTACAAATATACAAGCTGCTTGAATGTCATGAAGGCCACCTTTCTGCACTCTGCCCTCCTCCCCCAAAACCAGGGATCATGACTCTGTACGGGGCCAAATACCCAGGCGCTCCAGGCACAGTGCCACTAACAACCCATCTCACCACTTGCCCTAAAGAAGCAGAAAGGTGGCTGTGCTGTAACAAACAAAACATAAACTTAAGCAGGCATATTTTCTAAGCAGAGGGACTGTTAAGGGGAAGAGAAAAATCAAGGAAGTTTTGCTCTGGGAATTACATTTGTTGCACCCTCCCTTCACTTCTGGGTCCCCTTTGGCTGGATTCACAAAGTAGCGCCATTTACATGGGCTTGAAATTATTCCCCAAATGCAAATCAGTTGCATTTTAAGTAATCAGACACCTAATTTGAATGCAGACATTACTTGGCACATCCTCCTCCTGTCAGCCTACTCACAGGAAGTGACCAACTTGGCGAAAATGTAAGCTGTCAAAATTGTCACTTTTCATACATGAATCTCCAAAGCGAATGTTAGTGAGCTGCTCAAGCATCACAATGGAGTGTAAAAATCCAAAGGTCAATTTTAGATCAGAGGACAGGGGAACAATTAGGATGGGGAATCTAGCCAATTTTAGTTCTAAAAAAACTCTGGGACACCACCCAGTTGTTGCATCTCTACTGTCTAGCTCGTTATAAAAATAATTCTGCCTAAGTAACAATTATTATTACACCATTTTTAAAAATCCATTTGTGCAAATATTGCTGCACACAAGCAACATTGTTCAGATCTGCCACACACATTGGGCTCTAGTACTACTGTGAAAGGTGTGCTACCAATACCCTGAAGATCTTTGCAATAGTTAAATGCAGATGGTAAAAATCCATTCAGGGAGGAGATTAACTGCAAAAAGATAGAATTCCCAGAGCACAAACAGGTTTCCACCCTCAGTAAGAATTTTAGTTGATGTAATGAAACTGCAGAAAGGTTATGTTAGCTAGTTGGATGCCACAAAGGAAAACTAAAATCCTTGTTCAGTAAATGTAACATGGCTCCCACTTGCCAGCAGTGTGAGATTGTGAAGATTTTCTGTAAGCCTTAATTATGATACTTGGGTTACATTAATTGATTATTCAAGCTATCAACTAATTCTGGCAGCTTCTATTGGAGAATTAGTGTTCCAATGGTTGAAAAGGCATAAAGGAAAAAAAGCAACAAAAGACATATGTAAACGTTTGGTATGTCAGGCTGGGAGACGGGAAGCAAGGTTTGACGAGGACAGACGGCATCCACTCTATGTGAAGGTCAGACCAGCTTCGTTATACACTTTGAAGACTTTCTCAATGGCATTGACATAGGCAGCTGTTCTCAAATCCAGGCCCAAGTTATATTTCATCGCTGTCCGCATAATTTGCTGCAAGGAAAAACATTACCAATGAATGTACATATTCTTCGGCAATCTTCCCAACGCCTGTCATTGGCATGCATTTTTAGAACTCCGATTAAATCACCAAACAGCCAAATAGTCTTCCTGCTCCCCTATTACACAACATTGGCTGTGACAAGTTATTCAAATGAAAGTGAAACTGAATTCCAACCATGCAGCTTCCAAATATGGATAAAAAGAGCCAAATCCTTAGGTAAAGTGAGTGTAACTGCCTTTTACATCACTGGACCAATTGCATTATCAAGGATCTCCAGTAAACTTTGGTAGGTGAGAATTAAAAAGAATTTCTTCAATGGCTACAGTCATACTTAATAGAAGATGTTGCAGAAAAGTATCACACTGACTTGGTAGGCATCTGCTTCAGAAATCTTTATTGTAGCGTGATATCATGGACAGCTCAGATTCCTAAAATCGGAGTTCTGCAGCTCTGCCTGACCAAGAGATTACAGCCTTTATTTATATTACAAGAGTACTTGACTACAAGCATCCAAGCACAAATAGCAGAAATGAATAGCAGAAGTGAACAACCATGACTTCAGCTTTAGTCTAGCATTTAAGGAACAAAGTATAATTAGACTGCCGCATCCTGCATGGCGGACAAGACACAAAACATCACCAGACATGGAGAGCCCTTGGCTATCAGCAGAACAAAAGTTAACCCTCTAGCTCCCCCTACAGAAATTCCAGAACATTCAATTGTCTTTCACATTTCTCCCACAAAAGATGACAGATGTAGCTGCTCGAGGGCAAATCACATCAGCTGCATTTGTGACCTCTCAATCACAAGATCGGATTCCCTTTGCAACTTCAGAAAATAATGTCTACATGCAACAAGGCCTGGACAACATGCAGGCTTGGTCTGATAAATGGAAAGCAATATCTGTTCTACTCAAATGACAGACAATAACCTCCAAGGGTTTGTCAAACTCTCCTCAATACTCAATGACACTACAACCTAATCCTCCACCACCATTATTCTTGGGGGCACTACTGACCTGAAACAACTACACCAGCTACACAAATGCTGTGGCCAAAAATGTTGGCCAGAATTTGGGTACTATGTGGCAAGAGACTCATCATCCCACTCTCCAATGCCTTTCTCTGAGTTATAGGAAGTTAAATGTCAAGCTCTCCTGTTGCCTGGGTGAGTGCAGCTATAGCAACATGTGCAGCGCAGTATCAAGACAAAGCAGCTTACTTGACTGACACTTCTTCAATCACATTAACATTTTCTTGTACAACATGGCTTCACAAAATACAAAGCAGCAGCACAAAGAACTAAAGAGCAAATTTGTGACATCTACTGCCTAGGATGAGGCAACAGGTGCATGGGAAGGTAAACAAGTTCCATTCTTATCACAAAATATCATTCTATTTTGGAAATACATCAACCATCTTTTGTTGTCATTGCATAAAAGCCCTGATATACCCTCAAAGTAGTACATCTTGATACTGACGGGAGTAAGGGTGGAACACAATCACAAAAGAAAGAATTGCAGGTCGTCTCTCATGTCTGGACCACATTCTTCATGCTATTATACAAAAGAAAACTGGTTGGTTTACATAAATCCTGGTGGTAGGAAATTCCCCACTGTATTTATGCACGTCTTCAGCTTGTGTCAGCTCCCTCAACGAGCTGTCATAATATCAGCACCTGGGCCTTTGAGCCAGAAGATTTTGGATTAAGCCTCAGTTCAGAGTTTGTTGTAAGAATCCTAACCCTAATACTCAGTTATTCAATGAGATCTAGCTTACTGCAAGACAAAGTAAAACGTAGGGGTAAAGTCAATGGTCAGAAGGACTGCAAAAGATTACAAGCCAACACTTCCTGAATGGCATACAATTGGCTATGAATTTTAACTAGTGCAAGGTATAACACTTTGCCATAGTGTTGGCACTTGTATCTTTGAGCATGATGTTTAAGATGAGTAAAAGAAAGAGGCCATATTACTCAAAAAGATTAACATGATCTGGACTAGAAACATGCAAACCACCAGAAACAGAAATGCAAATTAATAACAAAGGCAAATGAACTGAACTTTGAAGGTCAGAATCAAGAATTTTATCAAACCTTTATTATGCCATGTTAAAAATACTTTAAATGGGCATGGCTTATGTTTTATGAAGAGGGGCACAGGGAAGGTGCAAAAAAATTCCAACTATTATGCCAGAAATAAGGTCATGTCTTTCAGGAAAGACTGTCTCCTCTTACAGAGAAGGCTGAGGGGTCACCTCCAAGGTTCATTTGCAAATATTGAACATTTTGATAGAAGAGTGATGGACAGCATATGAGGCATTGTGACAGTGAGGTCATCACATCCAAGAGTCACCAAGAAATCAAACAGGGGATTTAGAAGGAAGTTTTCCTGAACTAGAGAGTGGTGAGTATTTGGACCTTGTTACCTCAGGGCAATCAGGCGCATTTAAAGGACAATTAGAGCATAAGGGGAGGAAGGGAATAAGAGGGATCAATGGGTGGTTAGTGTTAATTGAGAGGTTGGACTGAATGGTGTAATTCTACACTGTATATTTTGTGCCATAAGTAATTGAGATGCCACCCTCCAATTCAGGTGACTGCAAAAGATCACAAGGCACAATTTAAGAGGAGTAATCCCAGTCTCTTGAACATTTATTCTTCAACCAACTTCACTCATATCTCTTTATATTTCATTGAGCTTGTGCGTGCAAAATAATTGCACCATTTCCCTACTTAATGTCTTCAAGTTCACCTTCAGCTGTGGAGCACTTTGGAATGCTCAAGGACAGAGGGCGCTTTTAAGAACAAAGTCTATTTTGGTCTGTATCAAATGCAGAAATCAAGGTCACTTGAATAATTCCCAGCCCCTTACTACACAGGACAAAGATGGTAGACTATTGGTGTAATACAGAATAGAGACCACAAAGTATACCCACTGACCTGCATTACTTTATATAACATCTTTACTCCCCCATACATACCTTTGCTGAGCGCTCCAGGGTATATGCTAGACCAGAGTGGACAATATCCTTCTCAGAGGCACCCTATTAAAAAAGACAGACAAAAACAAAGTAAGGAAATAAGTGTAGCTTATGGAGTAGACGATCTGCCAGAGCAAAACAAGAGATTGTTTCTATCTGCCTAGCTTTCTCCAAACCAGATGAAAAATCGTTGGACTGAAGCTTCAATGTTTCACTCTCCAATGCTGCCTGATCTGCTGAGTTCTTCCAGCATTTTATTTAGAAGACAATATGCTCTCTTTAAGATGGATGTTGTCACTTTCTCAGATAGAAAGGGTCTTAAGAATTCCCCAGTGCATTTCTAAATTAGGGTAGTAGAAAAGACCACTTCTTGGGGAATGATCAGCTGTCCGCCAAGATCAATTTAGTTTTAATTTCATGTTTAGGCCACGCCTTGTGTGGTCTTCAATAACGTAATTTGTGTTCAAGTTCTGGTCTTTATTCCAAGATTTTAAACATTTTAATTTAGAATTCAGTTATTGCTATAATTTTACTTTGTTTAGCAAAGCATCTTACAATTTGAAGACTACAAAAACATTAGGACATAATAGCTTTTAATAACACCCATTTTGTTCCAATATCCATTGCAATACCAGCAATAATTTGAATCGGCTTGGATTTTTAATATAGAAATGGTAAACTAAGACTTAACTTGGCCATAGAGACAAAGATTATCTTTAGTTGATGCTTTACACAACAGGAGGCACTGGAAGTTATTCCATTCTGCAGATTTGCAACCTCAAAGTTTGTGCAAAGTTATTGGAGAAAGCACATTAATACTGTGGCTCACTGATATGATAACACCGTTTTCAATGTCTAATTGTTCCATTCCTGGCTCACTCAGATTTTAGATAAGGCAGACAATGCAACCAGTAAGAAAAGGAAACAGTTTGCATTTACTCATCCTAATATTTAAATACCCAAGAACTTGAATAATGCCAAACAACTTTGGACTTGAAATTTCTACCACTGTCTCCAGTTCAAAATTAACTGAAGAAATTGTTTTTTTATTAATATGAAAAAACATACATAAAAGTCATGAACGAGATGCCATTAGAATTTATCATTTTAATCAGTAACTCTCTTAGCACACAATTCTACACTAGCAAACGAGCCAAGTTATTTTGTTGGCATATTCTAGTTAAATAAGAAGGACTAGTTAAACCGCTACCTCGTAAGAGCATAACAGAAGCAGTACACCTTACAA
>JAUZTB010000077.1:5133532-5145493 GCA_034780895.1 Rhynchobatus australiae
GGTTTTTGTCAGTCAGTTTGCGGTTGGCTTTGAGAGTTGTGAAGCATTCTGCCCTATCACTGCGGGAGAAGTGTGCCTGAACCTCAGAATAACATTCATATATAGTTTTGTTACCATTCTCTTAAAATGCTCTGCTGTCATCAATCTATAAAGATATCATGGGTCCTGTGCGTACTACACTTTAGGAAGAATATGATTAGCTTGGAGAAGGTGCAGAATAGATTTATCAGAATGTTTCCCCAAGAAGGGGATTCATAAGGAAAGGCTGGTAAAACTGATATTGTTCTCCTTAGAGAGGTGATAGAGATGATCAAAATTTTGAGATGATTAGTTGAGTACTAAGGGATACCTCTAAAGTAACCTCTTTTTACCAGTGTAGGAATGTCAAGTACCAGAGGACATGCACTTAAGGTGAGGGGGGGAGGGGAGAAGTTTAAAGGAGATGTGCGGGGTCAGGTTTTTTTTACATGGAATGGTAGGTTCCTTGGACGGGCTGCCAGGGGTAATGGTGGAAGTAGGTACGGCAGTGGCATTTAAGATGCTGTTAGGCACATGAACGTGCAGGGAATGGAGGGATAAGGATCATGTACAGACAGAAGAGATTTAGTTTAATTCGGCATCATGTTCGGCACAGACATTGTGAGCCGAAGGGCCTGTTCCTCTGCTGTACTGTTCTATTACACAGAAGCAAGGTGATTGGCAGAAGAACATCGTAAGTGATATGAGGAAAACTTTTTTTAATGCATATAGAGTCATTAGTAGTTGGAAAGCATTGCCTGACAGTAATAGCGGCAGATCCAATCATGCCGCTCAAAAGGGAATCGATCAGAACTTGAAAAAGAAATTGCAGGGCAACATGAAAAAGAAGGGACCCTGACAGAGTCCAATGGAATTTCGCTGCACAAGGCGTCCAGTAATTAAAACTGATCAATCATTACCCTTTGCTTTCTGCCACTGGGTCATTTCTGGATCCAATCTAGCACTTATTGGATCCTTGAAGCTTTTATTTACCCAATTAATTTCCACATGGGACATTGCCAAAATCCTTGCTAAAATCCATATCAACTATATCACTATCCACATGTACCCTCTTTGTTACCATGTGAATAAATTAAATCTAGTTGGTCACCCATAGTCATCCCTTAACAATCCAGTGTAAATCATCATTTGGAAACTGTGCGTCTCTAAATGATGATTTACACTGCCCTTAAAATTTGTTCCAATCATTTCTCTATCAATGATTTTTAGGCTGGCTGATCACATTACTAAGTCTATCCCTTTATTCTCCTTTTTTAAAATATTAAAACCACATTAGAAAACTTCCTGTATACTAAGACCATGTCTAAAGTCAAAGATTTGAAAATGCTGTGTCAGAGCTTCCACTGGGACTAGCTGTTGCTCCAAGAGCTGCCACAGACAAAGGCCTGAATGGTCACCACCTGCACTCTTGCCATTCCATGATTCATTCTGTGATACTGCTATTAAATATCCTTCCGTTAACATCTTGGGGGCAAATGTTGATCTGAAACAGCCGCACGAATATAGTGGATGCAACCGCAGATCTGAAGCAGGATATTTTGCAGTGAGGGACACACCACTTGACTCCCTAAAGCCAATCCACACACAGAAGCAAAATACTGCAGATTATGGAATTCTGAAATATAAACAGAAGAAGTCATTCATCAGAATTAATCGTCAACTTGAAGTGCCAAATGCACCTTCCAAAACACAAACATTGCATTGATAAAAATCAGAGGCAGCATTTCAAGCAGAGGCAGTATTTTAAGCTGGCAGTGTCCACCTCCCAAATTTCAATGATTTAAAGAAAAAATGACCTCTAAGTGCTCGCCATCTGAAAATGTCTCTTAACATCTGTCCTCTCAAAACTGAAGAATTATACAGGTTTCAATGAGATCACAACTCATTCTGCAATAATTCGAAAATATAGGCCAATGCTACTCAGGCTGTGCTCAGTCCTGTTGGCTCAGGAAGCAATCTTGCAAATCCCTTTTGGAACAATCAAAACCTTCATTACATAAGAAGATCAAAACTACACACAGTAGTTCAGGTCTCACCAAGCCCCATTCTTTTAAAGGCTTCTTTACTGGATCCTCTTCACAATAGTTGGCATGTGATTTTACCTCCTGTGTTGGATGTGTAATAATAAGTGTCAAGAGAGAGGAAATATTAAAGGATCTAAAGGTGGATGAATCATCTGGCAGTGAGAAATTGCATCCAAGGCCCTGAAAAGAAACAAGTGAGGAAATCGTGGAGGATTGGACCATCAATGACAACAAGATAAATTCGGAGGATGTGGACACCATTGGCAGTGCCAGTGTTTATTTTCTGTTCCTAGTTGCCCCTGAACTGAGGAAGCAATTAAAACTCAACCACGCGAATGGATTTGGAATCCCTGTAGACCAGACCAGGGAAAGGCAGCAGACTTTTTTCCATAGTGATCCAGATAGGTGTTTAAGCAGCAATCCTGTGGTTTCAGGGTTATTGCTACTGAGACTAGCTTTCGAAAAAGAAAAATCAGATTTATTTAATTAATTGAATTTAAATCCCTCAGCTGCCATGATGGGTTTTGAACTTGTGTCTCTGGCAGGCACTCCAGGACTGTAAGATTAATGACAATGGTGTTGTGACACTAACCCATGAAAACACTGTGCAACAGTTGCATTCAATCATGATGAATAAAGAACAGACAAGGTTTGACTTGAAAGTGACGTTAGGTGAAGTTTTTCTGAAGGGCAGCTGTTCAATGCAACCATTAGCTACTTCTTTTTAAGAACAGACTGATTATGGAGTTGCACAGCACAGAAACAGGCCCTTCAGCCCTCCACAGCTATGCTGGCGATCATGCCTATCTATACTAATCCCACTTGCCTGCATTAATTCCATATCCCTCTGTGCCCTGTTCATTCAAGTACCTGACCAGATGCCTCCACCATCTCATCTGGCAGCTCATTCCAGATACCAAATGAAGAATTTACCCCTCTGATCCCCTTTAAACCTCCTCACTCTCACTTCATTCCTTTGTCTTCTGGTCTTAGACACCCCTACCATGGGAAACAGAAACTGACTATCTACCCTCTCATAATTTTATATACCTCTATCAGGGTCCTTTGCTCCAGGGTAAAGACATGCGGCCTATTCCCCCCATCTTGATAATTGAAGCCCTCCAATTAAGGCAACATCCTTATGAAGCTTTTCTGCACCCTTTCCAGTTCAATTACCCCTTCCTATTGAGTGCTGACCAAAACTGCACACTATACCTCAAGTGTGGCCTAGCTAATATTTGGGACAACTGTAACATGACACCCCAACTCTTTTACTCAATGCCTTGGCTGATGAAGGCAAGCATGCCAGCCACCTCCTCACTACCCTGCCTACCTGTGTTTCCATTTTTACTTGTACCCCAAGGTTTCTCTGTTCAACAACACTCGCCAGGGCCCAGACGTTTGCTCTCTATGTCTGGGCCCTGGTTTAACTTCCCAAAATGAATCACTTTGCACTTGTCCAGAGTTAAATTCCATCTGCCATTCCCTTGGCTGCTTTCCCAACGGATCTATATCTTGTTCTGACCTTAGACAGCCTTCTTCGCTGTCCACTATACCATTAATTTTGGTGGTATTTGCAAACTTATTCATTGTGCCACCTACATTCTCATCAAAATCAATATATATGACAAACAACAGAGGACCCAGCACCAATCTCTGAGGCACATAACTGGTCACATGTCCTCATTCTGGAAAACAACCCTCGACTACCAACCTCTGCCTCCTACCACCAAGCCAATTTTGTATCCAGTTGGCTAACTCCCTCTGGATCCCATGTGAGCTAACCTTCTGGACCAGCCTACCATGCAGGACTTGCCAAAGGCCTTGCTAAAATCCAAGTAGAAAACTTCTACCGCCCAGACCTTCTTAGTCCACTTCAAACAGCTCATTCAAATTCATGAGAAATTATTTCTCACACACAAAGCCACATTGACTATCCCTAATCAGTCTTTTTCCTTTCCAAATGCAAATAAATCCTGTCCCTCAAAGTCCCTCCAATTGACTTTCCCACCGCTGATATAAGGCCTGGCGTATCCCTACTACCCTTTTGGTATCTCTCCTGTGGCTAACAATGTTACAAAGGTCTCTGCCAAAGCCCCAGAAATCTCCCTCCCATAACATCCCAGGAGTTTATGAGTTTCAAGATCTCCAACACCTCCTCCTTTGTATTATTGATATGCTCTGAATATCACTATGCCCTCCCTTCGACTCACTAGCTTCTATGTCCTCCTCTATGGTAAATGCAGACAACAAGTATTCATTTTAGACCTCAGTCATTTCCCATGGTTCCACACATAGATCACCACACTGATCCTGAAGGGGACCAATTCTCTCCATTGCTACCCTTTTGCACTTAATATAGTTATAGAATCTTTTCGGATTCTCCTTTATCTTGTCAGTCATATTATGAGCATTCAGCTCTGCAGGCAATCAGTATGGTTATGCAAATCCTCTGTAGCCTTCAGTTGTAGAAGGATTTGCATCCAGTGTATTAAGCATAAAGGCTTTTTATTTGTTTCCTAGTTTATGATTGTGTATCATGAAGCTTCTAATGGAATCAAACAATTTGTATAGATGGAGTGAAACCCTTGATGTCACGGAATGGTGAGCACCTAATGTCATTTGGGAATCTTCAAATACTACTATAGAATTGTACAACAAAGGAGAGTATTTGGACAATGGGCCGATACTAGATATATGACAGAATGTCTAATTTCATTCCACTTCCCAGCTGACCTGTTCAGCTGGCAATGTGTAGGGAAGTCTGACAGTTCCTATAAAAATACACAATAAGCTCACAGACTGTAAAATACTAACTTATGATAATCACTTTTGGGTACAAGATTTTATGTACCCTAACACTGTTTTCTGGTATTGATCTCTCCTAAATGATGTTAATAGCAGTGTAACATCTAAATGATGTAACATCTCTCCTAAATGATGTTAATAGCAGTGTAACATCTAAATTTCATTTCCAGCATCATGTTGGTCCTAATAATGACTGGTGCTGCTCAATCCCAGATAATCCAGCTTTTAATAACTCCAAAGTTTCAAACTAAATGTTATTTTGAGGGTTAGACACACTTCTCCCGCAGTGATAGGGCAGAATGCTTCACAACTCTCTTCAAAGCCAACCACAAACTGACTGACAAAAACCCAATCACCACACCCTCAGATGGTTTCAACAAGCCCCTCTTCAAAATTTAATGGCCTAAAAATGCCAGAAGAAATTTCCTCTGGGGCTGGAGTAAGCAGGGACATGTTCATCCAATGAGAAATGAGTAAAAACAGGAGAAGGATACCTGGCAAAGAGGTGGAACCAATATCCTTCTCCAGCAGATTACAGGAGGTACCCATGGACACCAGTGCAGCAATGCCCATGTAGGCTGCCTTCACACCAAGTAGCCCTCACTTACATCTGTGGCCTCTAAGAGTACAAGTTCACACAAGTGATTCCACTGCTCTCAAAGTCAAGGTCAGGATCCTCCTCACTCTCAGAAGTCCTGTCTCAAGAGCCTTCTGGCCTTCACCTGCTGAGATATGCCACACTTGACACTTTGCTGTTCAATGCTGCATGGCTGAAATCAGCAAAGACTCAACTGGCAAAGTGCAGATCTTTGATTTTTATCAATGCAATGTTTGCGTTTTGGAAAATGAATTTGGGTGCACTGTATGGCTCCCAAGTGCCAGCATTCACAGAGGGCACACATGGCCTTAAAGACTCCTCTCTGGCAACTTCCTGCCATGGGTACCCTTTGCACAAGAAGGCTGCCTTCTATATGCATTGATCTTCAGAAGCCAGTGCAGGTTCTTCTGCCTCACTGGGAGGACTCTGCCACCCCTATTCTATTTTTCTCACATGTACTCATTCCTTGCTAATATTCCCTTGCACCCGTTGCCTGGTTTTATTCTGCTCTGACCCTTTAGGAGCTACTCCCTGGGGTCAGAACTGTGAGGAAATGTGCTCCTAACATGGGAAATTTCACTTACTCCTAATACTTGCTGAAATAAAGTAAAAACGGTGAAATAAGGTAGTATTATGCAGGGAAGCCAGCTAGCATCGTTTTGGCATCAAGAGCTTTTAAAACATCATTAGAGAGATGCTAACACTGGAAAAAAAGCTGATGAATTCCTAGGAACTGGTTTTTGATCGTTTAGATGAGTCTCTTGCATTTCAGTTTTGTTGGTATGAACAACTCCCAATAATTCCGAACAAAAACTTAGTTTCATATTACAATCCACTTACCAACTGTGGTATTGGTAATGCCACATATGAAAAATGTGTGTCTTGGACGACTAGGCTAGCAAATTAATTAAAAACCAAAAGGAGAATCACTGCCAAGCCCAACTACATCTTTAACTGGCATCTGTCAGTGAACATCTTCTGAAATATCACAGGGCAGCCACATGGACTGCTAAAGCCACTCATTTTGCATTTCCCTAACATTACTGAGGATGGGAAATAAATGCTGGCCTTGTGATGACATCCATTTCTCAAAGATGAATACTTAAGAACTCAGAATGAGTAGCAATGAATTTGCTTTCCAAGCTGGGATCAGCTAACCCAGCACAGATCAGGCAATAAAATTAAATTAGGGTCTTTTTACCCTAAATGTAAGATAGTTATCCTCCAGGTCATCAGAGGAGCTTCCACATCATACAAGATTAACTTTATTTTATAATTCGAATAATTAGTTTTACATCTTTGTTTACTCCTCAATTAACAAAGTACATCAGTGTGCTTACTCTGCCAATTTGTGATTACAAACATAGGAGTTACGTTACATTTACTTATTATGACACAGGAGGAGGACATTCAGCCCCCTGGGTCTATACTGACTCACAGCAAAGCAATCCCACCAGTCCCTTTCCCCCTTTTATTTCCAAGTAATGTCCATGAAGTCCCTTATTTTTATTCCTTTGTCTACATTAACGAGTAATTTAGAGCAGTCAATTAACTTACCAGCACATATTTCAGATGAAGGAATTTCGCAGTTAGAAAGAGAAAATGCACACAAACAGCATCCAAGGTCAGGATTGAACCCAGGTCCTTGTACTGCATATGAAGGAGTAACTTTGTTGACTGTCTTCAAATGATTCCAATATGAATGTGAGACCTATGTGTGGGGGATAATTAATGATTTTGAGTGAGTGGTACAATAACAACAACATTCCTCTTATTGCCTTCATCCCTCTCTCCTGAAGGCAATTCAAATTTAAAAACTCTTCCACATGCAGTAGGACCCCACTGAAATCTCACCCAACTTCCTAACCTTCAAGAGCAAGCCAAGACCAAGTGTGTAAATAGGCTTATTTTTTCATGAAAGGTCATAATGGGTAGCACAGTAGCATAGTGGTTAGCGTAATGCTAGTACAGCACCAGAGGCCTGGGTTCAATTCCCGCTGCTGCCTGTAAGGAGTTTGTACGTTCTCCCCGTGTCTGCGTGGATTTCCTCTGGGTGCTCTGGTTTCCTCCCACATTCCAAAGGTGTACGGGTTAGGAAGTTGTGGGCATGCTACGTTGGCGCCGGAAGCGTGGTGATACTTGCGGGCTGCCCCCAGAACATTCTATGAAAAAGATGCATTTCACTGTGTGTTTTGATGTACATGTGACTAATAAAGATATCTTAAAAGGCAGTGGTTAATTCCATCATCGATGTTTGCCTTCACTGAGAGGTGGGGCTCCTGAGATGCAGGAAATGGTCTAGATTTTCCAGGTTTTTGCCGTGAAGTTTTGTTTGTCGGACGGCAGTGATGTACAGTGGAGGCAGGATATTGGGGAATCTTTGTCTTACAGATGTTGAGTGTGAGGACTAGTCGGTAATACCTTGCTGCTCAACTTCCAAGTGAAGCAAACACAAAGCAACATCTGCATACTGCAGCTCTAACACTTAGAATGGGGTGATGGTGTTTCATGGGGTGACCTTGGTTCTGGAATAAGTCACCTCAGGTTGAAGAATTTTCAATTAGTTCTCAAAATTAGCTTCTCTCTTGGAAAAAGTTTGTTAGGGGTGATGTGCAGCATTACAGAGAGAAAGACTGAGTAAAGTAAATAATGGTTAATCGATAACAATAACAGTCATTTCTTATACATGGGTCCACTGTTATGTAATAAGATCCATAGGATTCTTCATGTGGAGAACAAAGGGAATGTAGTATACTGGGCATCAGGGAGGGAGGGACGGAGGGAGGGAGGAAATGTAAGGATTGAAAGCTCGAACAAATTGATAGGGTGACTTTCGATCACAAGAATTTGACAAGGCAGCAATGTTAAGGGACAAACACCAAAGGTTGGTGTGCAGTTAGTTCAGGAACTGATGGAAAAGAGGGATAACCAGGAAAGCCAGTGTCAGTGGACGGAACTGTGCTCGGGAATGTATAGATAAACACACTGTTCAATCACTGTAGTGTCCGCACTTCCTGCATCTACAGTTTATAAAATTTTTAATATTGAAATGTATTTTAAGTGCTTGTGACAATTTCAATTCCTTTGTGACAAAATTAATTACTATTATTTCATAAAGGTCATTTTAGTCATCTTGCAAAAAGTAGCACAAATATCTTTATCAATTAACTCATCTGTCTAATCCAGATAACCAGACTAAATGTTGCAGAGTGACAGAGACCTCTGCTGGTGGAAGCTATTCCTTATATGCCATTGATTTCATTACAGTTAGCTGGATTAACATTAGCTCAAGACTTTGCCAAGTTAGACGTGCAATCCAATATCCTGTAAAAGGAGTGCTTTATGTAAATCATCAAATGGCTTATGGTGACTGCCTTATGAGTTCTTTATTTGTTTTAGTCACCTGCTCCCTGATGGTGTTTGTACAGGATGTGCAAAGGTATTTACTTAACTTGGAGACTTTATTAGCGGTGTACTTAACCTATCTGCTAAAATGCATCATGAATTTGTTTGGTTAGCTGTTTTGTGTACATGGAAGTGAAGTGAAATATACTTAGGGGCATAGTGAAACAGTACTGAGACTGGGACCCTCAGAAAGCAAAGGGATTACATCCTTTCTGGGACAACGAATGAGCTCTATACAATGCTGCTCCTGTTTGAAAACTATATAGTATGTTTTTTGAAAGATACGACAATATATACCTTTCATCTTATACTTATCACTGACAATCAGCACATGGGCACCTCAAGGATGCAAGCTTAGCCTGCTACTCTACTCTCTCTTCACTCATGACTGCGTGGCTAGGCACAGCTCAAACGCCATCTACAAATTCACTGATGACACCACTGTTGTTGGCAGAATCTCAGATGGCGATGAGGTGGTGTACAGGAGTGAGAGAGCGCTGCTGGTTGAGTGGTGTCGCAACAACAACCTCATACTCAACATCAGCAAGGAGGAATTGATTGTGGACTTCAGGAAGGTGAAGTCAGGAGAACACAAACCAGTCCTCGTTGAGGGCTCAGCAGTGGAAAGGGTGAGCAGCTTCAAGTTCCTGGGCTTCAACAGCTCAGAGGATCCATCTTGGGCCCAACAAATTGATGCAATCATGAAGGAGGCACGCCAGCAGCTCTACTTCATCAGGAGTTGGAGGAGATTTGCTATGTCACCAAAGACTCTTGCAAATTTCTACAGATATACAGTGGAGAGCATTCTGACTGGTTGCATCACAGCCTGGTATAGAGACTCCTACGCACAGGATCAAAAGAGGCTGCAAAGGGTTGTAGACTCAGCTAGCTCCATCATTGGGAAACTTCCATGTCATCCAGGGCATCTTCAATAGGTGGTGCTTCAAGGTGGCGTTATCCATCATTGAGGACCCTCACCACCCAGACATGCCCTCTTGCCACTGTGGAGGTGGTACAGGTATCTGAAGAGTCAACGTTTCAGGAACAGCTTCTTCCCCTCTGCTATCAGATTTCTGAACAGTCCATGAACGCTACCTCGTTATTCCTCTTTTGCACTATTTATTTTTGTAACTTAAGGTAATTCTTATTGAAGTCTTTATGTCTTTGCACTGTACTGCTGCCACAAAACAACAAGTTTCACAACAGATGTCAGTGATAATAAACCTGATTCTGATTCTGGCACAGACATGGCCTATCGGACATTATAGGGTATTTGGAAATAGACCTCTGCAGACTTGGAAACTTGAAAAGCTCAGAATTTTCTGACACTCAACCACAAGAACTGCCTTCAAATGTCAGAATATGTAGATTTTGTCTGCCACAAGGGCAGCTGATTCAGAGATGTTGCCACATGACCCTACAAGCAACACTCTGAAGGAGCATGCTACAGCTGAACAGAAACAGACAATTCCAACTTCTGTTTAAAGATCCCTGATATATCCAAATACTTAATAACCTCATATGAGCTTCACAAGGACAATTCTTTTTAACCACATAGCATCAGAATAGCATTCAGCTTTCTCATATGTACCTTTGCCATCAGTCCTTCAATGTGCACACATTTCATGCACGGTGTGTGCTTCCTTAGAATGCTCACCATATTCATCATCAAAAATAATTTAATGGAGTCAGAAAATTTTGTTTTACACAAAGCACCCTTCTCCACATTATCCATGGATCATTTGGTTGGTGAGATCTGGAGAAACATGAGCCTTGGAGCTCTATTCTTACAGCCATAGCTATTCAAAAAGGTCCTGTAAATTAGCATTCCAAATTAAATGAGGGTTAAATTACCATTACAAAAGCTTTTAACATGGGCAACAGGTTTTTCAAGAATTACATGGAAATATTTTTGTAGATGAATTAGAAAGGATCTTGCAATAGATCATTCAATATTTTCCTCCAATATTACAATTCTTTGTAAAGCTGTTAACAACTATCCTTGACTTTTTTTTGTTGCTTTCATAAGTCTGTACATCTGAAGAGATGTTCATCATGATAAGCATTTCTTAAAAGGGAAGTTTCTTTGGAGATTGTGAAAATTTCTAGGGATAGAAATTCCTTTGCATAGATCAACATTTTAATTGGAGGCTTCATTGTGATTATTGAAGAGACTCACACTTACCTGGTATGTCTCCTTGGAGACCAAGAAATCATCTGGTAGGTAGATCCTCAAGTATTTCGTTTAGGAGTTCACCACCAGCTGCTTCCCAGACCCTGTTGCTATTGGTGGTCCTTCAGTCATAATGCATGAATTCCTTATTCCCCATGATTCATTTGCTGTAGAATGGCTCAGGTGAATCAGTTGAATACACCACGCAGAAATCAAGATCCAATGAAGGATGGAATCTTCATGTTGTCCCAAATCCAAGCTATGGAGTTATTTACATAATTGGAGCTATCTTACATCTGCATTGACAGAAACAAATTTTATTCCCTGCAGAAACAGCCAAGTGTGAGTGGTACAAAACTTTGAGTTAAGGAGCACAAGTGTGATGATTTTTTTTGGGGCTTCACATCAAAATTGCAATCAGTTGTTCTTGGAGCTAAAACCACTTTGTTCAGCATTTTCTGCCCCTAAACAAGGCCCAGAATGGGGACCATACCTATTCTTTGAGTGGGGAACAGGGTCATCCATTGTTGGGGAAACTTGGGAATATCCCAACATATTGGGGAAACTTGGGAATATCCCAACGTATCCAAACAGATGGGGGTGACATCAGAAAAGGTTGATAGAACTCAGACAGAACAGTATTCATTTGAATAGAATGGAAAGTTGACAGATGCGACTTTTGTTTCAAATTATAGCCTTATCAGGAGCAGAGAAATGCACAAATGTTTTGTGCTCTTTCTAAAATTCAAGCTTCTATCACTTATACAGAAATATTGTCAAGCAAATAAAGTAAAGGTTAATTAAGAATCAGCTTTGGTAAATACATTTCATCAGATGCCAATAAAAGACTAAAAATAACCCAAAATAAAAAGAGAAATTGCTCAAAACACTCGGGTCTTAAATGAATAATGAAA
>JAUZTB010000077.1:5275602-5288092 GCA_034780895.1 Rhynchobatus australiae
ACTCCAATTTACTGACTACTCCTGCAGCCCAAGAGGATTGGAAAAAATGGGCAATAATGCTGAACACATGCAGGTCAGTTAGCCCAACTCTCATCATTTAATGATATCATCAGCTCTCTCATCATTTAATGATATCATTGAGCGCTCTATATCACAAGTTCATTTATCGCCTTGGTTCTATAATCACAATTCCCAAGCTAAATAAGCAAGTGTGGAACTGGTTCATCAGAGTACTGTCTCCAATGTGTGCCTTGAACTGTGCCTCTTACAGTGATCTGCACATGCTCACAGTCACTGCCCAGTTGCTGCCAATCCCAGCCTTGCTGGGCTGACCAGTTTCACGTCCACCCAAGGTCATGCAGCAGAAATCAATATCGTGTTAGTAATGCTGGGTATGTAGCAAAAGGGTTCATGCTTGTGGTTTATGTACCATAGAATTCTCTTGTCACTGTTCAGCTCAATTTCTACTGACCTGGTGAGGACCTCTGTAGAGCCATTTCTCTGGATCAAAAGGCTCCTTGTAGGGAGAAAACATATTATCAAATAATTTGGATTGATCCTAAATGGATAAAGAAAAAAAGTGATCAGAGATCAGACAGCACAAGTCAGAATGTGTTATAAAGTTTATATAATTGAAATGACTAAGACTGTGCTCCAAGTCTTAAGGAAAAAAATGCATCTACCTACACCAGATCCAATTCTTTTCCACTACAATGAAAACCAGAAGGCATGCAACCTTGGAAGATCGTTGGAAAACAGAACTTCCTCACTTTCTCCCCCACTCAAACAGGCATAAAGTTACCAGAGCTCTAACCACTTTACAGATTAAATGTAGATTAAAGATTCCTTTATACTAAAAGGAATCCACATACTTTAGGAATTTTTCTTGTCTCATCTAAAGCTCTACTGCAGCTGCAAAGGGGCCGCTGATGAGATTTAATTGTGAGACAGGAAGCATTAACAAACTTCACATGCACAGAAAACAAGGAGCAGGAGCACATGAATCAGTCTGGACTTGTTGCAAATCCAAATAGTAAGCTATCCCCACACTGTGGCACTGAGGCCAAGAGCAGGCCACATAGGCCAAGAGCAGAATTAGCACCTCAACTTATTGGGAAGGCTTTTCTGTAAGGTTGAAGCAAATCAATGAAAGGTTTGTTGTACAGTAGAAAGTTTAGCTAAGCAAAGTTAGTCAGTCTATTTGTACCAGTAACACCATACCACAGATACTGACCTTTATTGGAATCTTTTCTCGACCAACAGAAAGACTCAGATTAGAGAAAAGATTGGACACTTCAGGTATACCACTCAATTCCTATGAACAAACACAGTAAATGTTTTGTGAAACATCATGGAAGGTAGACTCTTGAATATTGTTATTTTGAAAAGATAATTTCCAAAGTACCACTAAAGCCGCACTGCACTAAACTCATGTTAAACACAGAAGTGGCAAAACAGTGATTGTGGTTAGATACAAGCTGCTCAGTTACACAGGTTCAATTTTAAAGAATCCAACACGAAATTCAGAAATTCAAAGAAAACACCCAGTTCCCTTTGGAAAGCAATACCTTCTCACTGGATCAGTCTAACAAAGAAAAATTATACTGTGATGCATTAGCCCCTTATCACGCAGATTCTATCCAGTTCAACTTTTCATGCAAACTTCCCTTAATGCAGCTCTAAAAAGATGAAACTGGCAAAAGGTGGAAAGTACAGAAATCTCTCTGGAATCAGAGAATACAAGTATATGGTTTTACTGCAGAGAACAAAGACCCTGACTGATTACATCTCCCAACAACCAGCTAGGATTAGTTTAATGCTCTAGCAGCAAGGCAAAACATGGCATGATGAATTCAATGTTGATATGCATGCCCTTGTAAAGAACTGTTGAGAATGTAAAGGACAGTGGCTAAAGCAGTCACCAATTTCAAGTGAGTTCCTGTGGAGGTCAAGACCACAGGTAAATCGTATCTAAGCAAAGCACAATTTCTAACCAAAGCAGCCCCCACTTCAATGGTGGCATTATCCCAATGAAAACAAAATAGAGGAGGACAAATCTGGACAGCACACAAGAGATTATCATCCTCCACTCTCATAGTTTGAAGCCCCCATTATTAACCTCAAATTGGAAGCTGTTGCCAAAATCCTTTTGCCCATTTAGTGGTTAAGCAATGCCTAATAAGCCAGAATGCCTTCATAACCATATTAAACAAATACTGAATTAGATATAATGGTATTTGCATTACAAATAATGGTATTTGTATTACAAATAGATAACAGCTTTAGTTCTACGCATGTACCAATGATCAGAACAACTTCGTCTGTGTGTCTTTTTTGGGACTGCTGTTTCGTGACTTTTCCGTTAAAAGTCAGAAACTTCACAGTTTAGTGTCTTTATCTTTTCAAACTCGACATGAATTCCTTCCCAAAATCCCTCCTCTCTTTCTCCTTATAACAATTTTAAAAATACATCTCACCTATCCTGATATCACCCAATGTGACTCAGTGACAATGCTCATGAGCTGGCTCAGAATGTTTTACCACATTAAAGGTGCCTTTTAAACGCCACTTGATGAGGATACACATGGGAACACAATCAATTCAGCAAAAACAAAAAGATGAATCAATTGAGTCAAACAACCCTCACGAAATACCACAAGACCATCAATACCCACTAGTCTGCTAGTCCTCCTTCTTATAGTGAGAGTCAATACACGGCCTGTTTCAGTAGCGGACATCTGAGAAACCGTCAAGGATAACACAGTTTTAAAATGAAGGCTCACCACCCCTACACTAAGATAACAACACGCATAAAAACGACACCCTCCTGTTGTCATAGATGCAAGGGGTAATGCAGCCTGTCCAGATTCCTAGTATTATCTACAATAACTAGGAACTTAGTAGTGCCCCAGGAATGAAGGAAGGCTGTTTGGAGGAATCATACAGGTATTTCAAAAAAATCTCACCATAAACTTCTAATGGTTTACTGTAAAATATGACATATCTATTTTTAAATAATTTGATTGTTTAGTGCTGGCTAATGCTTTTCTCACTCATTGACCTACACATCCAAATGACAAATGGGAATAAATCCACTGCTACGTTAGCAAATAGTGAGGGTATTATCATGATTCAAACTACAGACAGGTTTTAGGGAGTGGAGAGATTCTTACATGTGCTTTCTTGCGCAACAGAAATTTATTTTCCACTTCAAACTCAGCTCCTTTCTCAGTATCCTCAGATTTTTTGTACATCAACTTATCCAGATTCACGGGAGCGTTGATTGGATTGTTTGACTTCAGGTCTTCTGGTAACCTTACAGGAACATTGATAGGAGACTCTGTAAGTAGCCCTCTTGCCGATTTTGACAAGGGATGCAGCCACTGCTCTAATTCAATCTTGTCTGGCGCTGTAATAGCTTTATTGGGCTGGCCTGTCTGCACTCCATTCTTGTCCTTCCCTCCTTGTTTGAGGAGCCACTCATTGATTGCTTCCTTTTCACAACTCCGCCCACACACACATGCAGAGAAGCTGCTGCATTGCTCATTAGCTTTACAGACGTCTGCCACTTGAATTGGGAACATTGACTGAAGTCGCCGAGCATCATTTGGTGAAGCAGGTGGTGACTTCTTGGCATTGTGGTGCTCACTCAGGCACTTTAGCTTCCCAAGATTTTCAATTTCTATTGCTTTTGTTTGAACTCCACAGCAACTAATACAGGATTCAGACTTGTTTGGCTTCAGAAGCCACTCACTGGTAGTAAACTTCTCTTTGAAAGGCCGAGTTATGGATTTCCATTTGTCTTCGTCATTGCTGCTACTCAATTTTTCAGCATGTGTGCGCTTCACATTGGAGCCACTCATTTTTCCAGTAGGCAGCCTCTGTTCTTTCCCGTCTTGGTCCACAACCTCCATGTCAAATTGCTCCAGTAGCTCAAAGGTGGAACTACTAGATGATTCGGTATGTTCACATGCAGGAGCTTCCTTGCTAGGATCAGATTTCTGCTCAACAGGAATTAGCCAATGCTCAAGGCTCTCACGATGCCCCCAAGCCTGTAATTTGTAGTAATTCAGGTCAATTTGGTTCTCATTGGTGGAAGTTGTGTACTGCTGTGCAGTTGTTTTCTCTGTTGCATTATTCTTCTGTTTGCTGGGAAGCAACCAGTGCTCGAGACCCCGTCGATTACCCCAGGCCTGCTCTCTATAGTAGTCTGGGTCCTTTGGTCCCAGATTATAGCTGGTGGTGGTTTGAGTGGATTGTTGAATAGTGATGTTCTCAGTTAGGTTGCCCTTTTGGTTGCTGGAAGACAGCCAGTGGTCAAGGCCCTGTTGACATTCCCAAAGTCTCATATTTGAAGGTGAATTCTGTGGGAAAATTAAATACTACAGTCAATTTCAGACACTAACTGCAATGCAAAGAATCATACAATGAATCTCAATGCTACTCCACAATGAATTTCAACATTAATCTGATCAGTGATGCATACACATGAACTATGTATAAAATTCCAAATACAGTAAAACTGTTAATCCAGCCACTCAGACTTGCAGACTTTCTGGATGATTGGATGTTATTTTATTAGTATTCTAATACACTTCTAACTTGCTTTTTATACACAATGTTACACAGTAACATTTCAGTGAACTCGGAGCAGCACAGGAACTGGGGCTGCTTAGCAAGTGCAAATGTTACCCAGTGAGCCAAATGGATTTCCAAATGGTCAGAGAGCAGATTATTGGAATTTCACTGTAGACCAACAGTCCCACTGCTCATTACCATAACATGATCTGCTTCTCTTAAACCTTTCCTCTGATACCCAAATTTCCAAAGAAACTACTTAGCATGCAAATTTACATCACATCTAGTTTTATCACCATCAATGCTAAAGATATTAGGGCAGTGGTCCTCAGTAATTCTAAATGAAGAAGTATAATAGTTCCCTATTTGTTCAAATGACTGATTTAGGTTGCTCATGATTATAAATGCAAAAACTATCTACCTTAAAACCATTTCCTCAACAGTCAGTTATATCCTCTAAACTTGTGAATGGAATGCACTGAATAAAAGAGATTAAAAAAGCACCCAAAATTCTTCAATAGACCAGTAAAGAGATGAACTTAGACATACACAGATCCTTCCACCCAATCTTTACAATGCAATTAAACAAAGGAAATATCTATATCATATTTGTGCTGTAGCCCAAGGATCAAGTTACCTCACACTTGATTATACACAACTATGCATAACAGAGAAGGAACGTATATAACAAGTGCTTATTGGCATTTCATTTATATAATGTCTTCGCTTAAAATTCAGAAAGTTCCCTCTGAAACTCCCCTCTCAGCATTCAAAGGGAACATTTATTTCACTCTGATTTCTGTAGCAGAACAGTCAACATCTGCCTTCCTCCTGTCCCATTATCCACAGCACCAACACTCTTTCCAGGTGAAATGCCAACTTACTAGTATTCATAATTTAGTGTATTACTTGATTGCTAATAATGTGGTCTCCTCTACAGTGGGAAAACAACAAGCACACTGGTGAGTGTTTTGCAAGCACAACTCCTAAACTTCCAATCCCCACCACTTTAATTCTCTGTACCACTATCCACTGCCTCCTGGACACAACAAGGAGGTTCAATACATACTCAAGTGCAACCCATTTTTCAATTAAGCACAAAGTTTTCTGGAGACGCAAGAGACGGTAGATGCTGTGGTCTGGAGCAGAAAACAAACTGCTGAAGGAACTCAGCAGGTCCAGCAGCATCAGTGGAAGTCAAGGGATAGCTGACGTTTTGGATCGAGGCCCTGCATCAGGACTGAGAGTGTGGAGGGAAGACAGCCAGTATGAAGAGGTGAGAGGGAGGGTTGAAGCAGATGATAGGTGGAACCAGGCGAGGAGGTGGATGATGGGCAGATGGGTGACAGCAACAGGTGGATGATGGGTAGAGAAAGACAAGGAACGAGGAGAAAAAAAAACGAGGCCAATGGAGGCAGGCAAGGTGAAGGAAGCATGGTGATAAAGACTGGAAAGTGGTAAGTGAAGGGGCTGAGATGCTACATTGATATGCAAGGAAGATAAGTGGAACCAGATAAGGTAGGAATGATGGACAGATGGAAATGGGAGGAGTAGGAGACCTAGTATGTAGGCGATAGGCACATGGAACCTGGGTGGATCAGGAGAGAGAACAGGAGCACAGGGAATGTGGGTTGCCTGGGAAAATTCAATGTTCGTACCATTGGGTCGTAGACTGCCCAGGTGGAATATGAGGTGTTGTTCTTCTAGTTTGTGTTTGGCCTCACTCTGGCAACACAGAAGGCCAAGGAAAGATTGATGTGGGAATGGAAAGGAGTGCCAAAACAGCATGCAACCAGGAGTTCGTCTTGCCACAGTCAACTAGTCTACACTCAGTCTTGCCAATGTAGAGGTGGCCACATCAAGAGCACCAAATGCAACTGACAAGGTTGGAGGAGGTGCACATGAAGCTTCGCCGTCTGGAAGGGCTGTTTAGATCCCTAGATGATGATGATGGAGGGACAAGGGTTGCACCTCCTACAGTTGCAGGAGAAAGTTCCCTTCTTCCTCCTCTTTCACTTCATCGTAGAACTTTAGTTTTCATCTTGTTCTGATGAAACATCGTCCTGAAAGTAACATTCTTTCCACACAGATACTGCCTGACCTCCTGAGCATTTTCAGCACCCATTGTATTTGTTTTAGAGTACTGAACAGTGTATCACGCAATGGGGATGGGGAAATTTATTTTAATGCAATACAGAGTTGCTAGTTCATGAACTCAAACTGCTCTTGGCCAAGAGAAACACGACTGGCGAGCTATTTAGAAACATCAACCATTTTACATTAAATGGAAATCTTTAAATTATCAATGCGCAACAGAATTAGGTACTGTCTGTGTGGAGTTTGCAAGTTCTTCCTGTAACCTCATAGGTTTCCTCCCACATTCAAAGATACACGGATTGGTAGGTTAATTGGCCGTAGTAAATTACTCCTGGTAAGTAGTAGAATCGGTGGCAGCAGACTTGGTATGACAAGGAGCCTAGTTCCAGCTTGTATGATTTGATGAACTTACAGCCAAAGGCAGAATATTGATACCCACCTGGCTGGGTTGCTTCAGCGGACGATCTTGCACATTCAGGAATGGCATCCGCACAGCAGGAGGGCTGCGCAGCCAGTCAGCAAGTGGGCATTCGTTTCCATTGGGGAATGTCTTCTGCAAGAAAAAGCTAACATTAATGCTCAGATGCATTAATATAACAAAATAATGTAGGTGCTACAAATACTGAAGTCAGCAATACCTGCAGAGACGGAGTAAGAGTTAATATTAACATCAATGATGTTACAACAGAACACTGATCACAGGTCTGATCATCAACTAGAAACATTATTGTTTTCCTCTCCTTAGATGTTCCTTGACCCAACTGGGTTTTCCAGCATTTAATATGCTGGTTGAATGTTAGGATGAAAAATTCAAAAAAGTTTCTTCCACAATGATTCCTAAGATGGTCCAATACCCCTGTCTGTCACCTCCCCTGTGCTCTTCAAGTCGAGGCATCAAAAGTGAACAGGCCACATTCCCCCACAGGAGGCACAGAACTAACATTTACAACTGCTCTCACAAGATGAAGGCTACCATTTGACCATCCCATGCCACTGAAATGCACAACGTGCCCACAATTTATCCATCATTCAAATTAAATCTACAGTATACACATAAAATGAAACTAAGAATATGCTTTTGCCAAGATTACATGACAATAAGATAAACACCAGCTGTTTAGAAAATACTCCATAATAGCAGTATCTAATCAGGAGTAAAATATAAATCAATGCCACATTTCAAATGTAAAGACATTCACATACATCTCTTTTAACAATTCCAACACCAGCCTATCAAAGATTATTAATACAGTTTCCATAATTAAGGGCGCATGCATGCCTTTGACCAGTATCTTCAGTTTCAAAGAGGGCATCACAAAGTGCAAAGTTACAACTGATAGAGACCAAAATTAAGGTGCTTAATAATTAGTAGACAAATTTCATAATGATTAGTTATTATCTGAATGTTATGAACTATAACCCAATGTCCAATTCCCTTACATATCAGCTTAGACTCCAGAAAACTCTGCTTTACATTTGAACTTAAACTGATCCATATGTTCAGTGACAATGGAAACTAGTATGGTCCTTTGGGAACCACAAAGTCTCAGTGTCTGAAGAGCAAACTTGCAATCCCCAACATTATCCAAGTTTATACTCAGATCCTGATGGAACAATATACAAGCATTTCTGGTTAATAGCGTTTATTTAGCAACTGCACCATTCCCAAGGCAATGAGTGGTATTCGTTTGATAACTGCACAATTAATGTCCTTTCCACTTTGTGTACACATCCAGCAAATAAACCATGAAAGAGGGCAGCTTTTAACTACAGATGAACCAAGAGCAAAAAAATTAGCTCACTAGAACTATAAATGCTGCAATGGGACACTCGAACTTAAAAAGATGGATTACCTTTGTCAGCATTGGTACCAAGCAGTAATCCAGATCAGCTGCCATGGTGCAAGAACTCCTGCAGTCTCTCTCTGAACCCTACATCAGACCAGAAATTCATTAAGTCCTTTGATTTATGCAGCCAATACACATCAACTTGTACTGGTCACAGCTACCAAATTTGTACCCATAGTTATTCATGGTATGAATGTGAACTGATTTGCTGTCCTAAAACTTAGAACTCTATTAGGTCATCTAGATTTTACCTGAAAATAAAGGTTTAAATAGAGCCCAGAAACCAGACTGGTTACCTCCACTCAGATAAAAACTGGCATTTCTCAACTAGGTTTAAAATATAAGCCAAAGTGTCCAAATCCAAAACAAAACTTTACACCATTTTGGTTGTATGGGAGAAATTCTGACTGCACCTATCACTATGGCCACCGGAGCGGCTTTTGTATGGCAGAGATCAGGTAGCAGGGTCACTGAGCCATCACCTATTGAAATATTTTAACAGGAATAAGGAAGAGGGGAACCTCTTTGGAAATACCATAACAGAAGTGTGTTATCTAACACTAGAAAGTCAGTCCTGATATTCTGATTCCTGTAATTGTTAAGTTTACATCAAGAGATGTGGTTTTATTATGCAAAATAATGTAGACCCAATCTAGACACTTCAAACACCCTGTATAGGAGAAGTCGCTTGCCACATGGGTCATTGGCCAGTAAAGGCCCAATTACTATCAGTGAAATAGCACGTCCTTCATACTAAATGGACACAAAATAAAGGACCTTTTCCCCCATCTTAAATGCATACACTAATGATCAATAAAATTGAGATGCTTTGCACCACGTATTTATCAAAAAACTTCCCTGTTTAAGAAAGGTGAAGACTTACCGGAGTTTTGATGGCCCCAAAGCTTGTAATGGCTTGGCGAAGTGAAGGGACATCGGCTTCAAAATTCAGGACAGGAGATTCTTCTGGCTTTAGGGTCAGGTTCTTCAATCTGGAGATGGAGTGAAGTTTTAATATCAGTAAGAGGTTTTACTGATATTTAATATTTTGTTTTGAAAAATGCATGCTCATCTTTTAATAAAGGCACCATTAACTGAAAGTCATTGAATCCCACGTTCCTGAAGTCACAGAATCCTACATTTCTCTCTGGTTGTACACAACTGTGCACCAAACTGAGCTACTTTATTTTGAAACAGCATCAGATTCATCCTAATGGTCTAATTCCCTGAGGCTTATTACCTATCAATGCCCTTTTGATTCTTTTGCCACTTATCATTTACAGTAACCAATTAACTAAAACTTACCAGTATGTCTCTAGGATATAGGGTGAACCTGGAGCACCCATGGAAATCCCCCGTGCAAACTTCACACAGACAAAATCCAAATCCCTGAAGCTGTGTGGCAACAGCACTATTGCTGTCCCTGACAGCTACTTATATCGCAACCCTTACATTTCTCATTAGAGATCGCTTTATATAAATTCCTATTTAAATATCACAATTAGCACCAATAGCTATAAAAAGCTGCCACAATTTAAAGCAACTCACCTCTCCAGGCAGGCTGCAATTTGGTTGGTTGGATGGTTATTCTGGGGATATTCCAATTGATGAATAAGGCAATTGAACTGACCAAGCAGCTGAAGGGAAATTAAAATTGCATTTATAAATTATACAAAATATAATCTTACCTTAACATATGTCATAAGTTCTTTTATGGCATCAATTGATAACCTAATGGTTATATTAAAGGACTAGTAATTCAGACCCTTGGCCAAATTATTTGGAGATAAGAGTTCCAAAGTGCACCATATTTAGCTGATAATGCATATAAACCTATTAGGCTTTACATTATCCTATTATTCTTTTAAAGCATAATAAAGCTAATATAGCATATAAACCTATTACCTGTAACATGACTATGAAAATACTAGATTTACAAACACTCAACTAGCACATTAATCTCCTTTGAAAATGAAAAGCAATAACCTGTCCTTGCTGTCTAGCATAGTTGCAAACACCTGTTTGACAGAAACATATAGCCCTCTGAAATGGACCAACAGAGCAGTCAATTCAACAGGATGTTGGTATGAACAATAAGTGCCAGAGACAACCATTCCCCATGAATTAATTTTAAGAAGTTATTTGTGTACAGGGACCAAATGTGGCTGTCAGTTTACAGTAACCTACAGTCAAAAAGGAGAAAGATGAAGCACCAACTTAAGGTGGTACAGCAGAGAAAGAACGTTGTCTTCAAATGGGGAGAGGGCATAAAGGATCTTATTTTAACAGCCCGTTTGAAGGGTTACATCACCACCATCTCAGTGCATTTCAGACAAATTGATGCACTCAAACATAATGGAACTCCAGTTCAACTTTGAATTTAGAGGGAAGAGCACTAACAGGTCACACTGCAAGAGGTGGATTTGGTGAAGTTTCACTCAATGACATCACTATGAAACTAGATGTTTAGTAGCATCAATCCACAGTTTCTAAGTGGCCACTGAGGTGATCAAATCCAATTGAAGTGCTAATCCAGCCCACTGTTTAGATCATGGTAATAATATATACCTGGAGATTCATAAACAAAATAAAACTCACTCCAGAACTCCATCTCCACTAAAGTGCTGTTAATGCAAGGAACTAAACAATTAGGGCCAGGAGGAAATATTCACAAGTAATAGGCACCCAACCATAAAGCTAGCCGTCAAATGGGCTTCAATAAGGAGATACAAAACACAATTGAAAGGAGGTTTTAATGAAAAAGGCGAAGTACATATGATCACAACACCAACCTGGAATAAATATATAAAGACTGCAGAATCATAGAGCGCAAGATCCTCTGGGGACATGACAAAGAGAACCATGTAAAAGTTCAACACTGGATGGATATGGAGTTAGTATCAGTCAGCAGATGGAAAAATAGAATTTACTGCCAGACAGGAGATGGCCAGCTGTTTTGGACCAGATTACGTTTATAGACAATTAGTGGAAAGATCAGAAAAAAATGCAATATTACAAGTGGAAGGCAAACATATGAGGAAGACAATGTAGGGAAAAAATGGACAATGTAGCAGAGGATAAGGCAGTAAGAGTGCAGTCTGACAGTCATTAGATTCAATTTTTGATTTACCCACTGACTTTTGGATAATTGCTCCTGTGAGAAGAACATTAATGCAAGGGTCAATATATCATGCTACATAATTCAGCATCTTATAAACTACACTGCTGAAAACGAACGATCACACTGAAGAAAAATTTGCACGGCCCTCAAATACACATGGCTCTTACCCAATAAAGCTGCTGAATTTGTTGTTGCAGAGATTCCTCCTTCAGCTGTTGAACAAGGTCAATCTGCTCCAAGAGACAAACTTCCCTACTGCGCAGGCACTCCATGTGACGGCTGATACAACTGTGAATTTGGAATTTTACCTACAAAAGAATAAGAAACCAAATGACAGAATTCATTTTTCAGGAAATTTCATACACACATAGATTTATTTAAAATCATCCTTATTACATTTGCCACGTTGTTTTTGCCCGCGACTTTTGTCCAAGCTATTTTACCTCATGACTGTTTGCTTTTATTTCCTGTTCAGCCTGAATGATGTTGTTGATAGCCAGTTCCAGATCTCGCTTGGCCTGCATACAGTTAGTTAAGGAATCTTTGAATTGGAAGCTGGTACTTTCTCCCCCTTGGGCGTGTGTTGGATTCATCTTGGTCTTAGCTGAAAGAAGAAGAGGTAGTTACGATAAGTTTGACTGCATTCATGGCTATGCAAGATTAGCAGGGAGGGTCACACACTCAATTAACTCTCACCAAATGCCAGAACTGCATAACACTGAGCTGTTTTTAAAGTCAAGTCAAAAATGGCGAGGCCCTGTTATTCTAGAAGGTAAAATTCCAGAAGGTAAAATTCCAGAAGGCTTGTGCATGTGTGTTTTTTGTTTCCCAAAAAGGCTGCCAATAA
>JAUZTB010000077.1:5288098-5299001 GCA_034780895.1 Rhynchobatus australiae
AACTCAGAAAACTATTCCAATGAATGGTTGCACCCTTCCACTGAATTATTTTAAACGGTGCTTAAATTTCACCTGGGCAAGTAACAGGGGTAGGTTTCCTTATGGAATGTGTCTCGACAGGCTAGTCAACTCATTTACCGATTACAGTATTCAAATAGTTGAGCACTGTTGCTCTAGCATTTGTACTCATAAGAGAAAAATATTTAAGCATTTCCTGGTTGAGCAACCCTGTTTTAAAGTGATGGATCACTTTCTAAAAAAAATAAAGCATAAATTGACATGCAAATGACAAGTTGTCACAAAGTCACGGTACAATTTAAGGAAAATTGGTGACATTTGCAAACACAGGCCAAGAGGTATTCCAACAATTCCTTATTTAAGACTGCCTTATGTTTGCAGATCATTTACTGTAGTCTTCCCTTTGAGAATGATGGAAACTCAAGAGGAAAATATTAAATTGACACAAAATCTCACAAGCTGAGGGATGTACTATACAGTGCACTATACCACTGGCAGCTTCTAATATTTTCTATACATTAATTATCTGTAAACATAACTAGTGGCTGTACTGACAGAATATGCAAACGCACTGTACAGATTTGGGGCTGTAGAACTACAAGATGTTAAGGCAAAGCTTAAAGGGATAATAAATGCACATAACTGCACCAGAACAAACATTAATAAAAAAAATCTTTCACCAATACACCTTGGCTTGTCATAATAATTGTTTATAATTCTCATCGTGACAGGATCACGCACAGTGATAGATAACAGTAATCCTATACTGTTATCCTATAAAAATAACAGTAATCCACATTAAATTCCCTTTTGGAGAATACAAAGTAAACTCACGTTGAGACATGTTTGTTTTGCGCACAAAAAAAATATTGTGGGGGGAGCCGGGACAACATTTCCATTTTCTTCCTATGCTACTGCACTAAACTGGTGGGATTCTTGTCCAACTCCCATCCTAATGCAGAGTTTGAACCCAAAATGCTAACAATTCCTTTCTTCCCACAGATGCTGCTCAACCCATTGAGTTCCTCCAGCAGAGTCAGAGTTACACAGCACAGAAACAGGCCCCTCGGCCCAATTCGACTGTACTAACCAAAATGACTATCCGCACCGGTTGCATTTGCCTGTGTTTCACCCATATCCCTCAAACTTTTCTATCCATGTTCCTGTCCAAATATCTGTTAAACATCCTAATGGTACCCACCTCTACCAATTCCTCTGGCATATACCCATCACTTCTGCGTTGAAAAGTTGCCCCTCGGGTGTCTTTTAAATCTTCCCCCTCTCAACTTCAATTGATGTTCTCCAGTTTTAGACTCCCCTACCTGCAACCATCCATCTTATCTACGCCTCTTGTGATTTTATACAACTTAATAAGGTCACCCCTCAACCTCCTGCGCTCGAAGGAAAATAGTCCCAGCCTACTCAGCTCTCCTTGTAACTCAAGCCCTCCGGTCACAGTAACGTCCTTGTGAATCTTTGCTGAGCTTGTGACCATTGTCTGACCCCAGCCTAATGGCACCCCCCTCCCTCCAAGGCTTAAACCCACTAACAACTCGCCGAAAATATGCGGAGTTAGGACTGTTTTCTGCTGGGACTGAAGCCGGATCCTTTCACTGACCTGTGCAGACACAATGCGCCGCAACCTATTAAACAACATGGTGTGTGCCCGGCCCACAAAAGCAGGCGGGTTCTTCGCAAACCCATCCCCACAAAGGCCCTTCCATGGAGCAGAGAGTCCACGGGCAGCAGCAGGCCCACAGTCGGTGGGATCGACCCTCCACCCACCCCGCCGGGACCAAAGCCCGAGGCCGTCGGACGTGGCAGCAGAAGCGGGCGCAGGCCTCTGCTGGGCTGCGGGAGTCACCGGCGCTGCTCCACGTCAGCCCGGTAACACAGCTACACTACCTCAGCGCTCTGCCCTCGGCCCCGTCCCTGCGAGCAGGACGCCAGGTACCCGGTCCCCCGCCACACTCACCGGCCCGACTCCGCAGCCCCTCCACCGACAGCCGGTCGCTATTTAACCCGGCCGTGCCTGCCTGCGCGCTGACGTCAGGCTGCCCCGCGCTGACGTCAGCAGGCAGCCACTAGCTGGCGGCCGGGCCGCACGTCCGCAGGAGGGAGAGCAGCGGATCTGTGCAGCCCACATGGCCGGGGAGGTGCTCAGGGTGGAGGAAGGCAGCTGGTGACAGAGATTGTACGGCTTTGCAAACACAACATGAGAGAATAACTTCTGCAACCCAACGCAAGATTGTACAATTTTGAAAAACAATTTTTGCAACTTCGCAATGTCTGTCCAAAAATTATTTGAGATTAAAACCAGGTTAAAGTGAATAAATTTGTTTCAAGCACTCTTAATATTAACAATAATACTAAGGAAATAAGCACTAGGCTCAGCAACAAAAACATGAACTAATTCTATGAAACTGAACCATTAAGTGCTGAGAACAAGAAAACGGCGCCAGCTGGAAAACGACTTGCAACCGGAAATTTTAATCTACCAGTTTTCTTCACAATTGCCTTGAACGTTTCCTTGTTTTAATTCTTACATGCAGCTTAGCTGTGAGTGAGGCAAGCTGGTTGAGAGTTCACAAGAGTTTTTAAATTGCTCAAATGCTCCCCTCCCATAGGGATAAAATAAGCCAGACAGATGTTCATCATCTCATCCAAATGTAAGTACAGCAGAAGGTCATCCTACGTTGTTCATCCAAATCATGGGAGGAAATTGTAAACTTACTCTGGCAATGGGAAGTACTTACGTTTTGAGCTGTACTCAAAATAGCATTATGGTATTTATTGAGTTATTAGTGAAGACAACAATTCAATCATAATAGCTATCTGAAATTTTGAGCTTGGATTTAATAGTAATCTTAATGGCGAGCTAACGTGATCCACATTTGGCGTCGCAAGTTGTTTAATTGCTGTTTATACTTCTGACTTTGGTAAAAACTGATGTGGTACCATGGCATGGCAAAACCATTATTGCAATGATTCTCAGAGTTCTGGGAGAGGATACATAGATTTGTGAGGCAGTAACATGTCCAAAAAGGGAAACTGGAAATGGAATTTGTAAAGACAGATGGAGTTCGTGTCAGTTTTTCAAAAGAGTGATGACAGCTGATTTGAAGAGGGGTCAATACCAGAAGAAAAAGAAGAATTAACAATATTAATTAGCATATTTCCAGGAGGTGGCTATCATGGACAAGATGAATTCTGAGGGTTGGAAAGGAAAATAGCAGAGAAACTCAAATGATGCAAGATAAAGGCTAGGACAGGAGAGAACACTACAGTGAGGAATAGGAGAGGGAGCTAGGGGGTGATGGGGGAGGAGGAGTGGCTGCGCAGCTAGTCGGATGGTCTCAATCTTTATGATGTCATTCAGGGAGTTCTCACACGATTGTAGGAAATGAGCATAGAGAAGGTATGGTCAGCGGGATTTTGGAAAGTCTGCATTTGAGAAGTGAAGCCTGGAGTTGTCTTTGCTTTCCAGAAATGAAGCCGACCACTTGGAACTTCAAGACTGCTTCACCATTATCATGGTTCTCCTCAAAATTTCTTGCCTAATCCTCAGCATTCCCAATTCCTCTATAGTCCACAAATTAAGCTCAGCTAAATATACTCAAATGTCAGAATCCAGACATCTCCAGGATAGAAAATTCCAAAGATTCACTATCTAAGAAAAACCTTTCTCCTTCTCTTACTGGCTGACCCCTTTATGTTGACATTTGTTCCAGTCTCTGCCACTAAAAAACAGCCTCAAAGCATCTACGCTATGTTTAAATGAGAGCACCTCTCATTCTCCTAAACTCAAGGTGTATAAACCTATTCGCCTCAATGTTTGGTGAATGTTCATTCTAATACCTCTATGCCAAGTATATTCTTCTAAGAGATGAAATCTGTACACTGTACTCCAGGTTTGGTCTCACCCAAGCCATGTCCAGTCCTTACTCTTTTTTCTCCTTCCCCTATTCCTTCTAATTTGCTTGCTATACCTGCACGCTAACTTTGTTTTTTCGTAAAAGAACACTCATATCCCTCTGAATACCAACATCTAATAGCCTTGTGCAATTTAAATATTGCTCCACTTTTCCATTTTTCTCACCAAAGTGGATAAGCTCACTTTTGCCATCATTTTGCAAACTCATTTAACCCATCTTCCTTTGCAGACTGCTGGTACAGACCACCCGTGTTACCACATGGAGGGTGATTTACATACCTAGAACATGGCCATATCCTGATTTTCCATAAAACAGAGCTGCGTCATCTGCACGTGCGTCAAGAAATGAGAGCTGAAAATGAAGTGTTCATTTATTTACTTTTCTTTCCTGTGTGAGAGTGAATTTTATTCTACTTCTCAAATTTTTGGGTAGTGATGTGTGAATTTTGCAAGGGTGAATTTCCATAATCTGAACAGCCGTAACACAGGGGTCACCAGTACTAAAAAGCAAAATGATGCATTTCACTGTGTGCTTCGATGTACATGTGACTTAATATCTTGCTAGTTTGCCAGTACTTTTTTTTTAACCGATATTAACTCTCAAGTCTGTAGATTCTTTTGCTCCATTACCGATATTCGTTTAGTGCCTTTTAAGTAAATTCCAATATACAATATTGAATGTCCCTGCCATTTCTTTATTACCCATAATTTCCCTGTCCTAGCTTCTAAAAGAGCACTCATTTTTGCTACATTTTGTTTTACAGATTTAAGTTCTTACAATTCTTTAGGTTACTCTCATTCTATTTATTTCACTGTTATCAATGTTGCTAAATTCTCCCATGTTGAGATATCGAATAAAATTCACTCTCGCACAGGAAAGTAAATAAATAAACACTTTGTTTCCAATTCTCATTTCTTGACACATGCAGATGACACAGCTCTATTTTACGGGGAAAAAAAATTGGGATATGGGTCTTTTTTGCAACTTCATTAGCTTTTTCCTTCAATCTAATACCACCTTTGAGAATTGCAAAATATCTTAGAAGTTTACCACTGTTTAACTACTGTCATACCTTTTAATATTACTTTCCCAATCTACCTTTGCCAACTCATCTCCTATATGCTCCCAACATCCTAAATACCTACTTAATTGTCTTTATTCAAATTTGACTCATGTTGGAAAAGTTCGACACTTTTGAACAGAATAGTTCCCTTCTTTATAGGATATTTATCTTTGGCCTTCAATTCTCTTTGTAGACATTATGCCTTTCCTCGACCAACACTACCATCCAACTGTTCTGCAGAGAATTTCCAAGCAGAAACCGCTACTCGACCCAACTAATCCACAATGGAGATCAAGCTCCACACAGCCCCATTTCCAGTTAAAACCATCTAACCTGCCAGCATATCTTTCTATTACTTTCTCTCTCATGTACTTTTCTACTTCCCCTTAAATGTATCCAAATTATTCACCTCATATGGCAGGAAGTTCCACGTTTCACAGTGAAGAAATTTTTCAGATTTCATTATGGGATTTTAGGTACCATGTTACATTTATAACTCCCAATTCTGGGCTCCTTCTTGTGGAACATCATAATTTTTTTAAAAAATCACCCTACTGAACATCTTCATAATTTTTAAAATCTCTAATCGGGAGAATCCACATTCTCCTATTTTCCACAGGAAAGAACCCCATCCATTTTAGACTTCCTTAAATACAACTGTATTACATTCTTATACAGGATACAACAAAGTCGGTAATCAAGCAGACAATTTCCACAAACACCCCATTTCCAGTCGCAAACCTTTGTTTGATTTAAATGTCAGAACTTCTGGACCTTCCTCCCTTAACCTTTGTTGGGCAGTATATATCTGCAGTTAAAGTCATAACCTATTTATGACTAAGTTTCTCAACAAAAGGAATAGGTGGCATGACACAATCAGTAAATATCACAAGATACACAGCATTCACACCCACCTTCCAGCTAGAGGTAAAAGTTTATTCTCAAAGACATGCTCAGCAAATTATTTGGATTTTGGCCTCATCTGCAATCTCCATTAGATTTAGAAGTTAATATTGTACAAAACAATCACTGTTAACAAAGTTTTAATCTTTGTAAAGAACGCAACAGATATCCACATTCAAAAGTTTGCTCTAGAATCATGAAAACCTTTCATTTTACACAAAATTTTAGAATGCAGTCCTGATGATTCACTAAAATGTGATTATATATTATTATATTAAATATATTCAATATTTTGCATTACCCAAATAAGGAACAAAGGAAACTTAAATGACACAACTGAAACAAATGAACTAAACCAGATAGGTGCAAGCATACTTGTAGACATCATCAATGGTGAAAAGATCATTCATAAACCACACATTAGAAGTTTTTGGTCGAGACTTTAGATTAGTGAAGAATTAAACCTTCAATATATAGCCACAATATTATCTATGCAAACAATACAAGTGTTGTAACAGAGGTCCTGGATTTAGCAGTCAGTAGTAAGGTGGCAATGTTTGCCAAAGCCCTCAAAGAGAGCTGCATACAAAGATCAAGTAATCTGTAATGTGCCCTTTCCCAAATTTAATTTCATTCTAACATCAACCAAATGGAATTGTTCTCATTCAGTAACATCAGTATCATAAGCAGGCTGAGTAACCAATCACACTGGAGAACCTTTAAAGATCAAGGAATTTTGACAATTCTTCTGAGGTAATTAGCCCACACAATATTAAGGTCAGGGAAGCGTTCAGCAGTAATTATAAGTGTAGCATTAAAAGCATAGTTTCACCTCAGTAAAACAGCTTTGTGTTTTTTTTAAAATGTTTAGTAACAGGAAGAAGAGTTAATATATCAATGTACTTGGATTTCAAAAACAGATTTCCATTTACAAGGACATTAACAACAAACATATTGATACTGAGAACAGCTACTGGATTTCCACAATTCCAGAATGAAGGGGTTGCTCTCAGTTTCAGTGTAATGACAGCAAACACTGACAATTTCACATCATAACCACTAAAGTATGTGCTATTATTTTTGAATATAGACCGGAAGTCATTAATCCAGTTAAGCAGGTTAGTTCTGTAATTCATTTTGCTCAATAAGGAAATAAGGTTTCTGTCAAGTTTCAGCTTTGTTATCAAATTTCCCTTCACCTCACTTGGCACCAAGATACCCAGGAATCCAAACTTAATTCATAGAAATGTGACCACACTTTGGCCAACTCAAGTCTCTATATTCCAGGCTAACCAAACACAATTTATACATGGAAACAATGTTCCATTTTTCTCTTAAACTGGCACTGACTTTTCAGAAACCTGTATTTTAGCAACGCTAACATGGAATCTTGCTTTCTTGTTGCTACAAGCATAGAGGATTGAAAAGAAAATGCAACTATCTCTGTGCTCCACATTCCTCCCTTTGCACTATTGTTGCTTAGTAAGTTTCAAAATAACAGGGACGTTAAACGTGTTGTGAAAACTACATGCTGCAAATATGCAGACCTTTCAGTATCTGTAATACAAGGAAGTTAATGTATTAGTTATACATTTTATCAAAACAGATTCAGTTAAGAAACTGCTCTGATGAGTGGTTCCAGTATATTTCAGTATTTGTTGCAAATTTCTAGCAACCATTCTTTTTGTTATATTTTAAAAATTCACACATGCCAGGTTTCAGACTTCAGTTGAGGTATATGTATTTTTAACTCCAAATGTGAGTATCAATTTTTTCAACAGTTTACAATCGTAGAAAGCATTCTGTCTGGATGCATCATAGCTTGGTATGGCAACTGCTCTCCCCATGACTGCAAGAAATTGCAGAGACTTGTGGACACAGCTCAGTCCATCATGAAAACCAGCCTCCCCTCCATGGACTCTTTCTACACTTCTCGCTGCCTTGGTAAAGCAGCCAAAATAATAAAAGACCCCACCCTCTCATACATTCTCTTTTCTCTCCCCTCACACCAGGCAGAAGATAGAAAAGCTTGAAAACAGGCACTACCAGGATCAAGGACAGTTTCTATCCCACAGTTATAAGACTAATGAACAGACCTATTGAATGACAAAGATGGACTCTTGACCTCACAATCTACTTCGTCATGGCCCTTGGACCTTATTGTCTACCTGCACTGCACTCTGTTACTGTAACACTACATTTTACAATCTGTATTGCTTTTATCTTGTATTACCTTGATGTACTTATGGTTTGAAATGATCTGTTTGGATGGCATGCAAAATAAAGTTTTTCAGTTTATCTTGGTACATGTGACAATAATAAACCAATTATCAACAATTATCAATTCAATCTAGCCTTGCACTGCCATCATGCAGGGTGGTTTACTTACGTCAGTGGCCATGTTCTTACCTGCCATTTAGCCGCCAGTGAATCTGTTTTGCGTTAGTTTAAGAACAATATCAACAGAAACCTCAAATGAACACAAACTGCTTCATTTCAATGACACCATAGATTTAAGGCCCAATAGCTGTTTGGATAAACAATTGCCCAAGAGATAGAAAGCAAGAGTGTACTGTTGTTTTTACAGATTGAAGGCAGGATATGATGTTCCCCAACAATCAGCATTAAGACCACTTCCCTAAACTGTATTTAGAAAGTAGGGCATAATTTCATAATAAAGTCCCTAGACAACATGACATTTGGAAATGCAGCAAGGAAGATGATAATCGACCTCATGTCGACAGTGACTGCTGCAGTTGAAGTTTTTACAAAACTGCAAATTTTGATCATTAATCTGTTTCCCCCCATGAATTATGGACTCTGCAAATGGTATTTTATTGCACTGTAAGGAACTTGAGGCAATTAATTTGAGGCAATCACTCCAACACTGAGAACATCATTTGGTCCAGGTTAAAGAAAAATTACTTTTTTTGTAGTAGTGCAAGCTAAGTAGGTCTATATATTCACTTAATGAAGTACTCTGGTCAGAGTTGACCTGTTATAATATGCTGCTGACTATTAATCAAGTATTCTAAGACAACTTTCTCTAGCAAATGGAGCAAGTTCATTCACTTATAAACACATTTATGCATCCTATTTTAAGTAGACATATTTAGGTAAAGTTTTTAACATAAGATATCTTTATTAGTCACATGTACTTCAAAACACACAGTGAAATGCATCTTTTTGCGTAGTGTACTGGGGGCAGGTCACAAGTGTCGCCACGCTTTTGGCGCCAACATAGCATGCCCACAACTTCCTAACCCATATCTCTTTGGAATGTCGGAGGAAACCGGAGCACCCGGAGGAAACCCATGCAGACACGGGGAGAACGTACAAACTCCTTACAGATAGTGGCCAGAATTGAACCTGGGTCGCTGGCACTGTAAAGCACTACGCTAACTGCTACACTACCGTGCCTGCCCTACTGGATTCATCTTCCCATACAACTAAAATTAATGTCGTGTGTGACAGCTACAGCAACCACTACATTTCTATGCCTGTCCCAAATTAAACCCCTGAGTCTTCACAATGTATTCAGTTAGTTGAGCATCTAGCATCAGGATGTAGAAATTGCACAATGCAACTCTAAACCAGGAATGGTATGTAAAGGTGAATCAATAATTACCTTCTCAAACTGCAGCTAGTCTACAAAATTATTTTCTTCCCTTCCTTGACGCGCACTAGTGACCAACCTTCTCCTTCCAAATCAGCCACCAAGAAACCAAAGAAGTCAAATCTTAAAAAGATGACACCTATGGGAGACTGATGTCATTCTCAGGGCACCAGACTTAGTGCATTTTATTGTCATCAGCTGTACCCTCTAGGCAATAAGTACCATAAATTGCCAGGGTAAAGTTCCAAACTCGCTGAATATTTGCTTTCTTCCTGGTGGGTGGATTTCCTTTCACAACTTTACATAAGGTTAGTTACTGTTTGCATAAAAACATTTCAAGAACTAGCATGAAAGTAAAAAGTAACTACCATGTGCTACTGATGCTCAATTGATCCTATCCAAGCAATACAAGCTGAATTAGATCAACTGTATTTGTGCATTAGACAAAAGACAACATTCATTTGTAATCTATACAATATTTTTTAAAAATCAGGCAAAATGTGCCTGATGCCCAGATTTGCACTGATTAATCACAGATTTCAGCGACAAGCCCTCTTAGGTGGGTTCTAAAATGTTAAATACAAACCACTATATATAAACAATAGTCAGAAGCTTTTCCCTAGAATGGAAATGTCAAATACTAGAGGGCATAGGTTTACGGTGAGACAGGGAAAAGGTTAAAGGAGATATCTGAGGCAAGTTTTTTTTGTACATGAGTGGCAGGTGCCTGCAATGTGCTGCCAGAGTAATTGGTTGAAACAGATATACTATCAATGTTTAAGAGGCATTTAGACAGACACATGAACAGGCATGGAAAAGAGGGATAAAGGCCACGTACAAACAGATGGGACATCATGGTTGATGCATACATGTGGGCCAAAGGGCCTATTCTATGCTGTACTTTTCTATGTTTCTATGTAAATACATGAAAATTGTAAAACTGGCATTTCAGGATCTTGAATAATTGACAATGTTTTACGATCAGTGAGATGATCTGAACTGTGATACGTAGAAGCTGGAAACTGCTTTGGAGATAAGAGTTTGAACTACAAATGAACTTTAATCCCTCTGTGGTTAACATTTGCTCGAACACACCATAAGTGCTGGTATCATCACAACAGGAATGAAAAACACTCTTTTATTTAATAATTTAACAAGCTGGTTGGCACTTCAGGTCAATTGAAAAGACACGATAAAAACAGCCATTTAGCCCAAAGTAGCTCATGCAAAGTCTATGGCACCTGGTTAAAAGCTGCAGTGACTTCTATGGGGTTGCATTACTGCAGGCTCCTACAAAAGTACTTCTAGTACAGCTGGTTGAATTGATTTGTTCATGTTCTCACTCTCTTTCTAACTACTCTTATTAAC
>JAUZTB010000077.1:5809317-5820507 GCA_034780895.1 Rhynchobatus australiae
AGGCATTTTAAACTTGTTTTTGGGAAGATAGCCTATACTAAAGATGTTTTGATATTCATTTGGGGTTTGATTGCCAACATTTCAACAAACTCATTGAAATACAGTACAGCTGCCATAATTCAGGAACTCATGGTCCTGTTGGAGTACAGGATTGAACATGCAGCTCTGGCACAGTATTCGAATGTAATTCCTTCCCCCGTGCCTGGGCTTCTGAGCACAATAATTAGAATACCTTTAAACGATTTCATTATAAATTGAAACTATTTTCAAATTCCTCATAATTCTAGCCTAGGCATATGATCTGAATTAATATTTCACCCCAGAATCCTCTGTCTCATGCATGTGCTGACACTTGGAAGCATCGTGTGCCAGACATATGATCTCTTTGAACACATATTCAAAGACTACCAGTTTAATCTCAACAGGACCAATCCATGTTTGTTAAATGCTGTCAAACTTCTTGCTGTATGTGCGAAAACATACTTGATGTGCTTTGTGCATGTCAGTGTGTTTTTGAGTAATTAGTGGTTTGTAGTGTGTTTGCATTCATCTTGTAGGTTATAAATCTTACTTGTTTCACTTTTTATCTACACATAGCACCCACTTCCTGTTGCTACTACAGTAGTAATCATTGACCGTGATAATGATTTTAACTTTTGTAGCACTTTGAATTACCCAAGGTTGCTGGTTTAGACTGCCCTCTGCTGCTAAAAGATTGCTATACAATACTCCTTATCAGCTCCCTGTTAGTTTCTGATGCTGAGTTCCAGTCAGTCCCAGCAGAGAGGCTGAAAAAAATGTCTCGCAGGTTTAATAATCTCTCCTGAAAATCAAAAACATGCTTTATATCCACAGAAATATGGCTGAAGGAAGAGCTGGACTGGCAATTCAATATTCTAAGGTCTAGAACATTGAGACATGGTGGGGAGGAAACAAAAGATGGGGAGGCTTTGCAATATTGATTAAGAAGACTGCAGTAGCGAGGAAGGACCTCAAATGAGGCCTTTTGGTTAGGGATTAGAAATAAAAAATAATGATCACTTTGCTAGGGTTATACTATCGGCATCCTTACAGTCAATGGGAGATAGAGGGCACATAGAGTCATAGAGACAGCACAGAAATAGGCCCTTTCAGCCCACTGAGTCAGCACCCAGCATCAACGACCCATTTTCATTAATCCTACATTGATCTCATTTTTATGGGGCACCGTCAGGGAATACGACAGAGCGGTGTAAAAGGAATAGGATAATTGCAGTGGGGGATTTCAACTACCCCAATATTAACTGGGATTGGCTTAGTGTAAGGGGATTAGAGGGTGTGGAATTTTTGAAGTCCATCCAGGAGAACCTTTTGAGCCAGGATGTTAACATTCCTATACAAACGTGCTAGAAATGGATTTAATCCAAGGGAATGAATCCGCGCACGTGGTTGCAGTACTGTGGGTGAACATTTTGCGGATATTGACCAAAACTCTTAAATTTCAAGTAAGTTATAGAAAGGTATAGAAGCTGTCTGAAATTAAAGTCCTGAATTGGGGAAAGGCTGATTTCAACATGATAAGACAGGATCTGGCAAAAGCATACTTGGAGCAGCTACTTGCAGGTAAATCGACATCCAGTGATTCAGAGTAGCTTAAAAGTGAAATAGCGAAAATTCAGGGCCAACATCTAAGGATGAAAGGCAAGACAGGAAAGTCCACATATATTAGAGAGTTTGATGAAGAAAGAAAGTGTACAGTAGATATGGAGCATTGAAACAAAAATATAGAACATGCAGGGCAGCACTTTAAAAAGAAATTAGGAGGGCAAAGAGGGATCACAAAATATTACCGGCAGACAAGGTTAAGGCATTTTATATTTAAAGCAGAAGGGTAACCAGGGGAAAAGTAGTAGGGCCTGTTAGTGACCAAAGAGAAAATCTGTGCATAGAGCTTGAGGATGTGGGTGAGGTCTTAAATGAATGCATAGATTCACAGAGTTGTACAGCATAGAAGGAGGCCTTCGGCCCGTCGTGCCAGCCATCATACCTATATCTACTAATACCACTTGCCTGCATTCATTCCACATCCCTCTGTGCCTAGCCAGATACCGACTACTCTTTGTCTGAGAAATTTACCCCTGAGGTTCCCTTTAAATGTCCTCCCTCTTACCTTAAACCTCTGCTGTCAAATCTTAGACACTCCTACCATGGGAAATCTATGCCTCCTGTAATTTTATATACCTCCATCATGTCAACCATTCTGCTTTCTTCTCTCCAGGAACAACAGACCCAGTCTAGCCAGTCTTTCCTTATAATTCAAGTCTTCCAATCCAGGCAACATTCTTGCGAATCTTTTCCACACCCTCTCTAGCTTAATCACATCTTTTTTTTGTAGTTTGGCATCCAGAGCTGCACACCCTACTCCAGGTGCAGCCTAACCAATGTTTTATGTGACTGTAACATGATGCCTCAACTCTTGTCCTCAATGCCTCGGCTGATGAGGGCCACATCTGTGTTCACTAAAGAGAAATACATGGTATTTGGAGATTCCATTTGGGGCAGTAAAATCGTTGTGCACATTTAGATTAAAAAGGAAGAGCTATTAACTATTTTTGTGGGCATAAAGGATAAATCCTGTGGTCTGGTGATATATATCCCAGGCTGCTATGGGAGGCAAGAGGGAAGATCGCTAGGGCCCTGACAGATGTTTTAATCTTCACTAGCCACAGCTAATGTGCCAGTTGACAGCAAATGTGGTACCTTTAATTAAAAGGGCAGCAGAGCGAAGCTGGGAAATTAGAGGCCAGTGTGTTGGAAGTTATTGGAAAACATTTTGAGGGGCAATGTGAATCTACACTTGGAAAAATAGGGATATACCAGCAATCATCAGCATGGCTTTGTTGGTGGGAGATTCTGTCTGATTGATTGAGGCTTTTGAAGAAATAACAAAATTTATTTTGAAGAAGTAACAAATAGGATCAGTACAGATGGATATTTGACGGTCGGCATGGACATGCTGGGCCAAGGAGCCTGTTTCTGTGCTGTATGACTCTAGGGTTCTATGCTGGAAATCTGAAATAAAAACAGAAATGCTGAAAACATCCAGCACTTCAGGATGTACCTGTGGAAAGCGAAATAGAGTCACCATTGACTCTGTTGACTCTTTGCACTGAAATGTTTCTCCATCTACAGATGCTGCCTGACCTGCTGAGTCTTAATCATCTCTCAATCTAGCTGACTGGGCTGTAAAATCTGGACTGCTCTCCCTAAGCCTGCCCACCTCTCTTCTCTCTGTTCAGATGCTTCATGAAAACATGGTCACCTGTCCTTATGTTGCTCAGTCTGCAAATCATTTGAAGTTATCTTAAAGGGAAGGCTTTATTGAAGTGCTATAAAAGACTATGAGAAACCTGGACAGGATGAACAGGAGTGCTGTGATTCCCTTGGCAGAGAGGACAATGACGAGAGGGCAGAGATTTAAGACACAGTAAAGCTCTAATAATCCAGCACACTCAGGACTTTGGTGGTGCTGGACCAGCAGATTTTCTGAACCATTGGATGTTATTTCTATTACTATCCCAGCATGTTTTTAATTAACTTTTTTCAAATGTTACACAGTAGCCAGCGAACCATGTAAGTTTAAAGGGAGCACAGGAACCAAGACCCTTGCAAGTGGCAATGATGTGTGGGAGCTGGGGCCCTGGCGAGTGGCAATGGTGTGCATGAACTGGCCCCCTTGTGAGTGGCAATGGTGCATGGGAACTGGGACCCTGGTGATGGGAAAGGAGCGCTGGAACAGGGGCTTTGGTGAGTGGGAAAGGAGGACGGGAACCCGGGTCATGGTAAGTAGGAAAGGAACACGAGAATTGGTATCACAATGAGTGGGAAAGGAGTCCGGGAACTGGGGCTCCAGTGAGTGGGAAGGGAGTGCGGGAACTGGGGTCAGGTGAATGGCAATGGTGCATGGGAACTGAGGTTCCAGGAGTGGGAGGGGTGTGCAGAAACTAGGGCCCCAGTGAACGGAAAGGTGTGTGGAAACCAGGCCTGGGGAAGTGGAAAGGGAATGTGGCAAACATTACTTGGTGAGCCAGATGCCAAACCATTGGGATTTCCAAATTGTCAGATAGTGGAGGTTTACTGTGTTTGGTGGATGTATGAGAGGGGTCTTGTCATAAGTAGGGAAGGTGTGAAATTCACTGCCTGAAAGGGTGGTGAAGGCAGAAACCCTCAGAATATTCGAAGACTCATAACTTCCAAGACTATGGGCCAAGAATTGGGAAAGGGATTAACCTGGCCCAGTTTTGAAAGTTATGGACATAATGGCCCAAATTATCACCTCACATTCTGTAAATTTCTATGATTCTGTGAACGTTAAACTCTGCCTCCTCCATCCTCAATAGTAAGCGGCAATTTCATGGATGTTTCTTTCTTCTAGCCTGTGAGTCGGACTAACCCTGTGGTTCATTTTTGTCCTATCTTTTCAGTAGCTTCTCTCCTATGAATGGACTTATGCCATTCGAAAAACTGTCTCAAGCACAATTAGTGTTGGCAGTGAATTCTAGCCTTGTCAACAATACCTGCATCTCATGAATAAAAAAGAATATTCCCCCCATCACGTTTCCTGGCCCATTGTAATCATGAGATACACCTCTTGCCACCTTGACCTGGTTCCTGTAATTTTCTACCCACCCAATCTATATTTGCTATTTATTTTAGATGATATTGATAAAAGCTCCCTCTCTTTGGGTACTGTTCCTCTCACCTATCATCATTCCTATCCTCGAAAAGCCAACAATTGAACTGTCATTATCTATTTTGCCCCTTCCAAGTATCTACTGATGTCCCTCTTCTGCATGTTTCCTCTCAGTAAAAACATCCCCCCCCCCAAAAAAAAAATCAGGTGTCATATCTATGCTGGCAACACTTATCTCAACATCACCATCACCTCCCCCCACTGATAGCCAGTATTAGGTGAGCCAATATTTCATCAAACTAAATATTGAGAAGACTGACGCCGGTATTTTCAGGCCCACTACAAACTCTGACCACCAATTCAGTACCTGTCTTGGCCACAAGAATTTGGTGTAATAAATATGTATAAATAGTAAAGTCTTGTTAAAGTTTAAGAAGAATATCCACAATACAGACTCCATTGCCAAAACTCTGTTTTTATCTCCAAAGGAATATTAATTCTGGCCCCTGCCACAGCTCACCTGCTACTAAAGTGTCTTCTACATTTTAAAATTCTTAGCCATGATTTCAAATCCGACCATAGAATTTCATATTCTGCCTCTGTAATATCCTCCTGCATTACGACCTTTCGAGATCTTTACACTTTTGCCATTTCCCATCTCTTCTTCAGTTTTAATTGCTCCATCGTTGACAGTGATATCTTTTGTAGTCTAGGACATTTGACCAGGATTTTTCTTTCTCTATCTCTCACCTACTTACCTCCAAACCGCTCTACCTTTCTTCCTTTTAATCTCTAAATTACTTCTTAATACCCAATGCTTTACCTCAGCTTTTGGTCATCTATCTTAATTTGTTTGTCAAATTTTCTTTAATAATGCTCCTGTGTCAATTTGCTATGTTAAAATTGTCATATAATTGAAAGTTCCATGCCATCAATTCCCAAGATCCTCCTTAAAGACCCTACAGAAAACCCCATTTGCTCTGATAGTTCCTTAATTGTTAATATTCAGTGTAGCCACTTGGGGCACTCTGTAAACACAACTGTTTTTGGTGTCCCTCTCAACCACCTTGGTCCAGCTGGAAGGTCTCTACCCAAAGAGTAGACTGTCTATTTCCCTCGATAGTTGCTGCCTGACCTGCTTAGTTCCTCCACCACTTTGTGTGTTGCTTGAAATTTTTGTTATGATTGAAAGTGCTATATGCTATTTGATATTAATCCAGTTGCTTCCACTGCTGCTAAAATACTACTTAGTTACATCATCATACGGCGCCATTGTGCATTCAAATTATTTGGTCCTTTCAATGTTTTATTTACTTTATGGCAGAATAAGTCCACAAATTAATCTTCAATTAGTAACCCAGATTACGTGACTTTAAAAAAGGATGCATCAGCGTGGTTTGGCAGGAAGGTAAGAACTTGCTGTTTTCATCAGAGATAACATCCTGATGAAAACATAATTGAAAGAGATTGGTATCTATTTAACTGCTGTATTTTCTTGTGTCTTGCAGGTTGATAATGCTAAAGTCCTACACTATGTTGGCGCTGGGGTGGGATTTCCCAGTAGTATGCTGTTCATCTGTTTCCAGTCTGTGCTCACCTACAAGATTGCAAAGAATTCGCTGGACTATCGGATAGGTCACTGCCGTGCTCTGCTTACCATTGTGGCCTTCATCAACCTTGTCCTTAGTATCCTTTCCATAGAGCATTTCTTTAAAACAGTGTTTAGAAGCAGCAGTATAACCTCTGCCAACCATTGACACACTCCTCTAAGCCACTCTCAAATCAGAGCCCATATTCCAACAATTCGTTGAGTTTACTGCAACACAATGCTACATGTTCTCTTGATAGCAGCATTCCATTTCCAGGCTGTCCTGACTATCAATTCAACATCATTTTGTTTTAACTGCTCTTTAGCAAAAACTTCAACAGCCCTCTTGTACTGACATCTTCCTGATCCTTTTTCCTTTACAATCTCTTCTGGCTCTGTCCCTCCTTCAAATTTCACCCTTGTGCCTCTCACTTATCAGATGGTGTCTTTCCATCTAGCAGCTGCTCTAAGTTACTTTCACCATTTGCTGCCTTATGCTGTTGAAATCAGCCCTCCCCCAACTTAAGACCTTGACTCCAGGATCAATTTTAACTATCTTGGAATTTACTGAACCATGGTCGCTGTCTCCAAAGGGTTCCTCTATAGATACTTCCACCACTTGTCCATGCTCATTCCCTCAGATAAGATCAAGTATAGCCTGTCGCTTGTGGGATTCTACCGACTGTTTTAAAAACCTCTCTTGAATGCATTTTATGAATTCCACTCCATCTAAGCCCTTTACACAAGGCAATTGATATTGGGAATGTTAAAGTGCCCCACTACCACAACCCTATTGTTGTTACACCCTACTGCAATTTGCTGACATATCTGTACCAGCTGATTATATCATTCTGAAGTCTCCTGGATGTTGATGGGGGGGGAGTGGGGTGGGGAGGAGCCTTAAACTAAACTTTCTCGTATTTTCGCCATTTTTATTTATTAGTCGTTAAAACATTGAAGATGCAGAGAAAAGGTTATTTGAACAACTGGGTCAATTGGACATTAGAGCTTATGAAACTCCAGGAATGGTGCAGAATTGACAATAACCTCCTTCGGTTCATGGAATTATCAGTAGTTTTCTGGTCTTGTCTTAATCAAGCCTGCTTAATGTTCTGTGAGGACCCCAGCATCGTGAGTTATCACTTTCTCAACAGGCTGTAGAGATTAGGATTGATCCTGAAATGTTTCTGGTTTCCACTGAGAGTTACCAAGAATGCAATCTAAAATAACACCTAGAATTTAATATGTAACCTGAATTCAATCTGGAGCATTAAAAGAAGTCTTCATAGCTGAAGTCAGCAGTTCTGATTGCAACTGTCAATTTTCAAGTGAGTCTAAGATTTCCATGCATCTGTCACACTTCACCTTCTGATTCACATGAATTCCAATGAAAAGGATCTATCCTGCTGGGATTTCCCCATCATTATGTTGGGTAACCACTACTTGGATCCTACACCAGGGTAGACCGGTTATAGATCTGAGATCATATTAATTTCAATGGGGCTACTAGGCCTGTAGATTGGGAACAAAAGTAAGTCATTTCTAAAAATTATTTTGTTTTAGTTTAAGTGTTTTTACTGCATTTTAATTAACCTTTTGGTCTATTTTTTTTATCATTTACTTCAATTGTGATGGTTTTTATTTAAAATTTAAATTCCTCAACAATTTTGACATGAGCTTTGCATTCTGTCAAAGCCTATCAAGAGCGTTCTAGGGGTGGAGCCTCAGCATTATGGTACCTGGGGCCTTGTTGCTCTTGCTGCCACCCAGCTTAAGAAAATGGAGGCCAGCAAGGTTGGTCCCCTGTATCTGGCCCAGATAAGTGCATGTATATGGGGACCATGGCCCACAACCCTAGTTACTTAGTGCAATGTGAGACAGCTCAACACAATCCATCTCAATGTTCTGAAATGTCAAGCAGATCAAATCTGCAAACAAAAACATGAATTTAAATTATACCAAATTCACTATGAAAGCAACACCATTATCCAACTTAACCTGTCATATAGTTCCTTAACAGTCTCATTAGGTGGGGTCTTCTTCATTCAGGAGAGCTCAGATCTCCAGCATGCAGCAGCTATTTGTGAATGGGTTTTCACTATTATTATCCTCATTTTCTATGGGACCTTCGCAGTGGAGTTTGGCTCTATTACTCAAAATACCCTTCTTGAAATGCTGACAAAGGAAACCCAGAAGACCCACTGTAAATCAGATAACAGTAGAGTCCCCAGCACACACATCAACTGCACCCAAGAGGCTGTGGCTATGATCTAGACTTCAAAATGTTAACAGGCAGGTTGATCTATTTTGTCATATCTATAACTTTGCCTTAAAACAGCATAAAATATCTAAATGATCAGGGTATCTCTGTAGCATTTCTGTTTGATGTGAAATGGCAAATAGATTCTTGAAGTAATCAAAAACACTGCAGCAGAAGCCATCCTGAGAGGACCAAGCTTGTCCATTTCCATTGGTATTTTTGAAACATTTATCTGAAATTTAATTTTTTAATAAACATTGATTTTTATAATAGAATGAATTATATATTTTTGGCAGCAATTGACAGCCCTTTTGAATTTTGAACTTTGAGATGTTTCTCGCACTGGCCAATGTAAATGGATGGTTAAACATCCAAATTTTAGTTATAATCATATAACTTTTTAAGACATTATTACATTTGGTATTGATTCTGTATCCTCTGCATTGATAAAACATCTTCACTATCCATATCACTATGTCACCGCTCTATAGCCTACTCAATTCCATAAGTCCATATTCTCTACTGAATCCCCAGTTTCAGTTGTCCTTTATCTGGCTGCCATGTCTTCAAGCTCTGGAATTTCTTTAATAAACTTCTCTGCCACTGTAACTTCTCTTGTTTTTTTAAGTAGCCCCTCAATTACCTCTTTTGCAGTATTGTATAAACATATAATGTCACTGTATTGAATTACATGTGCACTGTTGTGTACACATGTTCACACAGTCTGAGAAGAGCCTTGAATAAACCAGATATACTTTTTGGAACTCGTTGTGGTTCCTGCGTATTACTCTGCACACTCTGCATCTTGTTCCAGGGTAGAAATGTCAAACACCAGAGGGACATGCTTTTAAGGTTAAAGGGGGTAAATTTAAAGGCAGCGTGAGGGGCAAGTTTTTTTACACAGAGTGGTGGGTGTTTGGAAATAGGTTACCAGGTAGTAGTGGAAGCAGGCAGTTTGGAGAAGTTTAAGGGGCTTTTAGATAGACACATGAATATGAAGGGAATGGAGGGGTATGGATGATAGACAGGAGGAAAACATTTAGTATAAATTGGCATTAAGATAGGCAATAAGATCGGCCAAATGGCCTGTCCAGTGCTATACTGTTGTATGTTTCACCAGAGACTCGGGACCCATAATAACCCAAAGAAGCTATCCAGAGTAACAGTCAAATTCACCAAATGATTGTACACTTGCGGTGGTTGGATGAGTTACAGGAATTTTAAAGTACAGGCTTGAAATGACAGGTCTCAAGTTCGGACTTGAATACAGGAGAAATAAAGAATAATGCATGCAGAACATTGCAGACGAACCTTACGTCTATTAAAGTGAGAGTAGTGCAAGATGACAGCTCAAATCTAATACAACTATATCAAGAATCTCAGTGTTTATGATAAAACAATGAACCCTTCAATTCCTATGTAGAACTGATGGAGATGTTCTTCAGAGCAAGCAAGTTATGGGTGGGGATAAAAGTGTGCCTGTTCATAATCTAGTCATTCAAAGAGATAGGACACCAAACATGCTCAGATACAGAGGCAGACCTTCTGACATCATGCAAAAGTAAAATATATATTTCATTTCATGAGGTTATTGAGAGATTGCAGAATCATTTTAATATGGATCTTCAGAGATTATAGGAGGGTGCATATTTGGGACCTGAAACTAGAGGTCAGCAGAAACCATTGGTGATCAATAGATAGTGATTATATCTTGACACTAATTTTAATGGCTTTCTGAATTATGTGCTGTGGGACAAGCATCCGTCTGGTTTAACAGACAAGGAAATTCCATCTAAATTGTTAAATACACAGGATTTAACATTGGAATGTTCATGTAACATAGCCACATAGGTGGGATTTCCAAAAATGTTAAAAGAATTTGGCAATTGCATAACGTTAACGTTGTAGGTGGGCAAACACCAGGAGCAAAGGAGAAACTCCAATACTGAACCCGAGTCACATGAGCGAACTGGGCGTGAAACATGAGAGCTGGGAGAAGCTGGACTGGTGTAATAGAGATCACCCATTACAAGTATGCCAATTCAGAGTGGCAAAATGTTTCAAAATGCAAGAAAAAAAGGCATAGGGCCTCAATTTGTAAGGCTAGATCCAGGATGGAAAGCCTGAAAAATATCAGTTAATCAGATTCTCAGTGTAAGTGCAAAACTGATTATGCAAATGCCACAAAGGGGGAGGTGGTAAAACATTGAGAATGATGTGTGAAGGTTTAAAATTAGGAGCATGAAAATGGCTTTCCCTATGTGCCATCCTTGTGTGGAAACAATGTTGTGCAAAAGAAAGTTTTGATTAAGTTATTGCTTATCTCATTAATGCTCCAAGTCACCTTAGTAAACTTGATGATTATTAGAGAATGCTAAGCTTGCTTTTCATGCCACACAACTTCATTGCTCATGACCCTGGATCAAGGAGTAGTACCGATATTCAGGGCTTATTGTTTACTTTAATACCTTCTCCCTTATCATCAATGATGATGAAGATAAGCCAACGGTTGGGGAATTTTGTCTGATGAAAAGTGTGGCCCAAGTGTGTCAACAACTTCAAAAGATTTTATGATGCTGTTCCCAAAGTTCAACAAAAAAATCATCAACCTGGTCAGGGAAGTTGGCTTTGAAGAGGTGAGGGAGCTGATGTGATGGAATTGCTTGAATC